>VDFB02270651.1:574200616-574271455 GCA_007258455.2 Sequoia sempervirens | reverse complement strand
ACACCAAGGGATACATCAAGAATAAAAATAATAAATGAAAATGCATATACCCCCATATGTATATGTCTATCTTTGGGGCTGCTTATATGTGTATGCATGCAGGCTTTTATTATATTTATATATTTATATATATATTTATGCAAATTATAAATTTTACTATGTTATGGAAAGAATCATATGGTGCAATAATCTATCCAAAATTCCTTTAACATCACAACCTTAATTGCAGATTCGGCCTACGTTGCTTGGTATTCAATATTATAGACAAAACATTTATGCAAAATACCAATGCAAAATGACTTATAGATTCCATAGCACAACATTTTGGGAAACCTCTATTTTGTTAGACAAGAGACCCAAGGAAGACGATTCTTACAATACTGTAATTTTAAAGCTGCCACTATGGCTCTTTTGGCAATGCAACTTAGTCAATATGTTTTCCTGCCTTAATAACAAAAAAACCAAGAATTACTAAAGAATCAAACATATGTCATGCTTTAGTCTTTTCCTAATATTTTTTTTATGATTTTCCTATCTGTCTATAATATTTAATGGCAAATAATGGAGCTTGAATGTAGAATATATGCATGTATATATGTGTTGAAATAATCAAGTACATATATGCATTGAAGTTCCCCTTTATCAACACATTTAAAAACACACACATATAAGCATATATATGTATCCATATGTACATATGTATATATGTGTTTATATACATAGTACTATATCGAAATACTTGTGTATAGTATATTTATTTATCACTATCTAACTCTTAAGCTTGGAATTTATGGAGGAAAGAAACATCCAAATTGTTTTCCCCCTCAATTAATCAACTAGGAAGGATACAAATTCAAACCTTTTTGGTTGCTTATACCATATTGTCTACTCCAAAGTTTGGAATTAGTATAGGAAGAAAAAGGGGAATTTGAAGCCTTCTCAACCAGTTAGCTGAGGGAAAATTGAATTTGGTTTCCTACTTGCATTTTAGAATGAGCCATGGGGGCTTGCTTTGCATATATGGATATATATGTCTGCATACATGTATATTTTTAAATGTGGAATAGAAATATATATATATATATATATATACCAATTGTAATGCAATGTCATAGCAGAAACTAAATGCAATATTCAATGTTGTAGTAGGGGAAAGTTCACTACAAAATATCCAAGAAAATATATTGATTCAGTTACATTATGAAAAGAGCCACTTTGGCATTATAGATATGTTACACATACTGCACGATTAAATGTTGGCTTCTCAACAAATAGAAACTTCAAACAAATAGCACATAAGCTAAAGATATAAAGTTGAGCAGATAAAAGAACTATTACAAAAACACTTAACAACCACCAAAATATTTTTTCCTCCATGCCTATACAAAAAGATTTTCAACTTCCCAAATCAAATATGTAATCCCAACTCTTTATGACGTTACTTATTTTCTTTAACCTATGACAACAATTGTATGGTTCAACAATCTCCGCAAAATGTGTATAATGCCACAAGCTTAATTGCAAATTGACGAATGCAACTTTCGCTATTTTTTACAGTTAAAGCTTCAAGCCCATTCAACCAACTATTACATACATTACTTGTGTTGTCTAAATATGTTTATGATATTCTTTCGCCCTGTTTCAAAGCTCTATTTAATGTTCGGTTTCAGTATTCTCTCATTTTATGTGGCTTCTAAGTCTTTTCCTAATAGTTCTTTTACAATTTTCCTATTTCTCTATAATATTTAGTGCCAAATAATGGAGCTTGAACTTAGAATATATGTATATACATATGTAACCATTCACCTAGGCTTTGATGTATTTCTTTTGGTGAAGCTGCCGCTAGTTTGCTACAAATTGCAGTAAAAGACCTCTACATGGTGCACAACAATTCTGAGCCAACAACAAATGCTCTTGCTATTATGAAAGGCCTTGTTTGTGGACCTTGTCTTGTACAAATATGTCTAGTATGGGTTTTCAATCATCCGTGATGTAGTAGGGTAGGAGAATAATTATATGAGGTGACCCTAAATCTTTTTATGTAAAAAAGACCTTGCCAATTTATTTGAACTTATAGAAAAAAAATAAAAAATTGAAACATATTGATACAAGATTCAGCCTACATCCTTTACTATTAAATATCGAAGAAAAATAGAGAATTGTATAAGAGGTATTTGACACATCCTTTACTAGTTTCTCAATTGAAAATTCAAGCAACATTATTTCCCACTAAATATTATAGACAAAATAGGGAAATTGCAAAACAACTATTAAAAAAAAGCTATAAATCATAGCTAAATCATAGATGAGTTGGAACCCACACTAAACATTTTCGTAGAAGACAAGTAGGCTTTGTAAAACTTGCTTTCTCAATTCAAATTTGAAGCTACATTGTTTGGCACAAAACCCATATTAAATAGAACTAATAAAGCCAATGAGTACTAATAATTTGCATAGCCTCCCCACAATGGCATAGGCTTAGTAAAAAATTCAAGCTACATCACCTGGAGTTAAATTTTGTAGTCAAATAGAGAATTTGCAAAAGAACTATTGCATGAAAAATCCTCTTACCAACAAAGCCGACGAGGAACCCACTAGAAATTTCAAACAAATAAATTGAATAGATAAAAGAGATATTAGAAACAATAACACTTACCAGCTAACAAACTAATTTTATATCGAACATGTTCATAATATGCAAATGGTCCTATGTTAATGCATCCAACAACACAGATGCAAATAGATAACCAAAAAAGTAAATGGAGGGAAATAAAAATACTAACCCTAAGCATATTTATTGAGAAAAAAAAAATGTTCAACTACAATTGCTCCTATGGTAATGGGTATAAGGTTAAAGATGGATAGGGATAAACCCACTCGCATCCCAAGCAAGTGCCTGTCAAAAAATATGCACATTATGTGAAAGCTGGACAATAGGAAAAAGAGTATCAAACAACATATTGGTGCAAGACAAGTAGTCTATGTAACAACTATTAGATCTATTAGGATGATACTCACGAATCAGATGTATGTCATTCTCCAGTGTTTTACTTATAGTTTTTTTACAATTTTCCTATTTGTCTATAATATTTAATCTCAAACGATGCAACTCGAATTTACAACATATTCATGTATATATGTATATATATGTGGGTATGTGGAGGATCATCATGGAAAAAATAGGCCCTTAAGTGGCAAAAAATTCAAAAAAATTAGAGTTAGGAAGCTTGATGTAAAAATTTGAATAAGTTGGGCAGGGGCCCTAGCTCGGTTGGCTAAGTAATTCCGTTGCGGCTCTGCGGTCGAGTTCTAGTCTCCCCTCATTACCAGGGCATGTCGCGCCCGACCGCCCGGTCCGCGTTAAAAATTTTACCAAGTGCTGCAGGAGTTTATAGGAGGTCGTGCTCGATTCGGCTAAAAAAAAAAAATTGAATAAGTTATCTATATTATTTAAAGAATATGTAAGAATAGAATCTGTAGTAAATTGAATGTAGTTTCTAAAATACTAGGGTTTGTTTAGAAAAAAATCTATTTATGAAAATTTGAAATTTCAATGTAGTAGTATTTAAATTTCAAGGAAAAATAAGTAGGTGTTTGTCTGACCACCCTAATCACAATAAAATGATAATATTTTTTTATAATATTTTAGATATAAGTAGAGGACTCATGTCCCGATGTGATGCATATTTTTGTATAATTTTTTTCCAATTAAATAATTAATTATGATTTTTTATTACAACTTTAAAAAAATATAAAAACTTGTATGTCTAACCACCTTAACTTGGTCAAAACTTCAATAAATTCAATATTTATTTTATTAATCCTATAGTATGTGAAGCATAGAATGTGATGCATGTTTTGGATACAAAAAAGTGATACCGTTTGAAAGCTATAGATGTTTTTCAATCAGCCTATCAATCAGGACTTTAGTCGTAATTCAAATAGAAAATGAATAATAATTACTTATTAAATTCAAAGTAAAGAATAATTTATATTGGTAGAAAGCTGAGAATCTCCTTTAAAAACCTTTTTTGTTTCATCAATTTTGGGTGAAAAAAAGTCGTCAGCGAAATACCCATCATATAATTGCCACTTTTTGGCCCATCATGATCCTACACATACCCATGTGTACATATATGTATAACATATATATACCTATTACCATAAGAGAAATTTTAATTAAATGTTCTTTCTTTCATTATTGGTCTATTGTTTTCATTATCTGTGTGTATATTTGGCATTGTAGCCATTACCATAGGAGGAATTGTAGCTATCTATGTGTAGGGTTTAGGGCTATATGAAACCATTGACATATTGGAGATAAAACTACGGTGGTGGTTGTTTAGTGTTAGTCTAGTAGGTCTTTTACAATTTATCTATTTCTATATAATATCTAGTGTTAGGTGATGCAACTTGAATTTTCAAAGGATCTTGTGGCGTTATACCCATTTTCAAGACTTGAAAGAGATTATTGCTCTTTTTGGGTGGAGAAATTGTAGTCAAATCTTCTTTCTTTCATCCAAAAAAATGGTTGGGCTCAATAATTTTTGTCACCCTTGTTTATTGTTTCTAGTTATATATATATATATATATATATAATTAAAAAGCTACAATAATTTGCAGTTTACTTTCAACTACAGATTTTATCTTGATCCAACAAAACTATGTGATTATGAATCTTAACTATTGAAATTATGACAAAAAGAGTTCAATTAATCCTTTATCCAAATTTAATGAAACATAGGATAAAACTCAAAGAATTAAAATATTGAAAGAATTGTGAGATAGAGAAGAAATAGAGGGATCACGCTTGACAACGGAGTTCTCTCAATTTGAGCTACGTCTTTGAGTCCACTTCTCAATGTTGGACCGCTTTATTGATATCGCCAAGCAAAAGCCTTCTTACAATATCAAGCTCCAAAAAAACTCACATAAAACTCCTCAAAATATCTCTCTCAATTTTACAATTTTTGGTGTACAAAAACACCTTGTAAATTCTCCTCCAAACACTCTCCAATTTTTTCTTACAAAGGCATAAAAATTCCCTCCAACACCTAGTTCTCTCAAAAGCTCATGGTTGAAAATCAAACACCTACACCCCCTTTTATACATAAAAAATTGCCTTAATAAGGCTCAACCATCAAAACAAATGAATAACCTTCATCTCCCATTTATAAGCCCTTATGGGTTTTTATGGTTTTTTTGCAATATTCATTTGTTGGGTTGTTATTAACCATATAATTATTTTCAGGCGTAACAAGTGTTTAAAAGAATCACCACCCCTTATAATAACATTAAAATCCTTTTAAATAATTCCTAACCCCCTTAAAAATATTATAATTCGTTGAAATATGGAAACGGTGGTTAAAGGGGTTAATTTTTTGAAATATAGGTTTACGATTTTTTTTCTCTCCTTGTTTTATAGGCAAGGCAAGAGGATTTTAAGGGATAAAATCCCAACAAATCCTCTTTTTTTAATTTTTTTTTTTTTTAAACCATACGTGTTTTTTTTCTTTAATAATTATGGTTTAATATATATTTATGCCAACTCACCACTCCATCCACATCATCTGCCACGTCCTGCTAAGTGTCATTTTTTGGTGATGCCACATCACCACTTTAACCAAGTTTGACTGCAACTTTGACTAGTCATAACTTCCACATACAGACTTCATTTTTGAAACCGAATATAGTTCTAGAATCAGCACAACGAGCTCTACAACTTGGTGTCATTTCTTTCCCTCATTTTTAGATGATCAATTTTTCACCTTTTTCTCGCCCCCTAGTTTGCTAGTTTGACCAATCTTTGACCAAGGATAACTCTTGCATATAACCTCCTTTTGATGCGGTTCAAGTTGTGTTGAGATCGTGTTAGTGAGCTCTATTCAATGAGGCTAACTCCATGAGATTTTGAGACTGTGAAATTTTCAAGTTTCCTAGATCCACCTAGATCATATATATATAGAACAAGTTATCTAGAACACATGAATATTTTCAAATAAAACTATCTATAAGGGAAAATTTCTTATGAGACTGAGCTAAATTTTCCCCTCAAGTAGTGACATATATGGAGTTGACCTAAATTTACAAGTGTAGTATCCAATGATCTTACAATTGAAGTCATGGATTTTTTTATTTCCTTTATTTTAGCTTGGGTGTAAAGCTTGGAAATCATTACATCCAAACTATAAGAAACTATGATCTCTAAAAAGCATGGCCAACTCCAAACTCTACATGAATCTCTATTATCTAATCTCTCTCTACATAATCTTCTTTTCTCTATTAATGTTTCCTTTCTCTATGAATTTTGGAAGTAAATTTGATTGGAAGATTTGATCCATCAACCTCAATGTTTTCCATTGAATTCATTGATTTGAAACCCAAAATTAACTAACATGAGCCCTAAAAAATGATTCATATATTGTCACAAGGCTTTATTTCTCTAGTCTTCTATGACACTATGATTATTTCTCTAATTCTTCTACAAATATGAGACTACAAACATAAATATCCGCACCAATGACATGAAGATTTAATAAGCATTTATAAGACATTAAGAGCTATCAACTTTGCATGGTATGTTCAACAAAATAGAAAGGAGTACAATAGAGAAGGAAATCCCACAACAATAAATGGTCCCTTGTTAACCAAAGAGACAATGGAACTATTTAGAGAGTGGATAGTGGAAGAGTTGGTGTTTTGAATGAAGAAATACAAGGGAGAGCTCAAAAGAGTTAAAGTCAATGATAGGTCATGAAATAAGTTTATTACACAAAAAACCTTCATTTAATAGACAAAAACAATTGTTTTAGAATGAAAAAAATAACAACAATTTATATGGTATGTTCGCTTACATATTCTAAAGAAAAAACTCAATAAAATCATGGCAAGTGACTTACCTCAAGATTTTGCACAAACTATGGCATGTTGTGAACAATGCCAATGAAAAACGTAGAGAGATTTTTTAGGAATAATATTACAAAACCTTACTAAAGAAAAAAGTTGTTTAAGATAAGACTAACCAATAGTGATCTCCCTACAGTTATTGCTTCAATCTAGTTTATAACAAGTCAAAAGTAAATTAAAAAATCGGATTCTTCAACCGAAAATAATATTTTATAGTGTTTTAAACACAAATATTGGTTGTGAGTTATATTTTAATTTGATTGCCTATTGGAGATATGATTTGATTGGGGGATATTATTTGATTGTTAAATCGATCTAATTTTGAATGTATTTATTACATTTTTTTTTTTAGCAATTTTTCAAGTGAATTTTACCAAACAAAAAATAGGTTTTGGGGTGTGAGATAGGTTTTAGGCTAAAATATCATGCTATATAGGCTATTGGCTAATTAGTTTAATTTTCTCTTAAAGAAAAGTGATGATATTAAAATCTATTTAAAATTTGATAGATTTCATGATATTAAAGGTTATGGTGATATATGTGTAAATTTGTTTATTCGATATGTGAAAAAATATAAATATTATGTATTTTTCATAAACTAAGAAAAAAAGAATCTTTATTTAAATAATTATTGATTGAGACTTAATAGTTGAATTTGTGATGTCAAGTTGTCAAGTGGAAGACATGCAATTTTAGTATAAAGTGATAGTACAATAAATCTAAAGAGATGGCTTATACAAAATCTATGTAATTTAAAAAATTCATCAAGCAATGACATCAACATCTATGTCAATAAAATAATTATGACACTTAAGATTTGGCCATTTGAATCTTAGATTTTTTTTTTACAAGTTAAAAAAATATGGTCCAATATCTTCTAGTTCTTTGAAAATAACATGCTAAATGGAATGGATTTCTAATAAGGAAAACTAAGAAAAGTAATAATCTTAAATAATACATACTGATGTGTGTGGGCCAATACAAACCAAATCACTTGGGGAAGTTTCTTCTTTTCGAATATTTATTGATGATAGAACTAGTTACACATAGGTATATTTTTTAATACATAAGAGATATGTTTTTGAATGTTTCAAATAATTTAGAATTATAGTGGAAAAAAAAAAATCACAATATTAAGCTTCTTAAGAACTAATTTAGAACTAGGTACCATATTTCCTACATATTTCAACTCTTGAGAAATATGTCTATACGCTTTAGAATTTTTTATAAAGCATTCTAAATAAAATTACATTATTGAGCAATAAATAGTTGCTTGTAGTCTTCAACAAAATGGAGTGGCTAAAACAAAAATTGAACTATAGTTGAGTGTAGTAAATGTATTCTTGAAGGAAAAAATCTCCATAAAAATTTATGTTTTGAAGTTGTAAGAATAATTTTATATTTTTTAATAGAAGTCTAGTAAAATTATTAGTGAATACAAATATTTATGAGGCATTCATTTGGGTGTAAATAGGTTTTTAACTTATCTAGGTTCTATTTACATGTTAATTTGACTTACATCCTAAGAGGGAATCTTTCTAGATAGTGTTAATTGACACTAGATCTTATCTTATCTTTTGACATTTAATGCTTGTGTTCGAAGTCATTTAATATTTGTTGAGGTAGTCATCTCATTATATAATATTAAGACACATTTCAAGATATTTCCTAATCCTATCTTAAACTTTTCCTTTGTAAGCAAGGTATAGTAAACAGTGATTTTGGTACCCTAATGCCCTTTAACTCCTCTAGGCTTTTTCACCTAAAAGGAGAGAGATGGGCCAAAATGCTAATGTCTACACTCAAGATTAATGTAGTGAGGGATGAAATGTTTATAAATGGAATGTCCTAAGTGTAATAAACAGAAAAATAAAGTTGATTATTAATGAAAAACCTAAGAAATACAAAGTGCTGGAAAACACAGTATGATATGCAAAAATACCTAAAAATGCAAGTAAATGATAAAATAACATAATAGAATCACAAAGGTGCGCCTAGGGGTTGAAAAAAGATAGAATGAAGGCCTAGAATCCTGATGTAATTGTTGGAGAAGTCAACTAGGATATTTACACTAGGCTAGCCAACTTAGTTCTAGTTTCGAGAAAACTGCCCAAAAACCTGTTTCAGCCAAATGGGTATCCAAATCTAAAAAAATATTCAAAAAAAAATTTAGTGGGACTAATCTTCCACTAGTGGAAACTTAGTCCACTTCTGAATTTCTAAAAATTTGGAAGTAGAAATGGAAGCCCTAGGTCTGCACTCTAGTTTCCCATAGGTGTCCGCTTCTGAAACTCTGATTTTTGGGCCTTGAGGTGACTTTTAGTGTATATTTTTGGCTTGGTCCATAAGGATAGGTATTCAACAAGTCTTCAACCCCTTTCTTCAATGATCTTCAAACCCTTAAAGTTCGTAAATCTACAAACACCTAAAGAGAGAAGGAGAAAATATTGATTGTCAGGGCATGGGGGTTTGCTTTGGTCAAGCCCCTTTTACGTAATTACACCAAAATGGAGAAATAATGTAATGAACCATGAAATAATGGAGTTATTACCTTTCCATGATGATTGATCTTGAATTTATGCAGCAAAACATGAAGAATCTGCCCTTGAATGTCCTTGAGAGTTATCTTGATGACTTGGAATGATAAAACCCTAACTTGCTTAACTTGAGACCATGATGAATGATGGATAAATGATGATGAGTTATGAATTAGGATGAGTTCATTCAAAATGAGAGGGGAAAACCCATATTTATACACAATTATGCATTAATTCTCGAAAATACCTCATCACAACCTGACCTTAGATCTTAAAGAATAAAAACCTGAAAGAAATTTAAATTTATTTTGACTTTTGAGCCAAATGGGACTAATTCATCCAAGGTGGAAACTTAGTTCACCTAGGAAATTCTGAATGGATGTCAGAGACTAAGATGTATTAAACGTTGTTTATTGGGTTCTTCTTCAACAAGACACTTAATTAAGGCCTGTAAGTGCATAAAGGGGCCATTTAAAGCATAAGAAAGGTGTAAATATTGATGAAAAGACTAGGAAAGTGTGAATTTTTATTACAATACTTTACAACACTTTGAAATAGGTCTTGGTAAGGTTATTTCAGAGAATTATATCATTATGGTCTTAGAAAAGTGTGAAGATGTGTTACAACACCTTCCAACATCTTTACAAGACATCAATAAATATATTTTATTTAATTTTCAAGGGCCCAAGACCTAATGTGGATGTGTAAACACCTCACAACACCAAATCAAGGCCTCATTAAGTCTAATTATTCCCATATCAAGAAAAGTATACACTTTTTGGTGGCATAGGCATCATTTAAACATCTTGAACAATTAAGTTTAGTTGAGCTGATCTAGTATCACTATAATCTTAAGTATTGCATATTGCTCATATCTTGCATTCATTATTTCAATTTCTTGTTCTTTCTTTTCCCTCTTGTAGAAGATTATTTTTGGTATTTGTAGGTGATCCTGGAGGCTTGAGTCCTTGAGTGACTCTAACATGGTATCAAAGCTTTAGAATTACAAAACCTCTTTTTAAATCTAAGGGTGATTTGATCTTGAGATTCTAGGCACATATTGGGGAAAAATTAACCTCACAATTGAGTCCAAAAGGATCCAAAACCCCTATTTTCATATAAAATACTTGATATAATGGGAAAAAAAATTGGGCCATTTTTTGGAGGTGTGATAGGAATTTGTGAATTTTCATTTGTATATTCTATATAGTCCATATAGGTCATATTGTACTCAAGATGCATCAACATCAATATATTTTCACCTAAGGTACCAAAATTTTACAAATAAGATGTGTATAAAAAGTTGGTTCTAAGCATTTCAAGAAGTGCAAGCCATTTTTTTCGTTTTTACTCAAATGAATTTTATTGTTGGTTAAAGTCATATTTTCCTTTTCGGACTTATGAGATCATAACTCTTTGCCATATTGTCCAATTCTCATGATTTTTGTGGCTTTGGAAGGGTATTGAGCAACCCTAAATTTCTATGCATGCAATTTTTCTAGATTCTTCCCTAGATACCTTTTATTCATATTTGTGTAAATTTGCATTACGGTTGATTGCTTGGACATACTACAACCTGGAGAAGTTTTGATCAATGAATGGAAGGGGGAAGTGATCTCTTATGGTTGATATATATAACACTTCGTAATCAAAACATACTCTCCATTTCCCTCCCTTCTTGCGTACAATAAATAATGGAGGTTCCCATTGACTATTGGATATTGGATATATAAACCATACATCTAATAACTTTTGTAATTCAACCATAACTATGTCACACATAGTTGGGTTCATTCTTCTTTTAGGTTTCCTCACCATTTTGTAGCCATTTTTAATGTGAATTTTATTCATGCATAAGTTAGAGACTATTCCCTTCATATCATGATAATCCCATGCAAATGCGGTTGCATGTGCTTATACCACATTCAAACAGTAGAAAATATTGTGTAGCATTCAATTAATTTTTTACATTTAATGTCCTACTCAGTGTAATCTTAATTTCCTGGACTAATTTTTGACAAAGGTAATATCATGTCTTGCTATATTTGGAGTGAAATTATGGGGAAATAATTATGGAAAATTTGAGAGATGGAGTTAGATGCATTGGGAGGGATTATATTTTGTAAAGGGTCTTGCAAGCAAGTTAGACACTCGTATTTCTAAGGGCCTCTATCATAAATTTTTTTCATAATATTTACAAGTAGTTTATATTCATCTTGTGTTTCCAACATAGGACTACATTCAATAGTCATTAATCTCTATAATGAGTATTGATCATCTTCATCTAGGATAGGCCATACAATTTTCTCCAAATTTGTATATGGTTGTACAGGTGGGTCTAAGACTATATTTTTTAGTCACATTCTATTGGAAGTGATCATATTACCAAACCTACAACATATTAATGCATCTATAGTAACCAACCAAGGTCTCCCTAGGATTAGGGGATATCTTGTAAAGTTTTCTTTAGGTTGTAACACCATAAACTCTACAGAATATTCCCATGAATCCAATGTGATAACCAAGTATTCTATAATTCCCTCTAGTTTTATTTTAGACCTATTTGCTAATTGTAGCACATTAGGTGTAGATTGTAACTCTATTAGTTGTAGTTGCTTCATGATTTCCTTTTTCATCACGTTGATGGATGGTCCTAGGTCAATTATAGTGTTTTTTTATGAGAGTTCCTTTTCTTTTGACATCTACAATAGGGCTCCTAGGGTTTACATATTTAGGGAAAACTATGTTTCCTAACATAATATCTATAAGTTGTCCTAAAACATGCACAATATGAGGGTCCTTTCATTTTCTACCTATCTTCTTAAGGAATAACTCTCCAATTGTCTTGGTATATTACCACTTCCTTAATTTCCTGTATGGGGGGTATATTTATTCAAACACCTTTTGATTTTTCATAACAAATTAGACTCAAATTTAGTATAATGTTTTTGTGTAGTTATCCTTTCATGGACTGTCCAAGTTTTTGGACTTATGTTGGGTGATTTAACTTATTTATTTCATGTTCTTTATGTTTTTTATCCATATTCTCTACTAGAAGTTCCTCATGGTTAGCTTTGTGATGTGAGGAGACAAAATATCAACTAACATTTTCCTTGATTTGAGGTGGACATCACTCACCTCAATCCATAGGTGGGGTATTGGATGCTCTCGTTAGCATAATCCTATTGAATAAGCTTATTATTAGGGTTAGGTGTGGGTTGTGCTAGAGTTGAGGTGTTCTTAGTGGTGATGGTGTAGCCATTGTTGGATTTGGCCTTGTGGTAGACTGTTATGGTTGTAAGGGATATTATGGTGAGTAATTTAGGTTTTGGTTTTGTCATTGTTGACCCTCATGCCATTATGATGGCCATTGGTTTTGTTGGGGTAGCCACTGGGAATTATGATTTGGACCTTAGTAAAAATTGTAGTGGCCACATCCTTTATTTTTTTTATTGATTCTAATTGGTTGTTTGGGGTATTTTCCATGGTGAAATTAGCACATTACTCTAGGGTTGTTGGTTCCAATATGAGAAGTTTGAATAACTACCTAGAAATGACATATTATAGGTCAAGGGATCTTGAGGTATACCTTTTCTTGGTTGACATGATTTGCACTAGGAAATGTAAAACGCTTGGACTTCTTCATCTTCAAGGGTGTGAAAATTTGGCTTCCCTTACTTTTCTTTTGAGATGCTTGCTAGCTTTTTAAATTTGTAATTGATCCTCTTTGGGTGACAGTGTGGAATTTTTTTTGCTAAGTTGGCTTCTACTTCTTCTTGCTTCTTTTTTATATGGAGGGTATTTAGTTGGGTAGTGTTAAATAAATATTTGAAGCAACTCCCTTTGGGTTTATCTATTGTGTTGTGTGTGCACCGGTCTATACATCGCCGAGTTTGCTCGAATTTTTTATCAAAGTTTTGATCTATCACTTTGCGCATCTACTCTTCACAACTTCGGGTATCGGCATTCCTTTCAGATCTTGGGAAACTCCGTTGTGCTTCCATGTGTGGCGACTACAGGATGCTTTTGTTTCTTGTTTCCTTGACACCTCCTTGGGCTGCGAGATGCTGCCACGAAGCCGACATTCCTAAAAAGTGCTGGCAGGCCCCACAATTTTGAGCTTAGAGTGGAGTCTTGCTACATGTCAACCGTTCACAAATCTTTCGATGCGGGAATGAAATAGCAATTGTGGTAGCGAAATGTTGCCACGCGTCTTTTACGCCCAGATGATGGACTGTTCCCTCCGCTATGATAAGATTCTCGGCCCATTCGACACGTGTTGCACTTTCACAAATCCTCATCAGCAATGGAAGAAAGGTTCATGTGGGTAGAAAAAGGCTGCCATGTGCCTTGGTGATGGATCTATTTTGCTGGAGATGAACCGGATGAACCAAATAATGCTATTGGTTGCTTCTTGTCATAATCATTTGCACCAATGGATGACACTTGTCTAACCAGGACCACCACCATCATTATAGAGGATGCACATGTGCCCGGGATGACTAGGTGTTGTGTTCTGGCTTGAGCTTGTTGTAATGGCTTGGGGAATATTCTGATTCAGGCATCATTATAGAAGATTGTGAAATCTTTTCTGTTACTACTCTCCAAGGCGGTGTGAGGTTTTTCCTGCTATGTATACTTTCTTTGTTAATGAGAAATAAGCCAAAAACTAGAGAAAAAAATGATGGCTTTAGCAAAAAGACACCAGGCCTCTATTACTATTTTATTTAATTGCAAAACTTTTATACTGTGCCAATTGTTCGACCTTTCTATTTTTCATGCTTTTGATTAAATTGTGAATTGTGCTTTATATTGTCTTGACACTTCATTTGAAGAACTTCTATATATGTTGGATGCAAGTTTGGTTACCTAGATCATGTATAATGACTCTTCTTGGCAGTGAGAATGTTGCAATATTATTTTATGTCAATAAATGACTTGTCTATGCTATAATTTTAAGTCTCTGATGTTTTGGAATACAACAAAGTCATTCAGGCCCTTAAATCTATGATTTATTGTGCCCATCATCAAATCTTGGCACATCACCTTAGGTTAGACTTTACTTTATTATATTTGCTTCCTTTTCCCTTTCCAAACCCCATTATAGAAGAAGTTGGCTTCTCTAAAAATCTGGAGGCTACTCAGTTTAGCGCAAAAGGTCCCCCTTAAATTGAGTTTCCCATAAGACTATGTTACCTCATCAAATTTTGGCGTCAAAAGTTTGTTCTTTTTCTCACACACCTGGTGGGACCAAGCTTAATGAAATTACATTGTACAAGGGTGTATAAGCCATCGGCCTGTAACCAGATCCCAAACTGTAGGTAACCCTAGTTTATTAGTACCTCTGCTAGGGATAATCTAAGTCACAAATTAGCTGGTAACCATCCCATCTCCACCGCCCTTTCCTCTCACCATGTTGCCAACTGCCAATAGAAACTATGTAGCATGGGATGCTAGAAGTCCCCTGGTAGCCTCGGTAGCACCCACTGTCTGGGGCGCTATCTTGGTTTCCACCATGAAAGCTATCCCCAAATTTTTTGGAGATAGCTCAAAAATGCCAGCAGAACATTTGTAGGATGTGGTAGATGTATGTCTAGTACATGGTATTACAGGACAAAATGTAGCCCTAAGGCTCCTCGCCATGTCTTTCAAAGGCAAGGCTCTGGATTGGTACCAAACACTGACTCCTAATTCAATTCGTACCTGGGATGAGCTCGAAGATCCATTCTATGAAAGGTTCTCGAATGGCAGAGATTGTTCTTCATTGTATTATCAACTATCTATCATAAGGCGAGCCCCCCAAGAGGCTATGATGGACTTCAATGCGTGATTTCATGCAAATTGGTAGAGGATCCATGTTACCATCCGCCCAACTCCTGAGTTGGCCTTTATATTTGATCTAAAGTCCATCAATTCTAACATTTTCATGATGATCAAGTTTTTGGGAGGAACTACTCTGCCAGATGCTAATGGTAATGCTATCAAAGTTGAGAATCATTTGATAGATTGCAGAAAATTTCCTCCTCGATCTATTATGCCAATATTTCCTGAAATATCGATCTCCGTGCAAGAGGTCGTGTCAACTAGTGCGCTCGCAATTGCCTAGTCAATGTACACATATGCGGCCACCCCTGAAAACATGGCTTCTACATCAGGATCTTCCAAGGATGAAATAAGCAACCTCAAGGAGATGTTGTGAACCATGGAAAATCACATAACCACTCTTAAGCAGAACCAAACAATGCCTCCACTACCTACATATCAAAACTATCAAGGCGGGTGGTCTTCTTATCAAAAAAATCAATATCAGGGTGCGCCTCACACTAATCCACCAACGCCGACTACAAACCAAATGGTGTTGGTGCCTACTTCACTGACAAGTGTGTCACCAAGCTCGAGTAGGGAATTAATCGTAGGGCAGAACAATCTTATTGATGATATCAATCTGTGGTGTTTCCCCTACAGCGATGCGCATAAGCCCCGGAACTATCTGTGTGGCAACCTACAATAGAAGGCAGCGGATCAACACAGCCAAGGCACATCAACGAAAAATGGAGTTTATGTATATGCCTCACCTCAAATGGAGAGTGCGGTCCTTACTGCATAGATGCAAGGGATTTCTTTAGAACAAGAATCAAATATTGCTCCTGATCATGCACTTTTCTCTTGGATGGAAGAAGAAGAAATGATGTTTGCTAATGACTAATTCATATCCAAAACACCACAGGTGCAGTCTGACTATAACACACACTCAAAGAGGAGATTCACCGGTGAGCCAGTTGATTCACATCTGGACAGCCCGCAACTCAAAGGCTTGTCTGATCAAATTCCCAGTGCTTCAACCGTCCCTTTACCTTCTCAACCATGGAAGGAAATTATTATAGCAAGGTCCAAGGAGCAGAAATCTCTGAGTTTTCCACCTTTTAATGTGGTAGAGAAATTGAAGAAATCATTCGCTAATGTGTCTTTATGGGACATTCTAGCTATCTCGGAATAAAAAATGCTATTACAAAAAGCGCTTTAAGAAGAGATCAACCCGACATCAACAGAGTTGTCTGCCAGTGCAGAGGTTGTTTGTCACATACCACTAGAAAATGTTCTTACAAACAATACAAAGGAATCCCCTGTCGAGGACAGAAGTAGGTTCAAACCTCAGCCCTTCTTCTTGACTCTCATTGTAGGAAAGAAGCTTTTGCACAATGCTATGATTGATTTTGGTGCTAGTACAACGGTTATTCCTAAATAGATAGCCAAAGCTTTGGGACTCGGCTACGAACCTATGAAAAGAGGGGTGATGCAGCTTGATGGAAATAAAGTTGAGACCATAGGTGTCATCAAAGCGCTTCCTTTAACTCTATTTTCCTACCCTAGTATCACACTCCTGCAGGATATAGTGATCATAGATGTTCCTCCTATGTTTGGTCTCTATCTATCCTGAGAATTTACTTCAAAGGTGGGCGGATACCTATCCTTGGATTGGTCACATTTAATACTTAGGACCAAATATGGTGCAAAAATGAAGATAAAATCAAAGCCTCTACATTCTGAACATGTGGCAGATGAGGCCTTGATCAATTTTGAAGCCGCACATACCTCTATCACCAAGCAAGAAATGTATTGTGTTGAATTTCCAGAGGAAGAAAAGGTGAGTGGAGATCAAAATGATAAAGAAGATGCTCTATTGAGTGAAGACATAAACAATGATCCTTTTGGCAATTATCATGCTACAAGATTAGGCACGTATGTAATTTATGATGAAGACCAAGTGCTTCCGAGGGTCACCAAAGAATCTGAAGGTAGCCAGGAAAATGAGCTATGGATACTATACTTTGACAGAGCAAGAAGCAAAGTAGGTGCTGGAGCAAGGGTATATCTAATATCCCCGCAAAATAAAAAATGGTTGAGGTCTTTCCGCTTTCATTTTGCCTATTCAAACAATGAGGCTAAATATGAAGGGTTAGTCCAAGGCTTAAGCCTTGCATAATGAATGGGCATTAAGCAATTAATTGTGTTCAGAGATTCCAAACTAGTAGTTAACCAGGTCTGGATAATTTCTGTAGCAATGTCCACATGAGATCCTATCGGCACTGAGTCTAGGACCTGATTGATGGTTTTGAAGCTTTCAACATCCAGACCATTCCCTAGAGAAAGAATAGTGATGCAGATCACATGGCTGTGATTGGTGCTTAGTTTGATCCTATTTCTAACCTGCTTCATAACGAACATTCAGTAGGAGTACTAGTCTGACTAGCCATCTTCGACAATGATTAGAGTTGGAAAGTCTTTGAAAGCGATGAACATATCACCTCATTAATCTAGCACTCAGGGGAGTTTGTCGATCAGCTTCAACCAAAGATCACCGAGGTTTATGAAGGACAAATTATGCAGCTCAAATCTAATAAACTCCCGAAAGGATTGGTTACTCTTGAAAAAAAATTGATTGTGATGATGCCCGAAATGATAAGCGAAAGTTCATGGTGGACAAAAGTGATTATGAGAACCTTCAGATCTCCGATGGTAGGAATCTCTAAGTTGAAAAAAATGTCCTGCACCATGATAAGGAAAGGCTCATTAGTTTCTATGAAAAATATGGAGTAGTGGCCTAGTCCTATGATGATCTGGAGGGATAAGATCTTGACATCATTCAGCACACTATTGAGCTAACAGAGGGTGCAAAACTAGTCTGATAGAAATAGAGGCTAGTGAACCCTAAAATTGAGGCCCTAATGGCATAGGAGCTAACTAAGCTCATTAAGTCATGCATTGTCTTCCCAATCAAACATAGTACTTGGGTATCGAATCTGGTCCCAGTCCAAAAGAAGAATGGAGATATCCACTTTTGTGTGGACTTTCGAGACCTAAATAGAAAATCTCTGAAAGACCACTATCCATTGACTTCTATGGAGTCAATCCTACAAACTATTGCAGGATTGGAAATATTTTCTCTGCTGGATGGTTTCTCCAGCTACAATCAGATCCATGTTAAAGAAGAGGATCAACACAAGACTACGTTCACCACAAAGTGGGGAACATTTTCATATGCTAAAATTCCTTTTAATTTATCCAATGAAGGGGCAACATTCCAGCGTGCGATAGATGTCACATTCAGCAAACTAATCAATAAGTTTATTCTAATCTATTTGGATGACCTTACTGTGTTCTCTAAATCTAAGGATGATCATTTTGACCATTTGGAATTAGTTTTTTGAAAGTGCCAAGATTTAAGAGTTTCTCTAAATCCAAATAAATGTGTATTCGGAGTGCCCAGGGTAAGATGTTGGGGCATGTTGTGTCTAGAGAAGGTGTTTCAATTAACCCCAAATGAGTAAAAGCTATCAAAGAACTTCCCCTTTTGGTAAATAAGAAGGGTGTCCAATCTTTCCTGGGAAAAGTAAATTTCGTCAGCAAGTTTATTTCCAATTTTGCGAGAATGATTAGGCCAATCACCCTAATGTTGAAGAAAGATCAAACATTCAACTAGACAACCAAAGCTTAGGATGCTTTTGAAAGGGTCAAGGAAGCTATTTCGACAGTTCCGGTGCTAGTTAATCTAGATCAATCCAAAGATTTTATAATATATGCTTTCAATAGTAATTCTAGTATTGGTACTGTTCTAACCCAAAAGGATAACAAAGAAAAGGGGGAACATCTAGTGGCGTTCTATTCCCGGACCCTAAAGGAATATGAGGTGAATTATAATTTTGTCGAAAGATAGGCCTTTGCAATAATAAAGGGACTTAGAAAGTTCCACCATCTAATTTCCTACAACAAGGTGTTGGTGTATGTCGCACATTCCAATGTGCGTGAATATATCATTGAGGGGGAGATCACGGAAAAAAGGGCTAATTGGATCACCAAGATCCTTGAATATGACATTGAAGTCAAGCCTACTAAGAGTATTAAAGGAAGAGGATTGTGTGAGTACATGGCACAGAATGAGGGGCTACCTATCATAGAGGAGTAGCCAGAGCTCATCTTGATAAATGAATCAGAATCAGAAGGTGGTTTGTTGACTGATAGAATGAGTTTCATGCAAACCAGAAGGTATCTGCCAAGCCTCTCATCCCAAAAAAGGAGGTATTACCGGCTACAAAATTGCAGATACACGCAAATAGGAGTCCTTTTCAAAAGGAATTTCAATGGTATTCTCCTGTGATGCGTTACTTCAGAGCAGGCGAAGAGGATCCTCGATGCATTCCACAATAGTGCTGTAGGTGGACATTTCTTTGCCAAAACCACCACAATTAAAATCATGTGTGCTGGCTATTACTAGCCCACACTTTTCAATGACTCCCACTCTTTGGTGAGGGCTTGTAAAAAATGCCAGTTCTTTGCTAACAGAAGGAAGAATTATGTAATTCCCCTGAGACCTATCATGGCGGACAAACCGTTTGCACAATGGGGCTTGGACTTCATCAGAATGATCAATCCAGTCTCTAGTGTTAGAAACAAGTGGATTCTGACTACTACAGATTACTTCACAAGGTGGACGAAGGTTGTTCCCCTTAAAGGCGCAATAGAAACAGAGATTGTGGATTTCCTCAAGGAACTAGTGACAAGGTTCGACCCTCTAAAAACTACCATTTCAGACAATGCCAGAGCATTCCTAGGTGCAAAGGTATGCCACTTTGCATTAAAAAATGGCATATTCCTTAAAACATCATCAAACTATTACCCACAGGGAAATGGTCTAGCAGAGTCAACAAACAAAAGCTTAGTTCGACTCCTTAAAAGGATTGGTTCAGAACACTAGAGGTAATGGCATAAAAACCTCTGAACAACGCTCTGGGCAAACCACATAAATCCTAAGAAAGTCCTTAATACTTCACCTTATGAGTTGGTATACGGGAAAGAGGCACTGTTACCTATCTCCATGGAGATTCTAGCAATACAGTTGTTGAAATCTCTTGAGATAGAAAAAAATGGAGCCATGGAGGTTCGGCTCGCTGAACTGTTGGAAGTACAAGAAAAAAGGGAGAATTCTCTAATAGCAATGACAAGCCATCAATGGGTGGTCAAATGATGGTTTGACAAGAAGGCTTCCGACCAAGGTCTAAAATGTGGAGACTTAGTGCTAAAGTATGATAGCAGGGCTGCAAAGCCAGGTCAGCACGGTAAATTTGATAGCATATGGGAGGGTCCTTTTAAAATAATTCAATGCAAAGAACACAATGCTTTTGAGCTGGAGAATATGGAACAGGAACCATTAGGAATCCTAATCAATGGGATTCATCTTAATCTTTTCCATTAGGCATTAAGCTCTATTTTGTACATACGTAAATAGTGCTTTTATTTTATTTCCATTTATTTGGCCGGTCTTTTTCTGAATTAGTTTGTACTTCTATGGAATTAACCCATTATTATTGGTGGGTGGAACACCATAATTGTTTTACATAGAACACACCCATGTGTGGAAAAAATAGCAAATGAAAGTTGCGAGCCCAGAAAAACTTAAATATAGAATGAAGGAAAGAGCATGGATTTTCTTTAAAAGATAGACATCTATTCATATATGTTCTTTACATTACAAAAGTGGTTGGAAAGCCATAATTCAAAATTTAACAAGTATTTGAGCTATTATATATACGATAGTTTTTTTTTCAAGCTTATATACAGCTATGGGCAGGTATTCTGAGCAGCAGGCAGGGAGATGTTTGTTGAGCAGACAGGGATTTTTCATCCAAAGGCATGGTTGGTGGCAATTGATGCATTAACTACAGTGTCCACTTCTTCCTCGCCCATGGGTTCTTCAGCAGCACTGACAACATCAGTCGGCACAACCGCCATTGGTGGGGGAAACACTAGGTTCTTGAAGTCGGTATACTAATCTATGTTGTAGAAAGGTATCACGTTGTAGCTGTAGAACAGGAAGTGTAGGGCCTGAGTAACCCTCTGCTGGTGCTAGTCACGGGTCTGTAGGAAAAATTCACTGAGGAATAGTAGCCAAACAACAACAACAACTTCTTCCTCAATAAAGTGACATAGGTCGCTGGCTGATGGCAGGCCTATCCCATAGGCAGCATGAGCAACAACCTCACCAAGACCATTCAAGTATTTTTTGGGGAAGATTTTTTTAATCAGCTTTAAGATAAGTGGCTGGGAAACGCTAATGTCTAGCATGGATGCTATGAAGTGGGAGTATATGTCATTGTTCACCCGATACTTGTCCCCATACTCTATACAGTCTTTGCCTAAAACCCACTTTATGGATACCAAGAGTAGAGAATGCTTATTCTTGGTCATCCTTTTCAGTCTCCTAGTTGAAACCTCCCCTAGGAATGTCGTCTGTGACTTATACGAGGTCAGGAAAATTGGAGTATCCATTGCTCTGACTCTATCCCTAGGTTTCTGAGCTAATGTCAGAATTTATCTACCACCTAACCTATGAGAAGGCTTGCTTAAAACTCTGCTACTGACCTATCATTACTCAAATGCTAAGTATGTTTTTCTCACTACTTACTGGCCTATTTATAGAAAAATGACAAGATGCATGCTAATCTGCTTCAAAACAATGTGATATTATGCTAGTTGCTATCTTGAAAGGCTTGTCTACGTTTGCTCACATTTCTGGGCCAATTACATCCATGATAGCATGACTCAATGCATACTTGATTAAATGGAGCTGATTAATTAGCTTTAAAAAGGTGGCACTCACTGGCAGTGAGACATATGGTCGTAGGCTATTGTGTCATCTCTCAAGTGCATCCCAGAGCCCAAGGTGATATTCATATCTTTTCAGGTTGTGATCATTTGCTTGGTGTAATCATTCTAGTTGGATATTAATTGCCAGTGCATGCTAATGCAGGGTTAGCAAGCAATTTTCCAGCTCAAGTTCCAAGGGGATCATACCGTATCACACGATCACCAAACACAATGATGAACTTCGGTCACCTCAAAATGGCAAGCAGTTCATTTTGCACGAATTGCAAAATTAACGGTACATGCCAAATTAAATGCAAAAGGCATGCTTTCGCCTACCACCTTGAGAAAGGTTGCTATTATTGCATGAAAAGGCTTAATATTTCAAAGTATTTTCACAAATGCCAAAGATAAAAGTGCAGAGTTGTTTTCTTTCTGTGTATCTAGAACCGAACATAGTCACAGCTAACCAAGAACTTGCAGAAATCTTTATAGAAAGAAAAATGTCAAAATCTTCATCTCAGCCAATGCAAGAAGAAATTAGCCAAGATTTATTTATGGCTATACGTTCTTCAGTAGAGGTATATTTCTATAAGGATGTGGCGTACACTATGCCTGGTATACCCAGCAGGCCAAGGAGGGCCTAAGAACTGAATAGACCCAAGAATTACAGAGATCAGAAAAAGGTTGAAGAAAAATGGGACAATATCTATGACCCAAGGCTCATGAAAAACCCTAAGTCTCTCAAAGAGGCAGCTTGTGCAAGGTTATCAGCACCAAAGGCAAACCAATTTATGACGAATAGAGTTTGGTATAGTGGTCTCCCTCAATACATGGTCCCATTGGTGCACTATTGCCCAAAGGTGGTTGATGCTGCTATCCAGTGTTATGATCCTAATACCCACTACATTGAAGGCCATAACTTAAAGGTGCACATCACTCCATAGCCCATCTGGCACATGTTATGCATCCCAGACCCAAGGAAGAGAAAAGAGAATATCGAGCCTTTTCGCCTGAGCAAAGGAGAGAAAATATGGAGGAAGATGAAAATGAACTCAGAGTTCTTGTCGGAAGAGACTGGTAGGAAAGGCATTCCAGCTGCTAAAGCACCAAGTATTCCATTGTCACGCAGTGTGTTTCATGACAATCTCCAAGACACCATGTCCATGCTAGCCTTTGTGTGTAGCCGAGACTCTGATGAGAAGATAGAGACCTTTCAACTAGGACCAACAATACAATTTCGCAAGCAGCATGAACTCTTCCGGTATGATTTTGTTGAGTTTATGGTTGAAGAAATGATACAAAAAATTGAGAATTATCAGGCGGAGAAAAAATTTAGGTTTCTTTCTTTCTTGGTCCATATGTTTCTACATCAGAACTCAGATTTCTTCGCCCAATATTTTTCGCTATCAATTTTTGATGAGCAAAATAATAGGAAGCCGGTGTCCACATGGACGCCTTTCTTTCCACATCATACGATTATTATGCATATGAAGACTATTTCATAGCCCCGGTCTTGCATGATTTTATCAGAGAAGGTGATATTATTCGGCTCGATAAGGAGCAGGCCGAATTTATATAGAGCTTCACCCCTACTTGTGGCTGGTTCTTGGGCAAAGATTTTATGATCCTCCGAATGCGGGGCTTTACTGGCAAACCTTTCCTGCTCCCAGCCTGTGTCATAGATAGAGTACTCACACTGGAAATGTTGCGATAAGTGTGTATCATTTATTTTACTTTCTATAGCAGCAAAAAGGTCAAGAAGAATAGATTCTTCTCTTGTCTGAAGAATTTCAAGTCGGTAACTCTACTAAAGAAGCAATTAGACCAGTTGTTGGAGAACAAGCTGGCATATCTAGGGTTGGTACTAGTAAATGATAAGTGGGAATACAACCCTTTTGATGACTTTCCAGAGCCACATATGAGGGTTATCGATGTTCCCTGACCATACTGGGAGAAGTGACGTAACCTAAGAGTGAACAAAGATGAGGATTTTGTTGAATTGGCGCAAATCCCTATGCTAGACACTAGAGGCCCATGGCACAAGTTCTACTTTCCTGTGGCTATGGCCTAGGATAATATCCCCATGGAGCATGGCATGTACAATAGGTTAAAGAAGGATGAGGAATGGAGTGAGGAGAAAATAAAGGCTTTCTGGAAGTATTTCCAAGAAATTGCACAATTAGATGCTCCTTACAATCAACTAAGGGATGACCAAGAATTTGAGAGGTGGTGGAAGGAGAGCCATCCCAGCCCGATCTCTAGTATTAATAGGAGCGAAGAGAGGGAGGAATCCAAGGAGCAAGAGGAGGAAGCAGCGACATCGGCTTCCTCTGCACAAAAGGAGAAAGTCTCTAGACAACCCACCTATGTGGCCATGAACGTATGTTTTAATATATCAAGGGACTCGCATACACTCACTTAGGCTACTAAACTAGCCAGGCTATCACTTCAATAGATGGAGATGACTACCGAAGCTAGTGAGATTCCACCTACAAAATGACAGCGTATTATTAAAGAGGGTTCGCAAGAACCTACCGAAGGAGTACTCACTGCTAGTTGGGAGCTAAAGGTTGCAGGGGAGTCTCTGACATTTCTGGAGATGCCAACAACCAGTCAACAGGTATAATTCACTCCTTCTCTTGTAGATCTCATTCCTTAGTATCTACCCCTGCCTCACTGGCGACCCCTGCCATAGGTCCTAGCCCTCTACCTTCTGCTTTTGGTCTGACACATTCGGTTGGATTCGCCCAATTTTTGCAGTCCCCCCCACTCATAATTAATCCTCTGCATATGCATACACCTATTGTTGCCGCTCAGACCTTCCTCGCCTCACTTTCGAAAGGCATTCCCATGTGAGTGCCCATTCTTTTTCCGCTATGATTACAGATCCTCTTCCATTGCAACAAGCTAACACCCTGTTAACAACTCCCCCTTCCTAGCCAATGAGCCTTACTGCTGATTCCCCAGTCCAGTCATTACAAATGACTATCCCTACTATTGGTTCTCAAACCAAACTATGGAACGTGCCTCACTTCTCTCCACAAACTATCACTCTCTAGAAAAAACAAATGCCCGCACCTATGAAGGTTACCTATCCCTATGCCCTACCTTCTGGTGCTCCTTTCGCAGGTGGACTAGTTTCATCATGAGCTGAATTCATAGCCCAGATAGATTGCAGAAAGGAGCCATGCATGAATAGAATGAGGAAATGCAAAGCAAAGGATGACAGTGTTTTCACTGAGCCAAGAGTACAATCTCTTTACGATGAGGCCTGACAAGAATTGAAGTTCACAACCATGTACCCGAGGGTAAGCAAGCCTCAAGAAAAAATGCAACTAGAAGACTATGAGATATATGCAGTCGAACTTGACATGAAGATAGCCCAACCGTAGGATAAAGTTGAAATCATGGAGGAAACGCAATGGGTAGTCACTTCTGACTTCCTCAAAACTAGTCGCCAGCTAAAGAAGAAGGATGAGTAGCTCAAAACAGCTAAGGAAAGGGTTAGTTTCTGGAGAGGAAGGAGAAATCCTTAGAGGCGGATATTGCCTGCATGACTGAAAGGGCACTAACAGTAGAGGATGCGAGGAACAAGCTTCAAAGAAAAATTGTGAAGACTCAAGCTATTGATCCTAGCATAATAAAAAAGCTACAAAGCAAGAACTAGAAGGTGGAGCAAAATCTACAACTAAAAGATGAAGAGCTGGAGTGCCTCTGCCTTGAGCATAGTCAGGGGATGGCATAAAAAAGGGAAGAGTTGGAGCACCAACAGGCTCAATATGAGAAAAGAATACAAGAGAAAGAGGCCAAATTTAAAGGCCTAAAGACTTCTCTAAATGAGCACTCAGCAAATGACTCTGGAGCCAAGCAAAATTGGAATAAAGAAATGAACAACTCTGCGGAGCAGCTAGCGTCCGAGAAAAGGAAGAAGACAGAATTGGTTGAGGCCATTATTTCAAGAGACATGGAGATTACTTCGCTTAAAGCCTCTCTCCTTCCTCCCCCTACATAGCCTGATATCATTCCGCTGGTTAGGAAATTACACATTTCTCATTAGGAGAAAATCAAAACCTTTTGTCTAACATTGCAGCCTACCCTCTGATTTATCAACAAAGCATCAAGGCTTAGCTAGGAGGCCCATGATACAATTGAGTAGTTCCCACAGTTCATCTTGGAGAAGGCTCCTGAGGTAAGGGATTTTCTCACCAAGCTATACTCTGTCTCTAATGAGAACCTTGTCGGAGTGGGTATTGAAGATCGGGACGTTGTTGCTCAAACAACAAACAAATTTATCCATGGCCAATCCACCTTCTAGTGCACTAAGGTAGCCATGGCTATTCTGAGTAAGACAATAGATAGCATATAGGGATATTTCTCTAAGTTAGGCAGGATGTGACTTTCATCCCCATTCCTTGAGGATGGCTCTATTGCCACTACTGCACAGATTGCAGAAATTATTGAAAAGAAGAAAAATGACCCGAAAGCTTTCAAGGAGTATAGCCATCCTCCCATGGTAGCTGACATTGAGGTAGTCATTCATCTGCTCTCATAGCTACTATTTTATATACAAGCAGGGGTCGATTTACCCGATGTGTTGCCTCACAAAGAAACTTGATCTACGTGGAGCATAGGAGAATTTGCACAACATAATGAAGTCATCCGAGGATGAATGGTCACCTTTGCAGGTGGCTCTTTCCAATCTCTGACCCTATTATACCAATGGATAAGGCTCTGGTCTACAGAACTAGAGAAATTTTGGGTTCTCCATTCCTTAGTCAAAATGCCCCTATTAGTTACCAAAAACTGTTAAATAAATATTTGAAACATCTCCCTTTAGGTTTATCTTTTGTGTTGTGTGTGCGCCAATCTATGCATCGCCGAGTTTGCTTGGCTCTTTTATCAAAGTTTTGATCTATCGCTTTGCACATCTACTCTTCGTAGCTTTGAGTATCGACATTCCTTTCGGATCCTGAGAAACTCTGTTGTGCTTCCATGTGTCATGGCTATGGGATGTTTTTGTTTCTTGTTTCCTTGACACCTCGTCGAGCTGCAAAATGCTGCCACAAAGCCGGCATTCCTAAAAAGTGCTAGTAGGCCCCACGGTTTCAAACTTAGAGTGTTCAGACTCTTGCTATGTGTCAACCATTCGCAAATCTTTCGATGCGGGAATGAAATAGTAATTGTGGGCAGCGAAATGCTATCACGCGTCTTTTACACTCGGATGGCGGAGTGTTCCCTTTGCTGTGATAAGGGTCTCGGCCCATTCGACATGTGTTGCATTTTTGCAAATCCTCGGCAATGATGGGAGAAAGGTTCATGCGGGTAGCGAAAGGCTACCACATGCGTTGGCGATGGATCTGTTTTGCTAGTGATGAACCAGATTAACAAAATAATGCTATTGGTTGTTGCTTCTCATAATCATTCACACCAGTAGATGACACTTGTCTAACCGGGACCACTGCCATCATTGCATAGGATGCACCTACACCCAGGATGACTGGATGCTGTGTTCTGGCTTGAGCCTATTGTAATGGCTTGGGGAATATTCTGGTTTTAGCAAAAATATTCCAAGCCTCTATTACTATTTTATTTAATTGCAAAACTCTCAGACTATGCCAATTGTTCGGCCTTTCTATTTTTCATGCTTTTGATTAAACTGTGAACTATGCTTTATATTGTCTTGACACTTCATTTGAAGTACTTCTATATATGTTGGATGCAAGTTTGCTTACCTAGATCATGTCTAATGACTCTTCTTGGCACTGAGAATGTATGTAATATTATTTTATGTCAATAAATGAATTATCTGTGCTATAATTTTAAGTCTCTGATGTTTTGGAATGCAACACCATTTAGGCCCTTAAATCTATGATTTATCGTTCCCATCATCAAATCTTGGTGCATCACCTTAGGTTAGACTTTACTTTAATATATCCGCTTCCTTTTCCCTTTCTAAACCCCATTATACAAGAAGTCGGCTTCTCTAAAATTCCGGAGGTTACTCAGTTTAGCGCAAAAGGTCCCCCTTAAATTGAGTTTCCCATAAGACTTTGTTACCTCATCAAATTTTGGTGTCAACAAGTAGATAAGTGGCTAGTGATGTCCTCCTTCATGTTGGATAGAGGATTTCTCACTTTCACCCTTAAAACTCCATTAGATGACTTTTTGAGAGCAGAGGTCCTATCACCCCTTGTCTTCTTGATGAATGATCTAGAGTAATTTTTATAAACTTTATAAATCTCATCAAAAGGTAGATGAGAGATGTCTCCTTATCCAATGATATTTAGGGATTCATCCATGCAATCTTCATGGACCCCCTTAAAATACCAATTTTAAGGAGTCAAAAAAATATCTATTTTGATGTGATTTCTTGAGGAAGAACTAAAACCTCTCAACATAATCTTCCAAAGGCTCATCTTCTCTTTTGGAATCCTAAATATGTCATTTCTCTTTTTGTCTATGCCTCTAAAATAATCCTATTATTTCTCTAGGAATCTTGTTTTCATTGTATTCCAATTGGGAATGACATTTATTGCCAAACCTAAGAACCAAACTTAGAGCAACATATTTCCACTCTTTCCATATTCTTGTGGCATTGGAAATGTATTGAGGAGATATTATATCCTATTTATGCACTCTTTCTCGATTCATCCCTAGGTACATTTTATCCAATTTTTACAAATATCACATTGTGAATGAGTACTTGCAAATCCTAACTCCTTGAGAAGTTCTATCATTTTTTGGAAGACATCATTTTAAGTATTGATAATTTTTGGGAGTTTCTATTTTGTCTTGAATCTTTTTCTTTGTAAATTTCAATATTTTTTCATTTGAGGAATGAATCATGTATAAAAGTTGCAAATGCACATATTATAGGAGAAATCGACATGGGAATGAATTATTCTCTCATTTCTCACATAATTAATCCAACTCTTACTTGAGTGTGCATTTCATCCATCATCTAATATTACATCCAAATACCAAGTTTCTCATTATCCTCTATTAGAGGGGTATGTGCAGGATCATCATGGAAAAAATAGGCCCTTAAGTGGCGAAACATTTAGAAAAATTAGAGTTAGGCAACTTGATGAAAAAATTTGAATAAGTTATCTATATTATTTCGAAAATATGTAAAAATAGATTTTGTAGCAAATTGAATGTAGATTCTAAAATACTAGGTTTATTTTTAAAAAAAATCTATTTAGTGAAAATTTGAAATTTCAATGCAATAGTACTTAAATTTTAGGGGAAAAATAAGAAGTAGGTGTTTGTTTGACCACCCTAACCACAATAAAATGATAATATTTTTTTATAATATTTTAGATATAAGTAGAGGACTCATGTCCCGATGTGATGCATTATTTTTTGTAAGTTTTTCCAAGTAAATAATTAATTATGATTTTTATTAAACTTTTAAAAAATATAAAACTTGTATGTCTAACCACCTTAACTTGGTCAAAATTCATGAAATTCATTTTTTTAAATCTTATAGTATAAAAGCATAGAATGTGACGATGTTTCAAATTCAAAAAATGTGATATTGTTTGAAAGCTATACATGTTTTCAATTAGCTTATCAATCAAGACTTTAATTGTAATTCAAATAGAAAATGAATAATAATTATTTACTAAATTCAAAGTAAAGCATAATTTATATTGGTAGAAAGTTGAGAATATCCTTTAAAAACCCTTTTCATTTCATCAATTTTGGATTAAAAAAATGTTGTCAACCACATACCCTACACATACCCATCATATCGCCACTTTTTGGCCCATCATGATCCTACACATACCCAAAGATAAATGTTGTTTCTTCACCTTCATTGTGTTGGGATTAAGGTGTCTCAACCTTTTAGTCCTAACATTAATTTTTAGATAAATTATTTTGAAAATATTGATATATCCTAATTTTCCAACTATAATAGTTGTCATATCACTTTGTGGGACCCGTCAGGGAGTGTTATATCGCACATGCAAGGTGTGGAGATGAACAAAGTGCCACTTGTCACCTAGATAATTTATGAAAGCATTGTATCTTGTGCGTACTTCATGAAGGTGAAAATAGTGATACTTGTCACTTGGGTACTCATTTGGAGAGAGGAGCTTGTAAGAACTTCTCAGAGTTGCATGAATGTGACATGTGTCAAGGCATATCAAGTTAACTATGGCATGCATTTACTTTTGTGGAAGTTGGCACCCACATTAAAAATTTGAGATTGAAATTGCTATTTGCAAGGGGAGTTGTGCCTGGATGTAGTTTATATTCCTTGTTGAGTCAAACTTGGAATGTGGGTGCCCAAATTTTTGGTACGTGCTTTTTTTGCATGTGCATGTTGCATTCATTTGCATGTAGTGCCTTTCTTGTTGCATGTTTATGCATGGGAATGGGTTTGATAAAACTTCTATCCTAGGAACTATAGACTCTATATATACATTTGTTATGCTAGAGGAGTTATGTGAGAGAAGTGTTATTCATAGGGGTTATGTTGCTAGAATTTTGTTAGATATGGAACAAGATGTAAATCTCTTGTAATTTCCATGAGCTTGAAGAATTTATTGTATTAAAGATATCAAGTTTCCACAATCCATAATGTTAATTTACTTTAATTTATGGATTTGATTGAATAACACTTTTTTGTATCAATGTTTTAGATCACACTCTTTGATCCATCATCGAGATGAAAAGAAAAGCGCTCAAGCAAAAATTAATGTATTGTAACTATATTTGTTACTAAAAAATATGTTAGCTCTATGGTTTTGGAGTGTGGGGTTTTTTTATGCGAAAGGGTTTTCTCCACATAAATGTACATGTTCTTTTTCTTATGTCATATTCTTCTTGTTTTTTTCTAAGTGTATAATTTTGTTGAAACTACTTCATATGAAAATATCTGAAACTTAATTGTAACCTCTTTCCTTTAAGAATTAAAATTGGGATAAAAACCATGTTATTTTATGGTTTAAGGCATAACTATAGTATATTCCTTTGAGGTTTCTCAATTTAAATGAATGTTACTAAAAGCACATAGTAGTCCTAGACGTCATTCTAGGATGCTCTCTTTTCCCTTCACATTGATTCCTTGTCTAGAGTCATTGATTGAGACTTCCATTATTCATATTCAACATGTGACCATCATTGTCATTCAGTTTCAATTTTCTAGGATTAGTATTTAACAAGTCTATTTTCATTTTTTATGAATCTCATATTATAGATTTGGATGGCACATTTTATGGGTTAAACCTACTATTTGATGAAATTCATTGCATTATTTTTTGTCAAACTATCATTGTATTTGGATATTGTTCATCATCAGTTTTCACATAGTCCTAGTTTTTCACCTTCCTTGTTAATTTGACATGTACCTAATTTGATTGTGGCATCATTATCTTCCATGTACATGATAACACATGAGCATTTTTCAATTTATATATCATCATACATATTCATCCTCCATCCTATCAATTCTTATCCAAAATTAGAAGCATTCCTACATCTATACTTGGTTTTATTTCTTCCCAAGGGGAGGAATTTTTTTTATAGGCTTTAAATCATGTTTTATCTTCAAGCATCCACAATTTCTATAAGACATTACACTTTTTGGTGGGGATATATATTCTCTCTCTTTCTCTCTTATGGGGGGCTATTGATTGTATATTTTTATGGATATAGCTATTGGGAGCCCGCTTTGTTGAATCTTCCATTCATCACTTCCCTTATCACTTGTACAAATATTAATTTCTTACATTCAATCTTTTGGATAGGATTTTCTCTAATAGGATTTTTCTCCTTTTCTCTACTTGTGAGAGATTATTTATAAATGGGTACCTAAAATTTCCTAGTAGTTGAGACCCATCATCATAATCCATGAATCCTTGCATCCTATATGTATTGTTAAATTTTTTTTGCTACTCCTTAAGTTTCACTTAAGGGGCTGGTGTTGGTGTGAATTTAAGATATTTTTCCTAACTAGTTCACCTAGTAGGTTCTATTCATGTATGTTAAGTTTACATAGGTACTACGAATATTTCTATAAGTCTTAGTTTTCATTAGATATTATCTTATATTATTTACTTCTTGTGTCTTAGGTAATTTAATGTTTATTTTCTCATTTCATAGGATTGAAAAAATTGTAATGAGCTTGTCTAGTCCTATTTCTAATCTTTCCTATATGAGAAATTCCTCTTGTAAATTTCTAATCACATAGAGGCTGCATTATCATTAATACATTATTGATTATTGTGCATCATAGCATCAATATGAAGCAAGATACTCGCTTTCCATACTCTCTTATAGAAGGTGAATATTTGTGTTTTCAGGTGATCTAGGTAGGTTGTGAGATCCCACTATCAACTCCATGGAGTTCTCTATCAAATCCTACAGTTCACCATGTTTACTCATGGTGTAAATGTTTAGTTTTATGATATAAATAAATTGATTTCTTTAATCGATGGGTTTATCAAGAATATTGTTAACATTTAATATGGAGCTTCTAGTTAGGGTGCCTACTTATTAAAGAAATATTTTAACCATATCTTTTTCACAAATGGATAGACATGAAGCACAAGTGTAGTTTTCTCTAAATGTGGTGCTCCAAAAATGATTTTGATCATGGATTTGGAAAGGAAACAATATTCAAAAATATCATTTGGTAAGGTTCACTATTATGCTATTCTTATTTCATGGAAATAATATGATAAACATATATTTATTGGAAGTACATAGGGTATTGAATCTTAGTGGTTATTGGATATTGTATAGTCCTCTATAAATTGGAAAAAATATTATAGGGATGAGAAATAACTTCAAATTACTTAAAATAAGATCATGATGCAATTAATATGTTACAAAATATCTATATTGCAAGAGGGTATGTGCAGGATCATCATGGAAAAAATAGGCCCTTAAGTGGCAAAAAATTCAGAAAAATCAAAGTTAGGCAACTTGACGTAAAAATTTGAATAAGTTATCTATATTATTTCTGAAATATGTAAGAATAGAATATGCAGAAAATTGAATGTAGTTTCTAAACTACTAGGTTTTTTTAAAAAGAAAAGAAATCTATTTGGTGAAAATTTGAAATTTCAATGCAGTAGTACTTAAATTTCAGGGAAAAAATAAGTAGGTGTCTGTCTGACCACCCTAACCACAATAAAATGATAATATTTTTTTATAAGATTTTATATATAAGTAGAGAACTCATGTCCCGATGTGATGCATCTTTTTTTGTAATTATTTTCCAAATAAATAATTAATTATGAATTTTTTATTAAAATTTTTAGAAAATATAAAAACTCATATAATTGACCACCTTGACTTGGTCAAAACTTCATGAAATTCAATTTTTCTTTTTTTAATCCAATATTATGAGAAGCATAGAATGTGACGCATGTTTTGGATTCAAAAAATGTGATACCGTTTGAAAGCTACATATATTTTTCAATCAACCTATCAATGAGGACTTTAGTTGTAATTTGAATAGAAAATGAATAATAATTACTTATTAAATTCAAAGTAAAGCATAATTTATATTGGTGGAAAGTTGAGAATCTCCTTTAAAAACCCTTTTTCATTTCATCAATTTTGAGTAAAAAAAAATTCGCCAGCCACATAGCCATCATATTGCCACTTTTTGGCCCATCATGATCTCAAAAAACCTTATTATATGTGTTAAAATAAGACATGTATAAAAGGATCTTCATATATGTAATAATGAAAAACTTAATGTTGCTTGGTATAAGAAGATGGAAAAATGCATAACACCACTTCCAAAGGTGAATGATGTAAACAATATTTCAAGGGGAGCTTGGAAAAATGGAAAAAATTTCCCCCTTATGATGAACATAGGGAGTAGCTAAAAAACCTAAAAATCCGATGCATAAAAAGTAAAGAATGAGTGATGTGTCTTAGAAAACAAGGTTTGATGAGGGACCCATGTACTAACAATCTAATCTCACAACTGGATAAAAATGGAGAAAACCTCATGGAAAATGCTCCTCTCCATAACAATGTCCCAAAATGAATAGGAACATGAAGAACATCACACAAGCATGAATAATTTGTAGATAAACTACCAAATGATGACTATTATAGTATTGACATAAAGAGCCTCCTCCAAAAAAAATATGATTATTATCAAGAAGACAAAAACCTACATGAGTTCTCCCAATTACACTACTTGAATCAAATGGAAAACAAAGGAAAACAACTAGAACTTGGAGATAGAAATAACATAGGTACCAATAGTCTAATGAGCACTAATAAAGTTAAATAGAAGGCCACCTATATAAATAGGAATACAAGAGTGTCCATATGTTAAATTCTTTGTCTCACCTATATGCATGGGTAACAAACCAATTCATCCTCCTACTACCTAAGAACAAGAACTAGATACATAGATCACTCCAATAATAAAAAATAAGGAAGCATTAGCACCAATAGTAGAAACACCCCCATAATGTATAAATTGAGAGCTATAATAGGTTCACTGATACTATGTGTTGCCAAGAAGTGCATGTAGGAGTACAAAGAACATATTTGTGTGAATGTGAAAGTACCTATGAATAAATGGTATGCATGGTTGATACACCCTTGAAAAGTTCAATGCAGATACCAAATTTTGAAATGATAGAATCTGGTATTGTAAAAGGTTTAATGGAAATACAACCTATGGCTCGGATACAAAAAAATAATAAAAATTAATACTAACTTATAGAGGACATTAATATTAAAATGATTCCTCATGGTAGATAAATGTGGTATCATGTTATATGTAAAATAAAATACTATTGGTGTCATCTATACGTGTGGATTAATTGGTACTTATCAAAAATAGTGTGAGAAATTTTCTAACATATCATAAAACTTATGACATGATTCATAATAATGGTGTCTTTAGCATGTACTAAGACAAGTGTGACATACATATTATTTTAATTGAAATGGATCAAATTTTGCGTTAAGAAATAATTATGATATTTAGATATGTGGTGGATGCTCTTGTGAAAATAAAAGCCTTAATGTGGGAAGTAGGGGAACATAATAGATACATATTTGGCTAGAATTATAATTGTATACAAGGTATCTTATGTCTTGTTGTTGGATATAACCCTATTATAAAATAATTATAAGTTCTTAGTACATGGATTAAATTTATAATATATAGGAGTATTAGTAGATGCACAAATAAGGAGAAACATAAGATATGACCCATGTTTTAGAAGCAAGCTCATTACTAGAAAAATCTTATGATATGATAAGATAACATATATTTTCCTCTCTATGGAAGCCTACTAGGGGCTTTCTAAGACCACACATCTTTTGAATTGAGAATACATTAAAGATATAGGAGAAAATTTAATCAATGGGAGTATGTGCCTATAGCCAACATGTGCGAAATATTTAACATATGCTATGAGAACTATATACACATTAAATTACAAGTGAGAATCATTATTTTATTATAAATTTAGTTAACTAATATTGAAACTCTTTCTATTTAACTCATTTAAATATGTACCCTAATTACAAGTCTTGGTAATATTATTTTATAAGATTTTAAAATTTCATGTTATTAAATTTCCACAATCCATGATACTATATTTTTTAATTTTTTAATTTGATTATGTGCAAGCTTTTATAATCAAATCTAGAAACAATGAAAGATAATTTAAAATTTACTGGCTAGTTATCTTGGTAGAGGCTAAACATTGAATCATTTTCATTGTAAAGTCCTTTCTTTCTGGAGATTTATGGTCTCTCACATTGTATTCAAGTAAAAAAATAAGTCTTTGAGCTTATAATTTATGAATTTAATAAATAATGATATAATTGGTATATGACCAAAGGTATTGTCTCTTTATGTGAAATATTTTGATGTTGAATTTGTAGTTATTCATTTAAATTTTTTTGCCGTGTGAAGAATTCAAATATTTTTATTTAATTTATGTGTTTAACCTATATAATTGGGATAATGTAATCAAGTGTTTATAGTGCATGATTAGCAATGCATACATAGTCTACAAAATAAATATTGAAATAGTCATCTAGTACATGAATAGTAAATACATAATCCATGTCACTAAATATTGAAATGTTCATATTCTATGAATAACAAATAAATACAGTCTTTGATAAAAAAATATTGAAACAATATATAAATAAGAAATATTGAAATAGTTCATGAAATAAATATAATTACACTCTTAAGTTTTGTCATGATAAACTCAAAAGGCCTTATAGTTCCTCTACAACTAGATGTTTCACTTTAGACAAGAAAAAGAAGGTTTAAATCAATTAATGTTGAAATTTGGTATACATTATTTAAATAAAATATTTAAAATAAAACCATGATATTAAGTAGTTGGGTATGTGTAGGATCATCATGGCAAAAACAAGCCCTTAAATGACAAAAAAATCAAAAAAATCAAAGTTAAGCAACTTGATGTAAAAATTTGAATAAGTTAACTATATTATTTCAAAAATATGTAAGAACAGAATCTGTAGAAAATTGAATGTAGTTTCTAAACTACTAAGTTTTTTTTTTTTTTTAAATCTGTTTGGTGAAAATTTGAAATTTCAATGTAGTAGTACTTAAATTTCAAGGAAAAAATAAGTAGGTGTCTATCTAACCACCCTAACCACATAAAATTATAATATTTTTTATAATATTTTAGAAATAATTAGATGAATCATGTCCTGATGTGATGCATATTTTTTGTAATTTTTTTCCAAATAAATAATTAATTATGAAATTTTTATTACAAATTTTAAAAAATATAAAATCAGATGTCCGACCACCTTAACTTGGTCAAAACTTCATGAAATTCATTTTTCTTTTTAATCCTATAGTATGCAAAGCATAGAATGTGATGCATGTTTTGGATTCAAAAAATGTGATATGGTTTGAAAGCTATAGATATTTTTTCAATCAGCCTATCAATCAACACTTTAGTTGTAATTCAAATAGAAAATGAATAATAATTATTTATTAAATTCAAAGTAAAGCATAATTTATATTAGTGGAAAGCTAAGAATCTCCTTTAAAAACCCTTTTCATTTCATCAATTTTGGGTAAAAAAAAAACTCATCAGTCGCATACCCTACAAATACCCATCATATTGCCACTTTTTGGTCGATCATGATCCTGCACATACCTAGTTAGATAGACTTATACATGGATACTAAATGGTTCTCATCATGTTTGAAATCTTGCTAACTAGGTACCAAATGTAAGGTAAAATTCATAGTTTCCAATTCTTGCATTCAAATAAAATTCATGAATTACACCTAAGTATTTATAAAATAGAAGCATAAAATATTTGAAAATTGTATAGGATTTTTTGGTGTAAGTAGGTTTTTTACCTATCTAGGTCCTATATGCATGTTATGTCCAGTTAGGTTCTAGGAGGGAATTTTTCTAGTTAAGCATTAGTTGTCACTAGATCTTATCTTATCTTCTGGAATTTAATACTTGTGTTCTAAGTCATTTAAAATTTTTTGAGGTAGTTGTCCTATATACAGGATTAAGACACATTTCAAGATCTATCTAATCCTATCTCACATTTTTCCTTTATAAGCAAAAAATCATTTGTACATCCCAAACAATTCAGTTCAGTTGAGTCAATCCAATATATCATTGTAATCTTGAGTATTGCATATTGGCCATATCTTGTGGTACATCCATTGTTGCAATTTCATGTTCTTTATTTTCCCTCTTGTAGAAGGTTGTTTTTGGTTTTTGTAGGTGATCTTGGAGGCTTGAGCCCTTGAGTTACTCTAACATGGTATCAGAGCTTCAGAATTGTATAAAACCTTCTAAGATCTTAAGGTGATTGAAGCTTGATCTTTTGCAAGGTGTGAATTTGGGAAAAATGGACCTCACAATTGAGTTCAAAAGGCCCAAAAACCCCTATTTTCAAATAAAATACTTGGCATTTTAATAGATCAAATTGTCAAGCCATTTTTGAGGGTTTGGTAAAAATCTAAAAAATAATTCATATAATTGTATGAAATCTAGATAGTGCATATCCATATCATGTAATTTATACATCCTAGTCTATAGGTGGATGCGCTATAGTCGGTATCAAATTCAACATATTCCTCTCTACAATTTTTTCATTGTATGCTTTTGTGTCAACATTAAGTATGGGTTGTCACATCGTCGTATGGTATTAGTATGATATTGTCAAATTTTAATAATAATTTTTTTCACCATTTAAAATTTAAAATTTTTGGGTTTAATTTCCTTGACCCCCATTTTTCCTATTCATTGACATTTCTAAGGCTTTTGATCACTATCCAAGCTAAACAAATGGTTCTGTTGGAGCCTTCAGGGCTAAAATCCTGTAGGGGGGTGCATAGGGCCACCACCCCACTGCCAAGGACTACCACCCACTAAGTGACACCATCGCTACCCATGGTGACAATTTTTTTTTCCTTTTTTTTTGAAATTTAGACCAACAGTCATATGGAATGACTAGGTGGTAAGTGCCTACGTACTTAATTTTTTTCCCCAAGCCAAAATTGGGTAGTTTCTTCTACAAAGCATAATATTCAGCCAGGGTGTCAAAATTTTACAAACAAGATACCAACAAAAGGATGGTTCTGAGAACTTCATGGTGGTGTAATTATTTTTTTCCAAATTTTTCCTCAAGTGAGTTTTATTGCTAGTTAAAGTTATATTTTTATTTTTGGACCTTAAAGCTCATAAATTTTCCCATGATCTTTGATTTTCATGGTTCATGTGGCATTGGAAAGGTGTTGAGGAGCTCCACATTTCTATTCATGCATTTTCTTCTAGATTTATCCACAAGTATATTTTATTTAGATTTGTGTAAATTTTCATTCTAGATTATTACTTGGACTTACTACAATCTAGAGAATTTTTGTCTACTTAGGAAGGCTTCATTTTCAGTCTAGATCATATTGGGAGATGTTACTTTCAGTTTGAGGATCTCATTCTAAGATATTATTGTATTTTTTTCATCTTTAATCAATCTTGGCATTATAAATATGAAACATAATTCTAAAACTGTAAACACACTACATATAAAGTGCCACATCATATTTGATTGGGGGGTCACTTGGTGTATCTTTTTATCGATTTTCTTGTGCTCTTCTTTTTTTCATGCATCATTCTAAATTCCCTATGCTAACATCATATAACTATTCAACATGGCATCAAAATGCATGGATTATTCTAAAGAATGAAGGTCACTCTCTATATGTTGAAAATGGGGTAATTGAACATATAGATGCAACTAAAAAGATAAAATGCATGATTGAACATACCAAATTTGTTACACCCCAATTGTGTAATTACTATTTACTATTACTATGTAGGCTAAATATGAATGTAATGTGAATTCTGGAGATGAATAGATTGTGCTTGCACTTTATTATCAATGCAATATGAATGTATGTTATCACATTTGATGTTGTGAGAAAAGTACTACATATATGTGTTTGAATAATTATTGAATTAATATTCTAACTTTGGTGATGTATTATGTATACTACATATTTTGTGAACAATTGACCATCATTGGCATGTGTAAGAGGTTGCAAGTATATAATCAATTCCTCCAGGTGGAGGGGAAGTATCACTTAGGAGAAGAACTTGGTCAGGTAACTAGTAACAAAAACTATTTGAGCATACACATACCACAGTAGAATAATTGAGTTGTGTTATTTAGTGTGAAGTTGGTTTAATCCATCCTTATTTGATGTGTCTACATTCGTAGAGTCTTGTTTACTCTTGAGTGCATTATTGGGTGATGTTTATCTATTTGAGCTTTGGTGTTATTTCTTGCTATATTAATAAGGACATATGTGGGATTACATGTATATACATACACAAGCATGTTAGATGGATCTAATGACATGTATATATGGGTGATCCCACAATACTGGTTTACAATTTTTAGCCAAACTAGACACTAAAATATTTTTTTCTAACTAAATCTTCACTTTCAAGCACTTATAGCAGCTAAACCATGAAGAATTTTAAGATGATGCAAACTAGTGATTTGTGACATCTTGTTTGTAGATTCTAAATATATTTTTTTCAAAATTTTTGGAATTGGATTGCACTTATTTTTCCATATCCTTTGAAAAATACTTTTTTCAGTAAACAACATTTTTAAGGAGTGACACTCATCGTATACAACATAAATTTTTTTCCATGAAGGATAAAATTATATTTTTTTCGAATTTATGTTTGTAACTACGATATATAGTGCTTCCAATTGGTTTCATAGTGTTTTATTGAGTATTTTTCTCTTAATCAAGTTTTGAAGTCAAACCAATTACAATTCAGACATAGGCGGACCACATACAATGTAACTTTTTTTGTATGTATCAAAATTCAATTTTTTTTGTTGAATCAAGGACTTCAATATCTAGTGCAGTCATATTTTTCAAAAAAAAAAATTGATAATATGCTATTTTTCTAGATGTGCAGAAAAAAGAGCTTGATTTTTGGTGAAAAACCTATGTTTAATAAAACTAAAAAAAGAAATACATAATAGAAAAAAAAACATATTAAAATTATATTTGTTGGATAGCTCGTTTCGAGAACTACCATCATCCAATTGGGTCTATGAAGTCTCCTCCATTTTCATCCTCAACCTGAGCTTTCACAAGAAAAATTTTGGAGTTTTTTTGGTGCCAGATGAGGAGAAGGTGGGAAAAGGGGGTTCAAGCAAACTAGGGGGTTCGAGCAAACCCCCTTTCCATAACCATTTTCTTTGCTTATTCTTCTAGGAAATGTGGTACCTAGAATTTAATGGTTTTGCTTGAAGGGGGGTTCTAGTGAACCCCCTTTGGGTTCGCTCGAACTCCCAAAAACCAATTTTTTTTGCACGGGGTCATTTTTTGCAACTTTTCCTTCCTCACTAGAATTGTAAACCACTTTTGTGGGTCTACATATGTATATATATATGTATAGATGTGCCACATGTAAATGTTTATCAATACAATGGTAATTATGAATGGTTATATGTGAATTGAATGTGTGTGTGTGTATATATATATATCTATATATATGTATGTATAGTATATATGTATATTCATATGTATATTGTTTGGAATTGGATTCCATTTAATTACAATCCTAGACATATGTCATGTATCTCCTAAGTCCTTGCAAAGTGTTCCCCAACACTAGGATTACAAAGAGATTAAATTATAATGAAATGAACATTTTAATTGACATTTGTAATTAATTCTAAATGATTTGTGTTGAAAACGATTTCACTCACATCAAGTAGCTTGTATAGATTCTCCACAGACAGAACCGTGAAAAGCCTACCTTTCTTGAAAGATATGAAACAAAGACAACCTAAGAAAAGATTCTACATTCACATAACAAAGATTGACTTCCTTTTAATCCCAAGTCTCCATAAACCAAGTCATGATTGCCCTAAACATAGCTCTTGAGTAATGATGTGACAATTTTGTTGTTAAATTTTTAAAAGGGAATATTTGAGAATTAAGCATGTATATTTATTACAATATTTCTTTGAACATTCAAAATTAGTTTTCCAACTTGATAAAGGTAAATTCAACATTCATAGAAACATCAAGTTTAACAACAAATTTTGAAAATACTTCCAACAATTTCCTTGCTATCACTTAAGTAGATTTAGCATTAAGCATCCAACAATTTCATGGAAAATACAGATTTTCCATGAAACAATTTCCATTCATTTGTATATTCCTTTTTTTTTAAACATTTTCTGAAATATAAGCTACATCTAATCTAAAACAAAACATAAAATTTCTAATCTAAAACAAAACATAAAATCTCTAATCTAAAACAAAAACATAAAATTTCTCTCGGTTATTCTCCATGGATGCCCCAAAGAATTAATTGAAATAGAGCAAATTGCTTTATACTTCACCGGATTTCTTAACAGATGCGTATAAAATGATGCAAGCTTTTAAAGGGAGGGTTTCATTTATGGACACCGAATAGGTTATGTATGCACCCTTAAATGATGCAACATATAGTCTTGTTTAGCAGAACTTACAAAACCAACTACAAAAGATACTTAGATAGGTAGCTATCCATAAAAATCGGATATCAATTAATGTCTACGTGCATATAAAGTTTTAATGGTTTAGAAAACAAGAAAAAAGAACAAAACTCAAGAAAAATTTTGTTCCTCTAGGGTTAAACCACAATAGTGGTTTACAAACTTTTTAAGGAAATTTGTTTTTTTGTGTTTCCACAATGACAAGGGGTTCGGTCAAACTCTATGGTTCGGCCGAACTAGTTTAAGTGTTCGACCGAACCCATAAACATATGAATAAAAAAATATATTTTATAGGGTTTTCTTGAATGGATGTTCAAGTGAACCCCTTGAAATAGGGCATAAAAAATAAAAATAAACTATCACTATCGCACATTCTACATATTCTATGTGCAAGCTTTGTATGCGGTGAAAGTGAACCGAATGTGAATGTAGCGAACTGGACATGGGAAAAATGTGCATCGACCTGACCTCCATAGCCACAGTTCATCAACCCAACCTCCATAGCTCATAGGTTGGTTAAATTCAAATTTTATAGATTTCAAAACACATTTGTTTGAGAAATTTTTAAACCCTAAATGTGAAATGTTTCAAATTTGTAGATTTCAAACTGCATTTCTTTGTTTGAAATTGCATTTGCTTGAAAGTTTCTAAAGCCTTATCAACAAACACTATTTCTATCATGATTTGATGAATGTTCATACCCTATTCCAAAGCTCCAATTTTTGCATGGGCAGAGAGCGTTGAAAAAATGGTGTTGCATTGCTTGAAAGATTTTAGAAACTCATTTCAAAACTCTCTCAAAAAATTAACATGCCTTGTCTATGCTTCTGCGTTTTGCATAAATTTCTACCAGGGCACCTCCAATTGCATTTTCTTTAATGTTTCTAAAGCCTTACCTGAACATAAAACAAATTTATTTGAGACATTGTATCAAACAGTTCATGGTAATTTTGTTGGTTATATTTGTTATTAAAATTATTGTTGATAACCATATATCTTTATAATTTTGTATCGGATGGATTATTTTGTTCAACCCACAATAATAAATTATTGGTAAATAAAAATGTGAACCATAATAGTGACTATTTCCCTCATTGAGGTTGATAAGTTATGGTAATGATTGTGGAATGAAAGTATAAATAAGAGTATGATCCCTAATTGGTAAGATTTATTAATGCACAACCTCTCTAATGAGTATAATTTTTTGAGGGATTTGAAACAATTAATCTAGAACCATTGATTAGAACTAAACATATTATATTACACTCTAACAAAACTTCAATTGGAACTTAAGTAATCTAGACTATTTATAAAAATGGGGAATTATAGTTATTCACCTACAAGTTTTTATATTGGTAAGCTATGAAATTATAAATTGGTAAAAGGTATAAAGTGGTAATCAATTAGAATTAAAATGCAAACATTGGTAAAAGGTATAAAGTGGTAATCAGTTAGAATTAAAAATGGGGAATTATAGTTATTCACCTACAATGGAAAGTTGGATAAAATTCTTCATATTTTTCCTTTGAGCCTTATTACATTACTCCAAAAATGGTTGGTTCTAAATGTATGAATCGAAGAATAAATTTAGAGGAAAAAAACCAGATTGTTTGAATGAAATGTATAATAAAATATTTCTATTAGGATTAGAAGGAATGAAGGTATTATTAAATTTTCTATTTTACAACTCAAAAGAGAATAAAGAAAAGGGTGTTCCTGTTGGAGTTAAAATGACACTAAGAGGGGGGGGTAAGTCAGTGTCTTAACAGATTTGACTAATTTTAAAAAATTCATAAACATAGCTCAGATTTGATCTCAATATTCACTAGTACAAAAACAACAATATATGACTAAATAAACTACTAAAAATAGCATATAAATGACTAATTTCGGTCATGTGACCACTAGTAGTTTATTGTTGGTCATTTATAATGTGACCAAATTTATGACTAAACTATTTTAGTCATTTATTTAGTCATTAATTTAGTCATTGATTTGGTCATTGATTTGGTCATTGATTTAGTCATTGATTTAGTTGTTAATTTAGTCATTGATTGTTGTTAACTAGTCATTTATTTAGTCATGGTAGTGATTTATTTAGTCATTAATTTAGTCATATATTTAGTCATTGATCAATTTGGTAGTATATTTAGTGGTTAATTTAGTCATTGATTGTTGTTAGTTGGTCATTTATTTAGTCATGGTAGTCATTTATTTAATCATGGTAGTTGCTTATTTATTCATGGTAGTCATTTATTTAGTCATGGTAATCATTTTATTTAGTCATGGTAGTAATTTATTTAGTCATTGTAGTCATTTATTTAGTCATTTAATTAGTCATTGTAGTCATTTATTTAGTCATTGTTTGGTCATTTATTTAGTCATGGTAGTCATTTATTTAGTCATTTATAAACTGAAATAATCATAAAACTTCAACAAATCTGCTGAAAGTATTGAAAATAATTCACTATATATTCAAACTGTATATAAAATATGTTACAAAGAACTCTATATATAGAGTTTTGAATCCTCAAAGGATTGGAAATAATTCACTTTATATTCAAATTGTATATAAAATATGTTACAAAAAACTCTATATATAGAGTTTTGAAGACAAAATCTTTCACAGTGTGCAAACTGTTGATTTATTATGCTTTTAAAACTGAAAAAAACTAAAACTAAAACTAAAAAGCTAGTGTGTGAATACATGTCTTCAATGATGCCATTGTTGCACATGGGGTGGGTTGTAAATTCATCTAGAAGGCACTGGTTTTGCATTTTCTCCTTGCTCTATACCTATCCACAATCAAAATGACTTAGAGATTTTATCTAGAAATTCTGAGTTAGAGATTTCAAATGTGGTTCAAAATGACTTATCCCTTTCAAAGTGAAGAATTTCAAAAGGATGATCTTTCCAAGGGACAAACTTAGAAAAAAGTTTAAGATGTTTTATTTTTAAAAAAATTAAAAAAAAATCTCCCTTTATAAACTAATAATACCTACAATAACATAAACTTAAAAACTAATAATAAACAATAAAATAACAAATAAATAAACTTCAATTCAAAAGAATAATATAAATTAAAAAGTAAAAAATAAATTTTACCTCTTCCTCAAGATCAAGTGCTTCCTTACATAACTGTTCTTTCTAAATCAAGATACCAAGGAAGACTGCAAATTGTTCAATCTGAAAATATTTTTAAATGACTTGCTAAACAATATTAAACACTTTCATGTTTACTCCCAGAAAATATGGAATAATGGATTCAGTGAAAGGAAAAAAAAAGCCATTTTCCCCAAATTTGGTCAATTTTTAATGGGTTTCCCTAAAAAAGATGAGCATCTACAAGAACAATGTCTCCAAGTTTAATTCTAATTATTTCAATAGAAATAAGTATGGATGCATCCTCTTCATGCCACTAACCATGTCTTCTCCATTCATGTAGCTACAAAAAAATAACTGAGCTCTAAATTTGAAAAACAAAAAACCTAAGATAATTAATATATTCATACATCAAAAAATATCAGTTTATCTCCCAAAATTTAATTATCAATCATGAAAATGGAGAGAAATACTAGTTATGCCAGAGGGAATGACCTGTAAAGGCATATTGATGGCTAGCTTGCAGCCATATCAATGCAAAACAATTAAATGAATCTCAAATGTTTCTACTCCAGACTCCTCCCTGGTATTGACCTTTCACTTCTCCAATTTGGTGAGCTGCAGCCTGCAAATAAGGTTTCCATGATGGTTTTTGGAGTATGTTCATTAAAATGAAAGTTTTGTCAAACCTAATAATGAGCACATTCAGGTTTAAACAATTATGACATCCTTTACCCTACGTAGTTAAGTATATATCAGCATATTTAATATATATATATATATATAATACATTTTTTTATACAGTCGATACTTTCCTTTAAAAGGAATCTAGGAGCTCTAAATCCATATATTTTTAGATCTATTGTTCATTTATTTTAAATAGATTGAAACAACAATTGTAGGGAGAGGGAGATTTATAGTTCACTCACCATGTCCTGGTTCCACATTTTGCATACATTTCTACCAAGCATTTCCAAACATAATATCTGATGGAAATACACCTTCTATTATTCGTGATGGATGTACATACCTTGCTCCAAAACTCTCATTTTATTGTAGGCAGGGAGGACACTGGAAAAGTTTGTGGAATCTAGCTTTACACTTGCCAAAATTACATTTTCTTGAAAGTTTATAAGGTCTCTGCTCTCCTATTCTCTGCCCTAGTATTGACCTTTCACTTCTCCAATTTGGCGACCTGCAGCCTGAAAATAAGGTTTCAATGAGGGTTTTAGAGTATGTTTTAAAAATGAAAATTACAGCCAAGATCTTAATATTGAGCACATTTAGTTTTTAACATGCATCCTTAAAAATTACAGCCAAGATCCTAATTCTAGTTTTGACCTTTCACTTCTCCAATTTGGCAAGCTACAACCTGAAAATAGGGTTTTGATGAAGGGTTTAGAGTCTGTTTATTAAAATGAAAATTACTGGTAAGAGTTGTTTATTAAAATGATTCAAAGCAATAGTGAAAGGCCAGAGGGAATCAAAGCTAAAGCTTGCTTACTGAGCAAATCAAACTAATTCTTTAAACACCTTAATCATTTTTGCAATTCTTAAGATTTTTCCCTATATGTTGTTGTTGCTTCCCTGCCATGCAAGCAAAGCAAGACAAAAATAATTAAAATGTACTAAGATAGTAAGAGTTGTATTAATATAATGATGAATGAACACCATTGCATAAAATTTTATTGAAAAAGGAAAGTATCGTGTAACTGAATACAAAAAAACCATCTTACAAATTTGCACAGCAAGCACAACCTACGAACTAGATTCAAAATTTCCTAAAAAAGAAAAAAGAAAAATAGTAAATATGACAGTTTGAGACACTAACTTTAAATGATGAATTTCTCAACTCCATTGCATAAAATTTTAGTCAAAAAGGAAAGTACTGTGCAACCGAATACAAAAAACTCATCTTACAAATTTGCATAGCAAGCACAACCTACGAACTATTCTAATTTTGCTAAAAATGAAAAAAATCAAAATAGTAAATATTAAACTACACACTAGAATCTAATTTTGTGGAAAATGAGAAATTTGGTGAGAAAAAGTACCTACAGTGCATCCTTATAGCATCTTGTTGCATTCTATACAAGATGCATCCCTATACAAGAAAATGACTATTAAATATCATGGTAAGCAATTTATGAAAATTATGCCAAATGCTGCACTCAACAGATATTGCATTGGTAAATACAAATATGTAGCATAAAATGACAAGAACATGCAACATAAGTTCTATGGATTATTATGATATTCTTCTTGGAAGGATTTATCAGCAAGATTGCAAATCAATCTATAATGGATATTGTAATATGCATCCTTTTGGTAAAGAAAAATGTTTTGACTTGCTAATGTAACTAAGCAGTCAAATATTTTTATCATCAAAGAAGTTCAATATTAAGAATTTAAGACCCATCTCCACTTTACCATTAAAAGAAATGCAAGATATTATAGTTGCATTTGAAGGTGTTTATTAAGATTCAATAGGCCTTCCACCTACTAGAGGCATTTCTCCATCAATCTAATTTTGCAATTTCAGCTAATGAACCATTATGTTTACAGGACATTCATTATTGCGATGCAGAATTGAAAAAATAGCTTGCTCAATCAATCTATGAGTGAAGTATCCAAACCAACACTTCTCCAAGCAAACCTCCAGTTCCACTTAATCTAAGCAAAGACAATTAATGGAGCTATGTACATATTAAAAACTCCCCAAAAAATACAATAAAAGAACAAGTGCAATTTCCACCAAAAATGAATATTCATTGGATCAAATTATAGGCACCAAACCAAGCCTAGCCTACCTCCAAATCACATTGAGTATGAATGCCCCTTTGGTAAAATTTCAAATGAAAAGACACAATGAGAATGTGGAATACAAGATTATATATGAAAATGATGCACAAGTACAAATGATTCAAATGAAGAAAAAAAATTGAACTAAGAAAAGCAACACAAACCACAAAACACCACTCATCATCATACTCTCTACCTTCTCCATGATCTAATTTCACACCTTTTACATCAATGGAAACATAACCATACTCATGAGATGAGGAACTAGATGTAGATTTTCCTGTAGAACTTTATTATATATATATATATAGAGTTAAGAAATTATATATATTCTTATCACTAAGATCAATATTCCTTATAGGATACATGCAATTTAGAAAAATGTAGAGTTGATAAATCTATATTTTTGTAGCTGACATCAATATTCCTATAAGTAGGTCTTTGATGTACATCCGATTGGGATATTGTTGGAAGATCATGAAATTATCTTCAGATCATTTGGTATTTTTCAAGGTCGTGTTAGAAATTTTGTAGGAGAATCATGAAGTTATTGTCACAAAATTTGCATACCATAATGTCTTAATGATGTGAAGTTATGAGGGGTTGATAGCATCCATGGATTGTCTAAAACTGATTCCCAAAGGAAAATCCACACCCCAAATACTGATGAAATGAAATAAAACCAAAGTAAGTTTTCAAAGGCTTCTTCATAAACAATATCAAAAGATGCTACAGACAAATTATTCTAGTATCTATCTATCTCTCTTTTAACATTCACTGCACTCAAATTTATTGATTAACTCCAATGTTCAGAGCACTTTGACCCTTTGCACTTACCTTCCGAACAATTTCCAATCTTGGATTTAACCCCAAATACAAAATTTATCATCTCAATTTTTTCTTTTCTAGACTTCATCTCTATGCAACATGATAACAAGTAGGTCAAGCACTGACCATGGAATTGATTCTTTGAAGGAGGTCTATTGATGGCTTTGTTTTAATGCCTTCATCAAGAAGGCTAGCTAATTTGATGACCATCTTATGCATTAAGTGCTTTAGTGCATACCCATTGTTAACAATGCAAGAGTAGATTCTACTCTTTAGTTTCATGCAAGAGAAAAAGAAGGTATTTTCTAATAAATTGTGTATTTCTTAGCTAATTTTCTCATTTCTTGACTTCTTTGTGTTAACATCTCTACGAAAAAGAAAGAGAAAGAAAAGAAAATTAATGTCCACAAATGATCAAAAATGGATCAACAAGACTAGAACATACAACAGGTACAGTAGCAAAGGACTAAGGCCATAAAAGAGGCCCTAGACAAAAAGAAAACATAAACATCATCTACTCTAAAATCAGCAAACCCCCATGCAAGGATAGTAATACAAGAGGAGAGGGAGGACCCCATAAGATGATAACAGAAAACCATCTAGATGAGCAACCAAAATCCTCAAGTGTCCATGCTCTAAGATGCATTGGAGGAGCCAAGAAAAATGCCATCATACATAGTGGGAGTACCAATGCAAAGTCTAAGAATGCTATCCAGACATATAGACAGTTGTAGCTAATCTAATAGGCCAATCAATGATCCATTGAATCAAGGAAAGAGACTAACAACTTAACCAAGAAGATACAACTAGATTGTCAATTGGCTAGGTCATGTAGCAATGATTATCAAGGCAGCTAGCTTGGTAGAAGGACAACTTCATGATTACTCAAATGATTTTTAGGGGGTGAACACGTAAGTATGTGACTATATCCTACTTTTCTCTTCTCTTGATCAATCACACATGCTAAGCCTAACAACCATTACAATACATTTCTATAGATCAGAAGACAACATAATCACATAGACATAATTAGACTATCACAATAAAAAAAACATAACCCATCTATTTAGCTTGCAAAATTATCACAAAAAAAAACAAGAGGAAACACAAAGAATATCATCAAAAGTTAATGCAGTTTCAGCAACGTTGAACACTTTTTTCTGCTCCATAGAAGGAACCATAAGGTGTAGTGGCAGAAATAGGTACTTGGTGTTGCAACTATACAAAACATTTGTGACGAGTGTTTTCCTCATGCTATTCCAGTCTTAACTAATACCCAACAGTTCCTTCCAATTTTTAGAATATCCATTTTGCTTATGTCATGAAAACTTAGCATTCCATGAGACTATATTTATTTGAGACATTTGTCAAATAGGTTTACATGCTTTTTGCATGTTCCAACACTTTGCATACACGTCTACTAGAGGTCTTACAATTGCAAATTCTGATGAAATTCCCTTTATTATGCTTTTATTTAGAAACCTTAGCAGCAAGGGTAAGGGTGGCAGAAAACCCAATAACAAGGGCTCAACTTCCTTCATGATTATCACAAAGCAACTATAATATCTTCTTGACATATAATTCTCACACAGTCTACTATGAATTTTTTTTGTCATGCAAATACACAATAAACCATTACCAAAAGCCTACAACTATTGAAAACCACAAGTATGTTCTTTATGCTAGTGATAAGGATTAATAGAATGAGAAGACCTGTTAACCCATTTCCCTTCCACGTGCCTGTGTAGACATGAGTTGTAAACCATATATCACTGTCCTAGCATGCTCTATTAGCTGCCATATCAAAGATGATATGGCGGCTAATAGAGCATGCCAGGACAGTGAGATATGGCAGGGTATGATGCCTTTTAAGTGCAAGTAAGGGAAATTGTTGTTGCATAAGAGCATGGAACAACATGGTCTAAAAGATTAAAAGGCCATCACAAAGAAATCAAGGTTGGAATGGGATTCAAATTTGTTGTAGGTAGCCCTACTTGAGGATACCTTATTAGTATTTCTAATTCAATAAGAGCAATTTGCCTCTATGTCTGTCCTAAGATTTTCAATATCTTTACTGCAAGGTAACTACTATCTATTATTGCAACGTAATAGATGTTTTCTCTCTATTATTGTAACATTATCCTAAGTACCTTAAGCCATGTTTGCAGAGATGTTGTAATCCAAGGAACACAAAGGATAGTCTTCATATCAAAGGGGAAATTTTCCTAATGAAAGCCACAACCATGATGAAGAACAACAGGGCAATAACTACAAATGAAAGGGAAAATATGAGGGGGCATGAGTTAAAGGATTCAAAAAAATTTATCTACATGTTCACCACTTTAGACTATTTCCAATGCTTCTAGTTTGTTTTCTCATAGAGAAGAGGAGGTCGGTTCTTGCTCAATGCTTAAACCAAAGTTCTCTCTAAGAGATAGTCAAGATTATCATACTAAAAGTTGGTCGTGCTCTTGAAGGGGGAGTCTCAGAAATAGAGTCAATAGACAAGTACACTGGCATGTAAAGAGATTCAAAATAAACACAGGAAAAGACAATCAAAGACATAAATTGTAGACTTGTGAGGAAAAAGGGATAGATATTACAATATGATATAAAGGCTATTAGCACAGTCACTTATCCTTATGAGGGAGGGCAATATTATGTACATGAACAATGTTTATGTATGAAGGCTATTCAGGTTGATAAAGGAATAGTCATCCATAACATCATTCACCTTATAGCAAGGACTATGAAAGAGCAGATTAATGGTGTGAATGGATAGTCATTTCACAGTAAAAGGACAATGTATTCCTGTAGGGTCTAATTTGCATTTTCTTGTCTCTTGAGGAGTGTTGTTGTCAATACCTTCTAAAGAATGCATGACAAATAAATCATCATAGTTTTAGTTATACATTATTAGTAGTGAAGGTGAAGGTTTGTGCAATGGAATAGTCTTGTCTATGTCTGCACTTCTGGTTGATGAATCCCAAGATAATACTCCAAATGCTAGTTAAGGTGGTTTTTCACTGTCTTTTAAATCTGGGTAGCATAATTGAGAGTTTTAGAGGTTACTGAATAAATATTGAAGGCATGTTATGAGGAACAGTGGTACACATCCTAGATAAAGATTGCAAGTCAAGAAGATGAGGACAAAGAAGGGCAGTCCATTTAAAAGGCAGCCAATGCATCATTGCAGGGACAATCTACAAAGAATAGGGCAGAGTTTAGATGACTCCCAAGGACATGATGACAGTAGCAGAGAAGTTTTTGCTTGTAAGTAGGAGGTCAAAGAAACCAAATAAAAGAAAGGAGCCTGAGACAGACCAAGTGGCAGGTTTATCAGGAAGAAAATCATGACAATGTATGGTGAGAAAATAAAAAATGACCCAAAGTATGACAGAGAATATGAAGGTTGCAAGGGCTATTTCATAGTCATGAGATATATAGAAAGTTATGTGAAGCCATGAAGCTACCACAGTTATGGATAACACATATCAAGCACTAGGCCATTGATGGTGTTACTCTTAACTACTAAAGGCTCAACTTACTCTGACAGCATATTATGACTAAATTGAGTTAAGTGATCTTGACTATGTTGAAAGTTTTAAAGAAACAAAATTTTCTTGATGGTCAAAGATGACAAAGTTTAGGGGATAAAACAGGGGATAATTTTTTATAGTGAGATCAAGAAAGAAAGGAAAATCCAAATGCATCTCCAAGGAAAAATAATAGTGAACAGTAAGGTATTTATGTTGAGGTTGGAGGATTTATGGAATCCATGCTCAAAGTGATTATTGTTGGGCTATTGTGTTATGTAGACTATGGTTGTTGCTTTAGGTCTATCAATGTTAGGATACACTGGAAGTTCATGCAGAAGATCAAGAAGAGAAGAGCTATACAGGTTATGAATTCACTGTCCACCCTAGTTGGTCCTCCAAGGTATGAATGGTCAAATGTATAATGGATGGTAGATAGGGAAGAAGCTCCGTGTCAAGCAATTCAAAGATTTGGACCAAGTGTTGCAGACCAAAAAAGCGATGACCTTGCTAAAGTTCAGTTCTATTTTTACTCATTGTCTCAATGATAGTCAAGTGTGACAACATGAACGAGCCTATGTTAATTGTTCTATGACAGGGTATTGGAAAAGGTTAGTGTAGAATTGCAAGGGTCTTATGAAGCCTAGAGGGTTTTGTTCAAATCAATTTTGTTGACAATTATAGCAGCTTCCCCAGGGTATGATAGGAACTACTGGCTTTGGGAAATAAACATAGGCAAGGTGATTTCAACGTTTTTTTAAAAGGGAAAATTCTATATATTGCAAAGATCAATCCAGATGAGGATAAGGAAAATGTACTTCTTGGTGGTATAAGTGATAGAGAAGCCTCTGTATCAATGTGGGATAGTCAAGAAGACTTTGTAAAGTATACAATAACTATGAACCATTGGAGGATAGTGAACATTGAAAAAGGACAAGGGATAGATGATAGGAGCTAAACATAGCATGAAAGAGTAGAGATAGTGGGTAAGTTCTGAAAGGGAAGAAGAACAAGAGAGACCTAATGGTAGATCTCAAACTGAGGATGACAATGGTGTGCATAAAGAGTAGTGAGTGTATGGAAGTTTTGAGAGCAACATGCTTATTGATTCTGTAAAGCTTTATAGCATTCCCTCGATGCAATCTAAAGCACATTGTGCCTGATTCTAACTCCTTTTGCCATGTACTCATAAAGACAGTTGAGTTGAGATTCTAACTTATAAGTTGCTCTCTACTTTGATTCATTGGAGGGTTCATTTGTTTCCAAATCCTTTGTAGCATGCTGGATATTGAGGTGGGCTTCAAGGCTCTAGCCATAAGACTCTTGGCTTTACACATAATTTTTGACTCCAACCAAAGTATATGTTCTTAATCCCCATTTGGAGGCCTAGTTATCCAAACTTTACTCATGTTCTTCTGACTCAATAGAGATACATTTTATTGAAGGAAGAGTTTGAATCACCTTGAACATCAGAATCTAAAATTATATGTAGAAACTATTTTGTGGTCTGATCCAGTAACTCTCTACAAGCACTAAGCATATACCCTGAGAACAATGTAGCAGTAGATGGAACAAAATCTTTCAAGGCTAATTGGTTATGTTTTTAATGTATAGATCAAGTATATACCATCCAGCCAAATCAATCTCCTTCTGGCCCCAATCAACTTAGAAATATGCAGAGTCCACCCTTAGTTACTCCAAGCTTCACTTTTTATCAAGTTGAAGGGTTGTGGACTCCATCTATTTAATGTGGAAATTGTTGCATTTATATATTTTGATATTTCTAGAAGACATGTTTATTTTATTATGTAATCTACATTTTGAATTAGTATCATATTAGCATTCCATTTACATGGCATTGACATGGTGTGGTAAAAGTGTAAATGGAACTCAATTACGTGGGTTTAAATTGGATATAACTTGGGAAACTAAAAAAATGTTAATAATGTTTATAGAAATAGAGAACTTTGATTTTGTTATTTCAAGCCAAAATATAATTCTTAGAGATTATAAACATAACACATAAATTTTTTCCAATTATGAGAATTGGGTTTGAAAAAACTATGTTGCAGGCAGTCCGATTTTTTCTACCTAACACTCATTAGGGTATTAACTATAAGAAAAACCCTTATGAATATTAAAGGCGCTGTATTTTCAGTCCATGAAAATGAATTGTAATGCTTTTGGTAGAAAATTGAGAAGATTAATTATACAAAAATCTACTCAGTTTTCTACCAGAAGCATTACAATTCAAACGTTGAATATGTATAAACTATAATTTTAATTACAAAGAAAATTCAAAATGCTCTAGCCTTTACCCTAAACTAAAAATTTCCAGTCTTCCTATACTTGTGGTTTTCTTCCCCTAATTTCAAAATGAAACAAAAAGGATAGAAATACATAAAAAAAGTTCAGAACCACTTTTTGAAAAACTCAGGACATGTATGGTAGATATGGTAGGTCATGATTACTTGGGATTACTTTCAAGTTTTTAAGTGTAGTATTAAAAGTCTTTGATTTGGCCAAAAAGTTGTAACTGTGGTGATACTAGTTTGACATTTTCATGATGAAATAGGAAATCACTGTAGTTTCAGATGTATGGGTTTGCTCCTTTATGCCTTAAATAATTAAATTTCCTACCTCAGCTAGCAAAAGTGATTTCAGGCAATCAACACTGCCTTTTTGGGTGTACTTGGTTGGAAGACTGATATTTATTTCAGTTCTACCCTCTGTGGTCTGCTACAGCCAGCTAAATTAAATTTTAGTTCTGTAATTGTTGTTATATCTAAAGCTTGGAAGTCCTGGAATATTATTTTCAAAGGAAATACATGAAAAAGGAAATGTAATTTTGTAGGGTTGTATACAAAGTTACTAACATTGTCTAGAAAATTGGAATTTTTGTTTGAGGGTTTGCCACATTTCAGAAAATCATATGCAAAATCTCATGGAGAAATTTAATATCATGGATGAACCCCTAGTTTATTAGTGCCATTTGGTTAATAAGATTATGGTGATTGAAATTGAGTTAATTACATTCAATGAGTTTATTTTCCCTTTGCCTGATTAGGGTATAAAATAATAGATTGGTTGATCATGTACTAGTTACAAAACAATTATATTTGTGCAGGTTGGTATACCTTCTGATTGAGAGAAGTACATACACAAACTTGGTAGAACCGGACGCAAAGGTAAAGAGGGTCAGGGTATTTTGTTGCTTGCCCCATGGGAGGAGTATTTTCTAAAAACTGTGAATGGTTTACCCATTACAAAGGCACCAGCACCTACTACATATTTAAAAATGAATATGAAGGTGAATCATTGAAAATTCAAAACTATTCCATAATACATTTTAGTAGTAGATAAAAATAGGCTATTGATGCTAAATTTGGAGAAAGAGTTTTGCTTGATGGTCACTATTTAAGGTTAAAATCTACCTTACTAGAAATGTCAGCCACTCTACCCTGTGATTGACTTCGCCTGTCTAGTACCATTCTGGAATCCTTACAGGCCAGTGCTTAGAAACATTTCTGGGGTGTTTCTATATGGAAATAGTGCATGGGGATTTCCTCAAAATTTTGGGAGGTCATGGGAGAGTGAAACATTTTACTTGTCTACCTCAAAATTTTGGTAGACAGGTAGTTTCAAACTGCAATATATATGGTTGATACAATATAATCTACACAGGGAAATCCCTAGCTCTGTTATGAGCTTCCACTATTGGATGTTTCTTAGAATAAATTGAATAATCTAACTTGTTCTTGGCATGGATTCATTAGCAACCTTATGAAGCTAAAGAGCTTGCATCTTTACATGAATAGGCTCAATGGTGGGATTCCAACAAATATTGGGAAGATGAGCTCCTTGGAATGGCTTGATGCTTTGCACAATGCACTCACAGGACATATTCCTTAGAGTGTAGGGAATTTAAGTACGTTGAAATCTTTGCATTTAATGGATAATGATTTGTCTGATGAGATTCCTGCCAATCTTGAAGGTCTAACTATGTTGAGTGATTTGTCTCTGTTAAATAATTCACTTCATGGAAAAATTCCTCATAAGCTTGGAAGTAACACCCAATTTTCCATTTTTGATTTATCAAGCAATCAATTAAGTGGGTCATCACCATCCCAACTTTGTAATTGGGGAAAGTTGTGGTCTTTGCATGTGTTCAATAATATGCTCAATGGTAGAAAGTTAGAACTTAGGAATTGCTCAAGTATTGTGAGGCTTAGACTAGAAAATAATCAATTTAGTGGAGAAGTTCCAAAAGATTTATAGGGATTTCCAGGACTTTCATTGATACAAATCAGTAGCAATAAACTTTAAGGCAACATTCCTATAGATTTCTTGCACTAATTATCATTTATATTTGATGTAACTATCAATAAAAAATAAACAAGTGAAACAAAATAAGGCACTCTTCCTAGTGGAATCAAAAATTTAGAGATGTGTACCTAGATAATTCCCCATGAACAATGCCATGCAACCTTTGAGAATACAGGAGCCATCATATCTACCCATCTAAGTGAGAGGTAGAAAAATTGCAACAAATTAGTATATATTTACCATCAAAATTATTAAAATGTAAATGAGTATCACTGGAAGAATAAGCTATACTAATCTCTTTAAAGAAGGATTTAACTCACTCATATATCTTACCTAGTACAAGGAGGTCTAGTGCTATTTTCAAAGCATATGTGACCACCTTGAGTTTTATACATCCTTCTGCAAGTCACACAACAATTTTTTTATTGAAACAGTTCCCATACATACAATTTCTACATTCTCTAAACTATGGACTGATATCATTGAAAGAGTGAATATTAGGCGGGTTAAGTTCAACTAACCTCCTCCATTGGATTGCCCCACAATGATCACATCCCAAGGTCTAAAGTTTCCTACACTACTGCTTTTGGCAAGGCTCTACTTCCATCAGCACATTGTTCTTCATACTTACCCTGACCAACCAAAAGTTAGTGAAAAAGAAGATTCAATTTAATAGTCCTTCAATTCATATCAATTACAAGAATAAATTATAAAATTAAACCTTAAGCTCTTTTGAATCATTCCTCTACATACTACTAGGGGCAGGTTGCTGCAAAGGACTAGAGACAACCTCCTCCACAAGACTAGAAGTCAGGGCCATAGCAAAGGGCATAGGGTTCTGTATATCATTGGTCTACAGATAAATGCTCTTGTATTTCATTGGAGCTCTACCATATTGAAAAATTTTGTTCATGTAATATCCACATAACAACATTTAGTAGTTTCAAACCCTTCTCAAAAAAATTATTTTATGAAAAAAATCACCAAAAACTCAATGAGTGCTTGCCAAAACCCTGGCTAGTACTTGCCAAAAACTCAGCAAAAATCCCTACGAGTTACTTACGAGACAAAAAAAACTAGTGAGTACTTTGACTTGGTGAGTACTCGTCAAGTGTTCCAACTATGATTGGAATTGTTTGTCAAAACCTCCGTTAAGCTCCATTAATTTTTGAATCAATACTAAACTTGGCCTAAAAGGGAGACTAGTCTATCCAAGAGTCAGCCAACTTATCAGTGACCATCTAAAAACAATGATTAAAAACAACCAAATAAAAATGTCCACACAAGAGTTGGGCAACATCTAAGAAGTTGTTTGATGTTGAGTCATGTAATTGGTTCTTCAAAAAACATTGATCCCATCCAAAGCAGCCAAAACTTCTGCTTCATTGTTAGATTGGAACCTAAAAACAAAGAATCCCCTGTAATAAATAAACCTAAAGATGAGTGAAATGCTACAACTTCTCCTGCCAACTCCGGGTTACCTCTAGCTATACCATCCCAATTCATTTAAAAACAATCACTTTTAGGGGCATGCAAGGGTATAATTTCCACTTACGAGTTGTATAGTTACCCCAATAATGGGGAAAGATCTTCTAACTGTCGTTACTGCCAGTAGCTCTACCATGTTTTTTATTTTTATGACATTTTATCGAATATTGCAAGAGGTTCATAATGTAGGTGATCATTCTATTTATTGAATTATTTAAGGATGCACTATAAGTTTATGCTTTGCTCAAACATTGAATGCAATTGGAAAATGTTGTCAATATATAAACAAAAAAAATTCTGCATTTTAAACAAGGAAGTTGAACATCTAGTATAATTAGTTTTTTCATAGTAGAAAAACCTTGCAATAACATTTGATTATTCAAAGACTAATGTTTGCAAGTATCTTGCTTGGCCAAGCTAGTGAGCAATAATCTTTTTGTTCCTATAGTTAATGTGAAGCATACAGACACACATTTGAGTATATAGTTTGTTATTGAGCAGCATGTTTAAATGATGTGGAGAAATAGTGGCTAATTAAGTTATACCTGAGAGGATGACTCTGCATCACCAATACAAATGTAAGATATTGCTACATAAATCTGACACATTGCCTGTGTACTTTTACTCTCTGTTAGCTGAAACAAATTCTAGAATATTAGCAAGGCATCTTAATATTGCTACTTATGCTCTTACAAACTCACAGTACAACTGTACAAGTTCTGATGTTTACTATTACATGAAGATTTACCTCACTTCAGAAGGGCTACTAAATTAAATATCTTTATTAAATATGGAAACAATGTGAATAACCTTTGTTGCTACAGTAAAGTGTAAAGCAGCTTCATTAAAGCAACCTATTGAATACGTATATTGGCCAAGAAGCATTTGAATGGTGTTCTCACACCCTTGTTATGGACCTATGTCAAGATTAAACCCACTTTACCACAGCCTAGCATTACTCGCTTACATGCGATCTTTCTTCCATCTAAAATGGGTCTCTCATGCACTTTTAATTTGAGAAACATTTTAAAATTGAACATGATGAAAATATTTGTGAACATTTTAAAATTGAACATGATAAAAATATTTGTTAAAAAAATACCATGATACATTTGCAAGCATATAACATGCACTTCTCATTTTAATCTCCCTCAAAGCCCCCCAAACAAATAGAAAAACTCGAGACATATATAAAGAAATCACATGTACTTGAATAAATGATGTGATTCTTTAGATGAACCATATTTCAAGCAAATTCTAAGTATAGGTGGTGATCCCCTCCAATTTATAAAATATTAATACTTTTTAATAAACTAATTAAAATCTTAATCCAAACACATTCCAATTGTTATTTATATTTGTTTCCTGCATGATAAAGCTTCAATCATATCAGTGCATTTACAACAAGTGCTTGCCAATTTTTAGTTCTATGTGATTTTTATTAATCAACCATACAGTTTTTGAATTGAAATTGTTTCCAGGATTTAACACATAGATGTTTTTTTCACATTTGCATTGTAGCTCCCAATGCATGTGTAGTTCTCTTCTTTCTATATTATTAAACTACTTCCTATTAGAGTAAACCTTGCCTAAGTGGTGCAGTGGCTATTCGACTAACCATTAAATATATTAACTTATTAGTGTTCCCCAACAACATTAATAAAATCTAGTTGTCAAGTGACTACTGAAAAACATAGCATGTTATGGTATCAAACTATTTGGACTTCAATTTGGGAGCATCAAATAAGCAATGAAAATTGGAGAAAATCACACAAACTCCAGGAAATGGAGAAAAACTTAAAATAGTGATCCATGGTATGAGAAGGTAGACTTCTTACATTCAAGCTATTTTGTCTTGACAATTTGCTGCCAGCCATAGTCATTTTGTTAAAAATCATCCTCACCAAAACCAGTCTTTATAAATCAATTGGGTATTCTTTTCTCTGAGACCTTTAGTTTGGTTGAGCCATTCATTTCAATTTTGAACTAAACAAAACAATGCTGATTATAAAACCCATAGATTAAAAACTCACTTGACTTGCAAAAACTACTCCTTGATCACTCCACAAAAATTCAAAGGCAATTTTTGGACAAAAAAATGCCAAGTAATCAAGTATCTGACCTAAAAACTAACCAACCAATGCAAAACATCAATCCACAGTGATAAACATAAAAAATAAATTCATTTTTCACACTTCCACTCTTCTAGCTCTCACTTCTTGATGCATTGATAGAATTCCTTAAAATCTAAGGTTATTTGTAATTATTACTATGGACACAAGATGCCAAGAGGCACCAACCACCCCAAATTTCATCTTGTGGAAATCCCTAGAAGAGATGTTTCACTTTGATAAAGTGGAGGCTGAGCTTTTATGAGAGGCCAATGCTCTCAATCCTTAATATGGAATTGAAATTAGAAAAGAAAAGGAATACAACAACAATGACAGCTGTAATGGTTGCTTCTCCTAAGATCGGTGCAGTGAGCCCTTGCATTGGCCCACAACTATGAGACTCTTCTACCTCAAGTAGTTATAGTCAATCATCTGCAAGATATCTAGATATTCATGATTTGTTCCACATAACACTCCTAGAGAGCAACCTTCCCTCCAAAGTACCATGTGGAACCAGAGAAACAGAATGAGTCAAAGTTGGTAATTTCCAATTTTTGGTACTACAACAACATATCCTTCCACATTGCAAGTTAGCCCTTATTGGGAGTCAATTGTCAACACATCGACAACACCAAGGAAAAAATTTAAGTCGCCGATCTCTTTTGATTTAGACAAAGAAAGGTCTTGGTGGAGGAACAAAATAGGGTTTTACAAAGAAAAGGCTACAATTATAAACTTCCCCATGACTGCAAGTGATCAATTGATGTTATTGAAGTCAACTGGCATCTCTATTCCAATAAAAAACATCAACTCATGCAACATGTTAGGAGGCAGTCATGGAGGTCTATTTGTAGAATGTGGTCCAAGTTTCTAAAAATACAACCATATACATGTCAATTGATAGGCCTAGAGAAGATTTGGAGCTCTCGTGTCACTCATTGCATTGATGTACTCCTTTAGTATATCAAAAAACTTATGTGGGTCCAAGTAGTGGTGGCTGATACAAGAAACATAACAAAAAACACCTACAATCACCCTTGGGTGCATAATCTACAATTACTTTGCATAGTATTGCAGCCTCACTACTATATCTTAAGCGAATGTTAACACTAGGTAGGCAAAATCTGCTTATTCAAAGAAGGCCAAAGGGGAGAAAGTGGTCAATGCCATTTTTGTGCAATACAATATTTGCCTATGATGTAGAAGCAATCAAACTTCTATCGAGGAAGCCTAACTACACAACCCCACACACAATTGAAAACCATTACGAACAAGGGATGATTTTGCCAGCGGAACATGATGAGTGAAATTATTATTTACTGCCCTTTATCACTTCTGATTGAACCCCTCTGACACCCCAACAAGAAAACAATTTGAATTTATTTTATCATAATTCTCTAATTGGATGTCACACATGCAATCATTAGATTTTTCCATATAAAGTATCAAAAATGAATTACGGAACAAGTACCCTAGTTATAATCTATTTCTAGTAATACATGTGCTTGAATATGCATGTTCTAATTCAGCAAGGTGTTTTACTTTAGAAAAAAAATTGCAACTCAAATTATGAATTTAATAATAAGGCTATGCCCAACTACGAAGCTTGCTTGAATTGTTCAAAAGAAATCATTTCTAATTATATCTAGTCTCAACAACAATGATCTCTTGTTCCATTGGCTTTTAAGCAATGCTTGGTTCTTACTCTCTATATCTCATTAAGATTTGTAATTTTGTGCATATTCACAACTAAAGCAGCTATAAAGTAATATGCATCATGCTTGAGGTTTTGACCATGTTATCTGTGAGGATACCAATGGAAATTTTTCTAGGATACATCTAGTGTTTGGGGGGAGCTCATTTTGTTATCAAAAATTTTCTAGGGTGGGGGATGGAAGGGGAATCTTGTTTCAAGAACTTGGGAAACTCACGGGGAACTTCTCTCATGTCTCTCCAAAAAGAGAGACTCCAAGCTAACTCATCCATTATCTTCTAGGGCGCATACTCTAAAACAGGGAATCTAGACATTTCTCATGGGTGTCATGTCATCGGAAAACTTGTCCCTAAAATTAAGTGACCTATCTTCCCTCAAAAAGAAAGTTAATAAAACCAAAGGTAAATAAAAGAAAAGAAAACCAATAAAATTATACATACATAAAACAAATGCACATAGGATCATATAAACATGTCCTAGCACATGGCAGCCTGTGCATTGAACTCTAAGTTGATATCTAAATTGGTTTGGGAGAGTGGTTTACACTGATGTAGATGTGGTAAATTGTGGCCTTTTGTTCTTAGGCTCTAAGAGCAATTTCTTTGAGTTGAAAAATTCAATTGCCCTTTCAACAAATGTAACATAGCTAAAGAATAGAGCAAAGTTAGCACCAAGGAACCAAATTGGGTCCTGAAGTATGCATGTCAACAGAACCCTGTAACATAGAAAATTTTCTATTCCACTACTCTCACAAGCTATTAATACCTGTACAGCTCAGAGAAACTGTTCCACTTATAGCTTCATCCTCTCTATCAAGATAAAAACTTGCCTCATGGAGAAAATAGGAACTGGTTAGAATACATAGTTGGGGTAACAAAAATTATTTTTTTATTTTTTTTTCATTTAATTTGGTAGTCTTTTGGCTGTCCATTCCAACTTACAATGAGGACCCAGGAGTAGTGACTCTTTGGTTTCCAAGGGAAACCATAGTTTTGAAGTCTTGCATGGTTTTGGTTCTTCTAGTTGAAAAATGTATATATTGTTGGTTTTTGAATTAATGAGATAGAGTTGTAGGTATGCATCTCTTCTATTGATTTTTCCATCTTGTATGAGCTCTCTATTCTAAATAGAAACTATTTTATAATTTTCATAATGTTTTTTGCATAATTTACAATATAGCCAGTCCTTCACAAGGTATTGTCCTCCAAATTCCCAAATGAATTTGAATCATCTGAACTCGCACATTAAACTAAAAAATATTTCAATTCATACATACCAAGAAATCACATCAGCTAGATGATCCACAAAAACATACATACCGCGCGAAAGCTATGAAGGAAAACTGAAGCTCTCCAAGAAGCAACTCTTGAGATCCTCCATATTTCTGTTCCAAAAGCATGTCCAATAGTTGTGTCTGAAAAACAAAAAAATAAGTTATAAATAGAGATATATGGCTGAGACATGGAGCATGCTACAGTGAGAATTGTTGCCATGGTAGTTACTAGGAAGAGATAATCTACATATGTTCTATAGCAGAGTACAATGATGGACATGTTCTACCCATATGAATAGTCATTTTTCAAGGAAAAACAATCATTCTTTGAGGAAAAATAGTCATTCTTCACCTAGTGAGTCCTTATCAACGAGGGTTTTAGAGTATGTTGTTAAAATGAAAATTATGGACAAGATCCTAATACTGAGCACCTTTAGGTTTTAACATTAGGGCATCCTTGAAAATTACAACCAGGATCCTAATATTGAGCACATTTAGGTTTTAACATTAAGGCATCATTTACCTATGTATTTTGTTGCTTTCTCTACCGCTATTGGTTTCGGCTCCTCCAAACTCTTCCTCCCTAGTTTTGGCCTTTCACTTCTCTGATTTGGTGAGCTGCAGCTTGAAAATAAGGTTTTGACGAGGGTTTTAGAATCCCAAGAACAATGGATTTCCCAACCCCCATTCGACATTCAGTGTGTTCATTAAAATGAAAATGATGGCAGGGAGTGAAAATTATGGCAGGGAGTCTGAAAATTATGGCCAAGATTTGCCCACCTATTATGCCTGGCCATTAGAGTACGAAATTAAATAAATAGATATTATTAAATATATTATACAATATTATATAATATATATATTATTTAATAATATAATATTATATTATATTAATATATTATATAATATATATATATTATTATATTATATCAATATTATATTATATTATAGTATATTATAATAATATATTAATTATATTATATTATAATATAATATTAATTACAATATAATATAAATATAATATTATATATTAATACTATATTATTATTTAGACTCTTTCAGATGCTCTAAAGAATAGAGTACTCTTGCTAAGAAGGGGCAACGACACCCTAAGATGGGCAGGGTCCAAAACTGGCAGCTACAATGTGAAAGATGGGTATAGAAAGTTATATGAGGAGAACGAGAGAACTAATTGTAGTTTTCCCTCGCATCTTTGTTGGAGTAGTGTGTGTCTTCCCAAAGCAGGGACCTTTGCGTGGGATGCAATCCAAAATAAAATCTTAATAGCCAAAAGATTCTACCATTTAGGCTTCTAGGGGCCTTCCAGGTGTGTTTTATGTGAAAAGGCAGAAGAGAATTTGAACCATCTACTTTTGGGTTGCCAGTTTGGTCAACAATGTTGGAGGTAGCTATGTGCAAGACTAAGCTAGGAATGTGCTTTGCACATTGATCTACTTAGCTGGTTTCGTGCTTAGCCATCACTAAAGAAAAACTCAGTGTTTGGGGACATCTAGACTCTTGGCCCCTCAATTATGGTGTGGGAATTGTGGAAAGAAAGGAATAAACATATTTTTCATGACAGGAAGATGGGCTTGGCTTCTCTAATTAGCAAAATTGAGGTGTGCTTAATTGAGACCCTGAATGCTAATTAAGAAAGCAAAGTGATTTAAATACCACTGTGGAGTAGATGAAGGACGCTTAGATGGAAGTGATGGGCTCATCGTTCTGGGGGATTCGTAGTTATTAAGGAAAATTCAGAGTACAAGTTAGAGGGATAGTGGGTCTCTCTAAGCAGCATAAAGAGAAGGAAAGATTTCAAATTGCACTCAGAGGACATCATAAGTACCTCCATTTAAAAATCCCTTGGGAATTAAGCAACAATGGTGTCAAAAAATTGTGTGCATTTATTGGATTCCTTAAGCGAAACAGTCAAATTAGTAGTTGAAAGGATAATGTGGAGTAGAATTGGCAGCTGATGTTTAATGTGGAATTCTTTTTTTCCTATTTATTATGCATTTTGAAGAAGCAATGGCCATCAAAATGAATATGCCAGTTAAGTTGCAAATCTCTAAGAAGGAGTTCACCTTTCTTGGCTACATCTCGGACAAAAGGTTGTAGATATGTCAGAACAAGGACATTTTATATTTGGAGGTGGTGAGAATGGTGATTGGGAAAGCATGTTGCTTTTTCAAAAATTGCACGCGAGCCAATTCTGACATTTTTTCATGGTTCTTGGTGTCTTTGATGGATTTGAACCTGCCGAAGGAAATATTTTTTCTTCTATTGCGCTCAGTCTTTAAGGGATCAATTCTAGTGGGAGATATTGACACCGTTGCGGTAGCTATGCCTCAAGTTGGTTTTCCATGGTTGGATAACGTGGAACGGATGTTCGAGCAGGGAGTAGAAGTGGATTGACACCACTTTATTTTGGACTTGCAGGGAGATGCGTTGCAGCACCTCAGGCGATGGGCCTCAGTTGGCCAAAAGTTTTTATGTCATCAATTGGGCTTGGACGCAGTGATAGGTATGGAGTGGTGCCATTCCTTCACAAATTTGGTGGGCTCTGGGCATTTCTATAAAGATCTTTAGGTGTCTGTGGGGTAGGGGGTTGATATGTGTTTTGGTTGTATGTTTTTAGTTTTGTGCTTTCTCTTTAATTAGACAATTACATTGGCAAGAAGCCAATTTTGGACTATAAATGACCCCTCTGGGGATAAACTGGAAAGATGTGTCATTTTGCTAGAATTAATATAATTTTGCAACTTCGGCTACTATTACGAATCAAAAAAATAAAATATATTATTATTATATTATATTATAATACCACACACTCCCTCAATTCATTTTTTTTTTAATTATCCACTTTAATTAAGAATTTAGTCATCTTTATCAAACTAGCTTCAAATCATAGCTAAAAACATTAATGATTTATTAATATAATGAGTAATAAAATTTAAAGAATGTAAATGTTAAAAAAATTATAAAAAATGTGAAGGCCTTAAGATTGCACCGAGAGGCAATACCTTTCATGCAGTAGTTATTTTTGGTGCACCAAGCAACCTAGGTGGCCAAATGGCCCACTTAGGTAGGGGTCCCTTGAGGGGGGCTTAAGCTCTATGGATTATGATCAAATTCGAAAGAAAAAGGAATAGAGGAGTAATAGTCATTTTTATTTGTCTGATATTAGTCATCTATTTAGTCATTTAGTTGTGATTTTACCCAATGACCAAATTAGTCACTTATAAATGACCAAATTAGACATTTATTTGTCAAATTCTACTAGTGTTAGTCACGTGACTAAAATTTTTAGTCACGTGACCAAAATTTTTAGTCACATAGTCATTTATTTTCCAAATTCTACTAGTGATTACTCTAATTAATGCATTCATGAGATGAATGTAATCATTCATAAATAGAATTGAGAAAAGTAATAATCCCAACAATGAACTGAAATAACAACACTGTAAAGCAGTGAGCACACAGAAGAACAAAGAGACAAGATTTTTCCGAGTGGAAAACCCTCCTGGGGTATAAAAACCACTCCCGAAATGCCTTGCAGGCTTAACTTTTAATCAATTGTTCACAATGCCTTATAGGCTAATTTTTGAGCACCCACTCAAGGAGCACCAACCCCTCATTTAGAGATATCTATCTCAAGGATTACCAACACCTCAAATTATATTTTGAACAATAATAATAGCTCAGAGGATCTCTCTATTTTCTATTAAGCTCATAACTCTATTTTTTTCTCGTCTACCTAATACCCTAAGAATTCAAAAAATTGAATCGTTAAAATATTACATACAAAAGAATATTACAATATATCTTTTCATATTTGTTTTACAAATTTTTAATATAGAGTATTTCAATACATTTTTGATACGGCCAAAGAACAATATTCCAAAATTACAACCAGAGAGTCTACACTGTTTTCAATACTAGTTTTTATATACGTTTCAAGTATGTCTGTCATGAAGAAGGTCTTCAAAGAATGTGTTTTCCACAAGAATCTGAAACTTCTCTTGCTAATTTTAGAATATGAAGCTGAATAATGATAATCTATAGATGATGGTAAAAATCAAGAGTAACACCTATCCAAAGGGCTGCAAATAATCCGTTATTTCAAAACCACGACTGCCCACAAATGAAACTCAAAGAATACTCTACCATGTAACTATTCTGAGATTTGATGCCAACCAATGATGTCATCCTGCAACTATACATAGAAATTCACATGTCGGCCTCAGTGACAGTGTTTTTTCATCATTCGCCGAGACATCCAGATAGTCCTATCGAAGGAAATTAAATTGCCAGACATTCACCTTAGTTATTGCTTTCGCCATGACCCATCAGAGTTGGGAAGACCTCTCGCAAACCAAATTATGTTTCACTGAAATCCCTTTTATATCTTATTTGTTGTTGTGGCATTCTGCTGTCGAGGAGACATTTCGTAGATGATGCTTTGTTTTACTAAAAGTCATCCTTTCATCCGGTGTTGCTGAGACAATCCATAATCGGGGAGATGTTTTGTAGATTTCATTGTGTTTCACCAAAAGACTTAAACCTTATCCATTCTGAGTCACTGAGACAAAAACACACTCTTGCCGAGATGTGTCCTTCATCCACCTTCACTAATACAATGCATAGTCGGGGTGACATCTCATAGAGCATCTTGTGTCTTACTGAAAGCCCACATGATCATTCATGTTCACTATGACATATCGCTTTCGGGGAGAGCTCATATAGACAATACTTCATTATACCGAAAGTCACCCACCATCTTGTGTGTCACTGAGACAAGTCAGAACCTATGCCGACAAAGTCCTTTTGTGTTCCATCGGTGAGATTGGAGGTCACTCGCTGAGACCTCACACCGAAAACCCTAACTCTTACTGAGATGTATACCTTTATGTTATCGGTCGATATAAGAAAAAAAACTCGCTAAGACCTTTCTTCGTTGCACATGAGTCATACTGAAATGTTCCTTTTGTTTTATGCATCGCCGAGACAATACCAACCTCTTTCCAAAAGCCCCTCATAAGAATTAGTTGGCAAGACCTGACGGGTTCGCTATGACATTACATCGAAGCTGAGACCTCTTGCTGATATGCAATTTTTCCATCGGTGGTCGACAAGACTAAAGTAAGTTCACCAAGATGTTATAACGAAGAAAAACCTCTCGCTGATGAGCACCCTTTGTTGCCGGTCGGGGAGACATGATGAGTTCACTAAGACATCATTCCGACGGTATAACTCATGCCCATGTGATCCTTTTGTGTCGCCGAAACAATGGAGAAGTCCTACTGAAAGCTACCTGTAAGTAAAATCCAATCATCATGACATCAGAAACGTCTTGCCGATAGGAAACACAGATGTTTATCAAAGAAATGGATAGGGGAGACCCTGGGATTGTCACTCTGATATGTTCTTTCTTGTCACCGAAACAATGTACAAATAAGATAACCTGAGACTGGACGAAGCTCAAACTGAATAGTACCATAAGATATTAAAATTCTGAATGTAAACTATCCACTGAATGCCAAGACATGTAAACCATATAGACAAAATTGTACCAAGATAAAGCATGAGAAACCAATCTAAACCTTTCAACAAGTAGAATCAACAGAAAGGTATTTTGTCATCAAGTACAAACCATATGATCACAACTAAGAACTAACAAACTCCCCCTTTGTCCTTGATGGCAAAACACAAATGACTATCCCCCTTTTTGCCTCAATGACAAAGAATAGAAGAAAAGAATGTGCAATTCCAGGAAACACAACTGAGAAGCCAACCAAATACCATGAGAAACAGCTGCAAAAAGAGTAATAGTGCAACAACCAAGATTGTAGTAAGTGAATCAAAATATATAACATGCTCCCCCTAAGCCAATGCTTATAAAATCAGAGAAGTAAAGATTAAGAGATAACTCTCAATCGAAGTCTCAACCTTTCAAATAACTCTTTAGCTAAGGGCTTAGTAAAAATATCAGCCACCTAATCTTGTGATCCAACAAAATGTAAACATACTTCATTAGCTAGTACCTTTTCTTGAAGAAAGTGAAACTTGATAGCAATATGTTTAGTGCGAGAGTGCATAACAATATTTTTTGAAATATTTATCGCAATAGTGTTATCAAAAAGAATGGAAACAGGTTTAGAAACATCAATACCCATATCTGAAAGAGTCTGACTCATCCACAGTACTTGAGTACAACATGAAGTGGCAGCAATGTATTCTTCTTTGGCAGTAGAGAGAGAAACAAATACTTGTTTCTTGTTGTGCCATGCCACTAAACGATTACCAAGAAAGAAGGCAGCACCACTAGTGCTTTTCCTATCATCCAAACAACTAGCCCAGTCAACATCAATATAAGCAATCAAAGAGAAATAATTGCTTCTAGGATACCAAAGACCATAATCAAGAGTAATTCCTAAATATATTGAAAAATCCTTTTTAACAATAGTGACATGTGGATTCTTTAGGTAGATGCCTCAAACTGCGTAATAGTGAAAACTCACTCGTATGATGTCGTTGAGAAGTGCAGAATATAATAGATCTCAATCATTGATCTATATTCAATTTGATTTGTATCAGGAGAATCATCAACCTTAGTAATTTTGCATCCAATAACCATTGGAGTGCTAACTGGATGGCATTCATCCATCTGAAATTTCTTAAGCATCTCTCTAGCATACTTGGTTTGAGAAAGAAATATTTTATTTTCACGTTGAGAGATTTGAAGACCCAAGAAGAAATTTAATTCTCCCAATAATGACATTTCAAATTCAGATTCCATTAGCTGAGAGAATTTTTTACTCAAGGTAACATTATTGCAGCCAAAGATAGTGTCATCAATGTAAATTTCAACCAAAATATCAGAACCTTCAGTTTTAACATAAAGATTGTTGTCTACACCTCCTCTAACAAAACCATTTGAAAGCAGATGACTATTTAGCCTAGAGTACCAAGCTCTAGGTCCTTTTTTTAAGCCATAGAGGGCCTTTTTCAATCTATAAACATGATCATGCTTATCTTGGAAAATAAATCCTTCAGGCTATTCAACATAGACCTCTTCATCTAAATAACCATTAAAAAAAGTAGTTTTGACATCCATTTGATAAACAGTAAAGTTTTTATAAACAGAATAATCCAAGAATATTCTGATAGATTCTAATCTAGCAACAGGTGCAAAGGTTTCACCAAAATAAATACCTTCTTGTTGATCATAGCCTTTGAAGAAAAATCTTGCTTTGTTGCAAATAACATTACCATTTTCATCAACCTTGTTTCTATATATCCATTTGCCTCTAATGACATTCTTGTCATCTAGTCTTGGGACTAACTCCCAAGTCTGATTTTTCTCAATCTGATCAATTTCTTCCTACATAGAATTAATCCAACATGAATATGTGAGAGCTTCATAAAAAAATTTAGGCTCAAACTGAGTAACTAAATAGAAATCTATTTGATCCTTTTCATCAGATTCAGGAGCCTTTCTCCTAGTTTGAACTCCTACATTTTTATCCCCAATAATCTG
>VDFB02270651.1:574178478-574200516 GCA_007258455.2 Sequoia sempervirens | reverse complement strand
GCATGTTGAAGACTCATCCTGGTTGCCTAAGGAAGATGTTGACCATTTGGGTTTTCCTCCACCATCTGAGATGTGATAGGGTCACTTCTCAAATTACCTTGGGTGTCTGATGCAGGAGCATCCAGTGGTGTAAGGGCAATCTTGCATCACCCAAAAATAGTTAAATTTCAAAGTTTCTCAGTTTTTAGATGTTTTTACATTTTTGGATACCCTTTTCATCATAGTAAGAGGGAGATTCCCAATTTGCGGTTTTTATTTTCTATTCCTGGGTTGAAAGATATTGCAATTTTAGTTTCCCAGATTTGCACCTGAAAATCTTCTGAGTTAGATTTGAGGCACTTAGATTTCCTATATTGGCCCCAAAACTTTCAGAAATTGGTGTAGCAGATTTCAAGCACGTTATTGACTTTGAGACCTTTCTAATAGTTCAAACAGTTCGCGAATCGGAGTCCCGGATCAAAAGTTATGGCCCCGGGAAGTTGGCGCACTTTCTAGAAGATACAATTGCGAATGTTCTTTTGAAATTTGAACTTCAAGTTGTAATTTTTCGGTGCCAAACTGCCTAAAATAAAATTTGAATATTGTTTTGGCTCCAAACTAAAGAGGAGCTCTATTTATGGGTGGGTTTCTAATTTTTGGGTAACTTTTTGGGGACAAGCTCGTATATTGCGAAAAGGTGATTCTGTAGCTTTCTGTAACTTGCATGTATTGTAGAACTTGGGGATTTGAGATCATTTGCATGTAAGAAGCTCCATTTTCTAAATAATATAATTATTCTCTTGTTTGTGGGTTATTTTCTAAGTCTCGGGCTGCATCCTCATCAACTTGAATCCAAAATTCTTCAAGGAACTATATCTTATTTTCAACCTTATCCTTTTCCATGAATGAACCTAGTTTCTTTGTAATGGAGTTTCCATATTTAATTTCCAAACTTGAGACCAAAGGGTTCCTATAATCCTCTAAACTTGAACCTTCTACATAATTTTAAATTATTAGAAAGAATACCAAGAGGTGAATGTTGCAATTCAAGAGAATGGTAGAGGCAATGAACTCCAACTAATCCATCGGTAACATGATTCTTGTCTCTACCAATCTCCTCTAAATTTCTCTTGACAAGACCTTCTAAATTAGTCATGTCTACAAGAGGACCAACCACCCCTTGATTATGCTCAAAGGGAGCCTCAACCAAATCCTAAGGTAAACAAGGCTCCATCCCATCCTTATGCATTTTGTTCAACCTTTCCTTCCTCTAAAATTCCTACACCTATAAAATACATAGCTATTATCTACACATGACAACCTGGTGAAAACACAAGAAAATCCTATAGCATGACATGTTGAACCCAAATAACCAAATTCAAAAATAATTTAATCTATAAGTATAAATAGTTTGATGGTAGAAACTTTATACATATAAAAATATGATAAATGTGTGATTATTTTTCTTTCCAATCTATAAATTTTTTATGTGCTTGGCTATATAATTGAGATGATTCACTCATAATGTAACATGATAAAAATTTAGTATGTATGAAAGAAATATTTTTGAGACATCAAGCTACCATTCTACATAACTCTCATGGAAATAAGAATATTATTTTATTTTAACTAAAGAAATTGTGTGTACTCTATCTTGAAAATTACTAACTAATTTTGAATTATATACTTATAATTTAAAATAAGATCATCCTTTGTAACATGGAATAGATAGGTTAATTAATGAAATAAAATATGTTTTTATATTAAGAAAAAATTACAAATATATGGAACTCATACATTGAGAAATTGACTAAGACAACTCTGTATGAGAATTAAGACATGCTCGAATAATAATTTGTATACCTTCTTTAAATAATTAACATTAGAAATTAATACTTGGCTCATATTGTATAATCACACTAGAAACCAACAATGGAAGATTGAGAGTCTCAACTAAGAATTCCACCCTATAGATAAAATTCATACTAGAAGCCAACAACTAAAGACCAAATTTCATAAATAGAGTTCATGTGTTATATATCATGCCTTTGAGGGGTCCACAAGTACCATGAGACTTTTGAAATCCTTCTCCATCTAAACGCATCCATTCCAAGACCATTGGGAGGTGGGTATCCCAAGTTCCTTAATTTCTTGTAGGAATTTAATCAAGAGTAGGACATTGTGACTTTGGCATGTAAATTTAAATCTAAATGCGCATCCAAAAAATACAAATTCAATAACTAAATTTAATTCAAAAAGTGGCCCGCCATCTATGGCCTTCTATAATCTTCTCGAAGATGTCATTCTCATAAATGATAAATTAAAAGTTAAGTTATGACTTCACCAAAATGACATGAAATTATCTTTCTAATCTATGTCATATTTGCATAAACCCCTCAAAGAAATTTTTAACTAATTTTAAACACTCAAACAAATACATATATATGAATATATACTTCATTTATAAATTCTTGGAATATATCTTGATCCATCACAATTAAATTCTTAGACATCATGCATAATATTTTTGATGTATTCACAAAGCTACCTAGGGTCTCATAAAACTTGAGTAGGTGAATACCAATATGCATATCTAATGGTGGGGTAAATGGAGGGGGATTAGGAGTAAGTTCATATATATCTATTACTTATTTTGCAATCCAATATATTGGTTGGAGAGGTTGCATTTGAATAGGAGTGAAGATAAGGTCTATTAAAATATGACTCACCATCTTCTCTATTCTTAGGATTTTGGAGTTTATCAAAACATCCTTTGTCGATCTCAACCAATCTTTGCTTCAACTTTCAAATCATCCACACAATCCTCCCTGAAATATTCAATATGTGAAACATAATTATGAGGAAGATACAAATAATCCTTGGCATAGATTTTTGTATCAAAGGATAATATGGTTCTATAATTTTAAATTATTTCCAATTTTGAAATCTAAATACAATCAATAATCTATTTAATCTAGCAATAATTGTAATTTTAAGAAAAACATAAATTACTTGAATCTTTTTAAGATCTAGATCATTAGATTCTACTTACTCTAACTTAAATTTAAAAAACAATATTAGAATCCACAAAACAAATTTCAAAGACATAATAAATTATTACAATATTATTTAAAAATCTAATTGTAATGAACATGTTATAGTAATAAATATTCAGATTTTAAATCTATGAAAAAATATAACCAAATGATCCTTAGTTTTCATATATCATTTGTGATGAGAATGTTGAATATTATAATTTTTTAGGCCAATATTTAGGGTATGTGCAAGATCATCATGGAAAAAATAGACCCTTAAGTGGCAAAAAAATCAGAAAAATCAGAAGTAGGCAACTTGACGTAGAAGTTAGAATAAGTTATCTATATTATTTTAAAAATATGTAAAAATATAATTTTTAGCAAATTGATTGTAGTTTCTAAACTACTAGGTTCGTTTAAAACAAAATATATATATTTGGTGAAAATTTGAAATTTCAATGCAGTAGTAATTCAATTTTAGGGAAAAAATAAGAAGTAGGTGTGTGTCTGACCACCCTAACCATAATAAAATAATAATATTTTTTTTATAATATTTTAGATATAAGTAGAGGACTCATGTCCCGATGCAATGCATTTTTTTTGTAATTTTTTTCCAGTAAATAATTAATTATGATTTTTTTATTACAAATTCTTAAAAATATAAAAACTTGTATGTATGGCCACCTTAACTTGGTCAAAACTTCATAAAATTTAATTTTTCATTTTTTAATCCTATAGTATGTGAAGCATAGAATGTGACGCATGTTTTGGATTCAAAAAATGTGTTACTATTTGAAAGCTATAAATGTTTTTCAATTAGCCTATCAATCAAGACTTTAGTCATAATTCGAATAAAAAATGAATAATAATTACTTATTAAATTCAAATTAAAGCATAATTTATATTGGTGGAAAGTTGAGAATCTCCTTTAAAAACCCTTTTAGTTTCATCAATTTTGGGTAAAAAATAAGTCATCAGCCACATACCCATCATATTCCCACTTTTTGGCCCATCATGATCCTGCACATAGCATTTAGGCACTAATTCACCATTGTTAAAATGATCCTTAGTTTATTCATTGTTTTTTTCATGATTATAATTTTTTTCAATTTCTATTAAACCAAACTCAAAATAATGGTATAGATTAAGATTCTTGTCTTTATCCTACATTTGGGTCATGTTTGATTCTATATTTATTATCATAATTAGAAGTTGTATAAATTGTTAAATTATATATTTTTCAACATATATAAAATGTATGGTTGGATTAGTGAGATATTTATAACAAGTACATGCAATATGAAGTCAAACTTTATTAGAATTGATCCTTAATAAATTAGTTTTAACGATTCAATTTATAGCTTTATGCAATCTATAAGTTTAAATAGTTTGATGGTATCTAAACTTTATACATATAAAAATATGATAAATGTGTGATTATTTTGCTTTCCAATCTATAATTTTTTGATGCTGTTGTCTATATAATTGAGATGATTCACTCATAATGTAATGATAAAATTCAACCTCATATGGAGGATTTTATATTATCTTCCATTAAATTCATCTTTTTTATGAGATTCTTATGGAATATTGATATTCTAGTGTGAATTCTTCATTTTAGACACATCTTCCATTAAATTTTAGAACTATTTTAGATTATGTTTTAAATTTAAATTTTAGAACTATTTTAGATTATGTTTTGTGTGCAATCTAGTAATTTGAATGTTTTGAAATTATTAAAAACTATAATAGATGTTGAATGTTTTTTTGTTAATGGTATGAAAATATTATTGATGAGTAGATGAACTATTACAACTGTTTTAGATTTGTATTCCATTTATCTAGATATATTATTTACCAAGGTCTCATTGCTCTTTTAGGTGTACTGTATATATATATAACATGGAAAATGCAGATCATGTTCCACCTAAGCTAGATTCTTTGTTTGCAAATACCACTAATGAGATTAAAAAATTGAGACTCATTAGTATAGGGTGTTGCAAACCCAAGGATATATTCTAAACCATGTATGTCAATATTACATAGTTTAGAAAAACTAAGAGATGAGCTTGAGAGGACTAGTGCATATTCCCGAGATAGAGTAGTTGCTATTCTTTCCTACATGCAGGAAGAAGTACATGGAGATGTTCCCCTTAAAAAAATACAGGATAGTGTGATCAAAGAAATGATAAAAAGCACTTCTTTTCCTTTTTATCAAAATGTACATAAGGTTAGGGGATACCAAGTCACTAGATGTGTCGATCGTGCTATGGCTGAATTGATCTACCCACGATTTCTCATAGCACATGGTCAATACCCAAACAATGACCATATTCCATTATATTTTGCTCAACAGTTGTATGCTAAGGTCCATTTGGGCCTCAAAGTTAGCTACCTGGACATTCCACCATATGCTGGTTAGGGGCATGGAAGGATTACCGATAGGCCCACCTATCGTCGAGTAGATAGACTAGCCCAATGTTTAGGGAATTGGTATGTGAGAGGTCTCCTGCTCTCACCCCAACTCTATCCCCCATAGTAGATGAGGTTGTCATTGCTTCCCAAAAGGAAGCAATTGACACTATAGGTGACATTGCGGCTACCACCACTAGGATATCTGATGATCATGTAGGTCAGTATTTGATGTCTAGACATTCCTGATCCATGACATTTTAAGCACATTGGACCACCATGGATCCTTTTACAGTGGTTGACATCCCTACTCCTACATAGCTTCATGCAGTTACAGGAGATATGGCACGCAGGACTCTACATTGTTTGGGTAAGGACCTGTTGGAGGCATATGCCCACATTGCATCAGACAATGGGATCGATATAGAGAATGTCAAAGATCGTTTGGCAATAGATTCCTTTTAGCTCCAGGATACCATCACTCGTAGCTGACCACTAGTGTGCATCAAGATCCATCTATAGTTCATTCGGTAGCTGCACAGACTATGGGTTTTACTGATATGTTGATTGGTTCTAGTTCATCATCACCGATGCCATCTCACCTTCATAGTCCTCTACATTCATCATTTCTAGCATGACATGGGATAGATCAGATGGATGCAAATGTTGATTCATCACTTGACTGTTTGGTGAATATGGTGGAGGAGACCGTTTTAGAGGACTTAGGTCATCCAATATTAGATGATGTGCATGTATGTGTGCATGTGCATGTTTCAATTCTTTTTTAATTATTTTGAATTTTTTTTTAACTAGATATTCATGTAAGTTGATATATATGTATATATATTGTTACAGGTGGACATACCTCATGTCACTCCTAGCCTTGGTCCAGATCGTGTGCATGATCGACGTGACTTGGATGTGGATGAATCTGCTGCCAATGGACATGTGAGTTTTAAATTTTTATATATACATGCGTATATATCTACATGCAATATTTATGTATGCATAGATCTAGATAGATATTTAAAAATACAAGTTCATTTTAAAATAACTTTCATAAAATTTATTTAATATAAATTATATGTATTTAACACATTCTATACACAATTTTATTTGTAGGGCTCAACACATCTATTTGAGCAGGACTATTCTCATTCAGATGGTCGTTTGACTAGGAGTCGACATTCATATTAGGCCCTACACACTAGATTTATGATCTTTACTACATGTATTTGCTTATATGATGATCTTTAGTATTTGAGATTTGATGATCTCTTACATTTCCTTATATGATATATAACATACATTTTCTTATTTGTTGATCTTTAGTATTTGACATTTGATGATCTCTAATTTACATTAATTTTCTTATATGATATGTACATAAATTTCCTTATATGATATATACATACATTTTCCTCTTTGCTTATAACATGTGTTATGTTTATACATTGAATCTCTTTACATGTATGTACATGTGTTTGTTTATGGTTACATGTTTACACATGGTATATGTATGCATTTGCTTTAAATATTCAATATACATACATCTTTGTTTATTTCATGATCTCTTACAACTTACATTTCCTTATATTCAATATACATTTGATCTCTAGTAGAGTTTTAGGAAATTGATGCCACTTTATAATTAAGTTCATTCATGTTGATCAAAATAATTTTTTTTTTTTAAATGACTTAAGCAACATGAACCATTGAGTTGAGAACAAAATATAATATTTTTGACAAGTAACATGAAATTTAATTCAAATATAATTAAGAAAATTCAATTCAAATTATACCTCTATTATACATTTTTGACAAGTAACTTGAAATTCAATTCAAATATAATTGAGTAAATTCAATTCAAATTATACCTCTATTATACATTTTTGACAAGTAACTTGAAATTCAATTCAAATATAATTAAGAAAATTCAATTCAAATTATACCTCTATTATACATTTTTGACACTTTAGCAAAATTCTAAAATTACTAGATATGTTGTGCATACCTATGCATTAAATAACAACAAACTCCACAATAAAATAATGTGTTTGTTTACTACTTGATTCATTTAAACTAGGATCTAGTTATTCCATGTATACTAGAATAATTTTTTTCCCATCCCATATGCATATAAATAGAAGCTTATTTTTCATTATTCTAGATATCAAATTGCATGATTAATTCTCATTTATATCACTTGGAGCACATATTTTGGAGAAGAGGTTTTTGCACATTTATCAAGGAGGCAAATATTGGAGAGACAACTTTTCATTTTTATCAATCGAGGAAAAATTTGGAGGATAATTTAACTAAGTTGGTAGAGGACTTGTTTTGAGTCATCTTTAAGTTGAAGAAGAAAATGGGACAACAAAGAAAAAGAAAAAATGCATCTCAACAAAAATTGTCAAAAGAAGAAGAACAAAAGAGGTGTGAACAAAACTTGGAAAATTATCATAGAAAGAAACAAGATACATTCTTGTTTCTTCTCTCTCTCTCTCTCTCAAGTGTGTGTTTAGCATTTTTATTAACACCTCAATTTGTTTTTCTTATAAATATATTTCCAATAGTCATCTTGCATAGACATTCCCTAAATTATTTATTATCTACTTCCAATTGTTTTTGTTCAATAGAATTCTTAAGTTCAAGAATCTTTGATTTTATTTGTTTCAACTCCACTTAGATAACTCATAGTCTCTCACTTTCTTTTCTTGCATGTAAATTCAAACAACAAGCAGGAATTTCTAAAGCTAGAGTCGAGCCAAATCTAGATATTGGATCAAATGAATCCGCTGAAGAACACATGGACCTTGAAGTTAGGGAGGAGACCCAAGTTCAAACAATTCTTGTTGGAGAGTGGTCAAGATAAATTCCTTCTACTGGTATGGATGAGCATATAAAACGAGTAGAAACTTCTCTCACTTATAGCATCATGTCTTATCACTTTGTTTTCTTGCATACATAAACTTCACTTATATAACATCATCTCTCACTTTTGTTTGTAAAATATTTTGTGACATGTAGGAAGGGCTTAACAAGTAGGAAGTTCTCATGCTCAAGTCGAGGCAAATATAGACATTGGATCAAATGAATCCGCTCAAGAACACATGGTCCTTGAAGATAGGGAGGATGGATAAGTTCAAACAATGCATGTTCGAGAGGGGTCGGGATCACTTCCTCCTAATGGTATCGATGAGCATATAAAACTAGCTAAAAAGGTGAGGAAACAAATTTCTCATAGAAATTTAGATCATTTACTTGAAATGGATATGGAGAAATTGAAATGTCATGCCAACTAGCCTTATAATAAGAGAAAGAGGTCAATGACTAAATTTGTAAATGGAATAATCAATCATCATTTCAATCATCTTGATACAATTGAAAAAACCCAATTGTTATCACGTTTACTTGTTCGTGATGAGCTCAAAGACTCATTAAAATTGTTGGGTGTACATTTAGCATCAAATAAGAAGAAACACATGGGATTACAAAAGGATATTGTTCAAAATGTTAAAAAGGGTTTAGATTCCATTGGGAAAGGATCTCGACCAGTGGATAAGGCCACTACAAGAAGGGTGATGTTGACATCTATTGTACATCAAGATATAGCAAGAAAAAGAAAAAAATTTGCACTTTCAACTGAAATTGGTTATAGTAGAACCAAATTAATAAAATATGAGAAAAATAGAAAGTTTTTGGATGAGAGTTTAGAAGGAAATTGGGCAATTATGTGTAGAGCTCCCCATTCTGACAGGATTGAAGAGGTTGTTAGGAACTTGGTCTCAGGTTTTTGGCATGATCAGACTCATCCATCATCAAATACTATAGATGTTATGAGACACAGGATTGGTCTTGGTATTTATGAAAATCATATCAAACATTGGCTAGACATAACATAATTTAAGATGTATATGAACTTTTGTAATGCATATCCTCATATAAAGATTGGGAAAACAATGTTTCAAAGGTTAAAGCCATATTATGTGAAGATAAACAAGTTTTTTGATACTTGTTGTTGTTATCATATTGAATTTGATCTCTACTATTAGGTGTTTCGAAAGATGAGGGAAGGAAGATGTGGGTTTCAAAATGCAACTCCTAAACATACAAGTTTGTTCATAAAGTCTATATTATGTGATCATGAAAATGGACCTCAAATAAACTGCATAAAAGGAATTTGTGAGACATGTGGAAATTTGGCTAAATTTCCTTCAAGAATTGAGGATACTGACCTAACAAAGACAATAAATTGCAAGAGGTAAGTACTGTTTTTAGAGAGTTTATTTGTTTCAATTTGATTAGATTGTTATTTGGATTCTCTGTAATGTAATGTCTCATTAATTGTGTGGTTTATTACTTATTCACATATTTTACTCACACAAGTACAAGTATGTAAAGTTGCAAACAAATTTTGGGAAAGAATCCACAAGGTTGAACTATGTAGAAGAGGAGATTCCCATTGGAAAATTTATGGAAGATTTTCAAAAATTGATATGACCATACATACAACATTCCTTTTTGCTAAGTGGAAAGCACAATAATTCCAAACATTGAGAGATACTTTCCCACATGGAACAGTTCTATCAGTAGTTGACTTTGTAGAAAATTACTCCTTTGTACATCAAAAGGAGATTCAATCAGAGTATTACTTTTCAAAGCAGATCACTATTATGGTTCATGTGTGTTATCGACATTTACAATCAGAATTGGATGGTGTTGAGAGTACAAATGAAGAATGAGCCATTAAGAAATAATATCACTTTTATAGTAGTGATGATAAAGAGAATGACACACTTTTTGTCCAACATTGCTTTACAATATTTTTTGAGAATTTGAGAAGCAGGGGTGTAAAATTTGAAAATCATTTTGTATGTTCAGATGGATGCACGACACAATTCAAATCTTCACAGCCATTCTATGCACTTTGTAGATATCATCAAATCTACAAAATACCACATGTTTGGAGTTTTTTTGACAATGGGCATGGAAAGGGTGGGCATGATGGAGCAGGAGATTTCATCAAACGAGCTTTAAGAAAGCATCAAATGAGTTATCTAGAAGATCGTATAGACAATACAAATGATGTTGTTGAATGGTACAAGAAACACTTTGCATCAAATGTGGTCGGCACATCTTCAAGAACAAACCAACACATTCCACATAGATTTTTTTGGGAGATATCGGGTATATATGAATTACATTAAATCAAACATTTGAATTTATTTAAATTTAAAATTTATATATATATATGTGTAGACACGTCAAATTGACATTATGCATCACATTCACTCATCAAATAAATAAATAAATTTTATTTGTTCAATTTCCTAAAGTTATCAATTTAAATTAAATAAATCAACTTGATCCTAACATCACCATCCTTTTAATTAAATAAATCAAGCCTTTTATTTAATTAAATCTAAATTTATAATTCTCCTTTTTTGATTTAAATAAATCAAATATTTGAGTCAAATTGGTCAAACTCACCTAATCATCATCCTAGCTAATTAATCCTGATTAAAACTAACCTAACTACCCATCACATCCTCTAGATAATCCCACTTGCACAAATAAATCCATTTATTGATTTATTTAAATCAGCATTTTCACTCAACATGGCATCCATGAGGAATATTACATCAGGTTTGAATTCAAAAGGAAAGTTGAAATGTACATCCAACAAATCATTTATGAGCTCTTACATGGCTCTTACATGTCCCCTTCCAAAGGTCAAACTCAACATTTATTTCACAAATTCAAATATGAAACTCCCTCTCTTGGGCACATTTCCCAAATCTTGCACACTCCTCAACCACTCACAAGTTGACAAGTGGCCTCTTCCTATTGGCCAGATCTTTAGTCCCACATCCTCCATGTTAGGCACTCTTAGCCTTTGAAAATCTTTAAATAGAGGCATCATTCTTCAACAAATCCTCCACAATCTTAGCATTTTATCTACAATCATCATGCAAGGTCACTCTCTTCATTTGAGAATTGATTTTGTCCACACCATCTTCATATCATATTCATATCAATTTCATCATCAAGCTTAAGCAAGGGTTGGGAAAGGGCTATTTTCTACAATAGCACCAATCCAATATGAGATAGATATGCTTCATGTTACTTTATAGATGTTTTAGTTAACTTTTGATTGTATTGCATTTTTAAAAAGCATGTTGCATTATCTCATATGGATGTTTAAGATTTAGTTTGGTTTTAAAATGCTAACCATTTATAGATTTTGACATCCACAAAATGGCACTTTTAATTAAGAGGATTTTGAATCCTAGGGTATCAAAAAATAGAAGAGTAAATTATGCTAACATTTTTTTACTATTATCAGACCTTATTAAATATTCTTTACTTTTAGCAGGGTTTGTAAATACTTTTAAATATCTTTGCATTAATCTTACAATCTTATCTTGCTAAGAAAGAAAAATGAAAGATTGTCGATTAGATGTTATCATTAAATTTCATTGACTACTTATTTTATGACATTGATTTTCTTTTAAATATTTATTTCCTAAATTGTTTCTTAACAATTAATTCTCATATGTTTTTATCTTGCAGATTTTGTTGGCACATGGAAATTGCAATGTTGAAGTGTAGGAAACAAATCTTTGGGGAATTCTTGAGTTAAAAATGGGCATTGAACTTGAAAGATAATTTTTAAATGCTTGTCATAATAGCTTAGAGCTCCCATTTCTCACCTTAATTTTCTATTTTAGACCAATTAAATCACTGATTTGATCTTTTCAAAGTTGGATTAAAACTCAACTTAGAAGTTGACTAGACATTGTTCTTTGGGATAAAATTTGACAAACAAACTTCACACTTGATATTGGTGTTTTAAAAACAAATCAAATCATTGCTTTGAAGGGTATAAAACGAGCAAGTGCTTGAATTGAGTGATCTTGTTTTTGGTGCATTTTGAAGTGTGTATCCTCTCCCCTTGTGCTTCATGCAATTTGGGGTGCAAGAGAAACACTCAAAATTTATTTTATTGCTTTGAGTCACCTTTAGAGGGGCCTACCTAAAAGACACATCCAAAAGGAGAACTCAGAGGTGACTCCAACCGGTTTTTCATTCGAGCCGGTATATAAATGGATAAGACTAAACTGTCAAGTCCTCATGGTATGTAGGCCTTAGCCGTACACTGTCCTTCAGAACAGTGTACTACCGTAAAACATATAAGAGCCCCTAGTAGGATTGATTAAAGCCTTTAGTGGCTTGCTGGACGCTCGCAAGGTGCCATGTCCCTGATGTTGTGTCATTAAGAACCTTGTCTGTAGTTGCCATCCAGTCCATCCAACAAGTTTATCAAAGTGGTGCATTGGAACTTAGATTCCAAGAAGTTACTTGCCATGTCTGATCTTTGTTGAAATATAGAGGTTAAGACTTCATTCTTAACATACCTTTATTTTTTGTCCTTGGTTGCATGTAAAATCATCTCTTCTACTATGAAGGGAATGAGGAAATCCCACTAAGAAAAATGTGTACCAATTGAGCTAGGATGTCATATTGAATGTGAGTCAGTTTGAAAACACAGTGCTTTAATCAAAAACATTGGAAAACCAACATTCAATGAATCATCAAAATTGCAAACCCTTTAGGAGAGGCAAATATCCTTGAACAATTCACATGTTATTGCTTGCCCTTGGGATTTGTATCATTAGAGGCATCTAAAAATTTGGATTTCATCTCAATTTGCTTCTACTAAAGTCAACTTTAGGTAATCTTTTCCTTGATTTCCTTGACTTATGCATAATGCACTTTATGGGATGAAAGGGAATTAGGACATTGGACATTCATTTGAAAACCTAATCAAGAGTGTGTTTGTGATAAAAAAAAATCCATTAAGCAAAGATTAAATCAATTGGACCCCACATATGTGCTTGGCATCTTTTCATCGTATGGTTTTCATGCAAACGTTGGTCTTTTGATTTTGAATTATTCTTAGAGAAAGGCATGTTCTTCACTATCTTGGTCTAGTAAACAAGTCCTTAGGTTCACTTAGGATTAAATCAAACACTTCATCCATCCAAACATTTATCAAAATACATCCCACCAAACAACTTTAGAACTTTGAAAACATCATTCTAGACTTGGGTAAGTCATCAAAATCAAAATCACCTCGTTTAGTTAGATGTATGGGACTGCATCCTTTTTCATACATTTAATTGAATTAGCAATCCTTTGAAAAAGTTCATCCTAATATAACATCTTACATCTTAGGGTTTACAAGTTCATTACCCAAATCAAACAATCGAAATCAAACCCTAAGTCTAGCATTGATCCAAAGTCCCTAAACATTCAACACTCATATCATTTTATGCCTTTCATCCTTCATCTTGTCATTAGTCCTAAGAACCTTAGAGGTCACTTTTGCAACAAGGTCAAAACACAAGGAGAACATGGAATGCAAACTTGATCCATACATCATGAGTAATCCAAGTCAACTAAGCTATCAAAGCCTTACAATGCCAATTGATTATCAAAACTCACACTTATACAATCCATACCTAGGATCATTGCCTTCGAAAAACATCAATGGTACAACAAGTGTGAGTATTCCCAAATCAAAGATTGGAACACATTTCCCGATGGTAAATCTAAATCCAAACCTATAAGTATGCCAACCGAACAATCAATGCATGAGCCTTCAAACGAATAATATCATTCCACCAAATCCCTACATGAAAAATGAGAATGTACCAAGTACAAGTTTTCCAAACATGAATCTGGCAAGCTTTGGGATAAATATGATTGCAAATCATATGAATATTACTCAAAATCTAAATAAGATGTTAATGACTTCAAGTCAAGGTAATGTGATTCCCAACATGAACAATGGTCAATTTCGATCCATCATGCCAAATTTGTGTGTCATCCCAAATCATAACATTTTCTGAAATCAAACACAAGTACACACTCCAAATCTACTTAAACAAAAGCCAAATCATCTATATCAAGGGATTCAAGATCAAATCTAGTGAGATCAAATTGCTAAACTCACCAAAATAGTTGAGTCATTGCACCAAGAGACATCTCCACCACCATTACCCATATTAACATCATTCCTTGGTTTAGGGCTTCCCCCTTTACCTAGCACCAATCACTCCAGCCAAATTAATCCACCTAACACCAATCAAGTCATCACATCAAATCATTTGAATATACCATCGACATCACACCAACAGATGGTATCCAATCAAACAACAACATTGATCTTGAAAAATCAAAACATGGTCTCCCAAGGACCTATCATCTCGGCCATTCCAACCATTCCTATCACCTCAATCAAACCCATCATACCACAAACCACTATGATCACTTCAAAATTATCTCAACCGCCCATCACTACATCCAACATGATCCCAATTCCACCACCACCACCACCAAAACCAAGTGCAATAAATCAATATTGTAACATCGCACTAGAAGCACATCAAGCCTACCAACAAGCACTTCAACAATATCAAGCTACCCACACCACTCAAGCTACCCAACAAACACAAGCACAAACACAAAAAATGAAAACTGTTGAGAACAAGGATCAAGATCAATCCATCACTAAGCACCTTGAAGTTATGTCTACTTCATCTAATGATCAAATCAACATATGTCAAGAGTCACTTTTCAATCATGATCAAAATCCACCAACCAATAATGATCCAATTCAAGAAACATCAAAATCATTTGACCCTATGGTTAAATACATTGGAAATCCCTCCACCACAATTGTTGAAAAAAATCTTGATCAAGATCTCTCCATCGATGAGCACCTTGAAGATGTTTCCACCCCATCCGATGATCAACTAACCATACATCAAGAGCCACTTTTTAGTGATCTCTTTCGAGGAGTGTTAGGATTATTTGATCCTATTGACATAATGCACGATCCATTGACCTATGATCATATTGTAAATGTCTCCACATCACCTTATGAGTTAGATGACATATCTCAAGAATTTATTCCAAAGCAAGATCAAAATCTTCCACTAAGGTCTAGCAATGTTCCTTTCCAAGACATGTTGACCCCCTTCGACCTCATGATTACAGATAATGAAGGAACCATGACCTTGACACTTGAGGATATTGAACCACTTACCATGTCTAATGATGACATCCAAGAACCCTTTGTGAGAAATCCATCCTTTGAAACTGACCCATGTCAAGAACTTGATCCAAAGCATGTCGAAAGCAACTCCGAAATCATTCAAGATCAAGAATTTTTATCTTCAAGATACTAAAATAATCTAATGGACACTCTCCTACCTATGAAAGATGATCATATCCATGTAGCACATACTCCTCCATCTACCCATGAGATGCTTTCTATGGATGGGCACGTAGATGATCTTCATTCAGAACAAGATCCCTTTACTCCTAAGATTATTACACAAAAAGAGTAGGTTACTAATTCCTTCAGTCAAACAGAGTTGTCAACAACAGTATCAGATATATCACAAATGTAGACTAAGGACATAATGAATAAAGATATCAAACATTATCCACTCAAGGAAGAAAATCAAACAAAACAGTATAATCCAGAGTTAGCAGAGTGGAAAATTGAAACAATGTCATCTACAGTAGTTATTTGTCAGAGCCTGTTTACCAAACAAGACATCTTAGAACAAGCAGAATCAAAGAATGAAGGTACTACTTCCACAATACTAGGGACAACTTCATCTCAAGCAAACTTCAACATAGGAAGCATGAAGAATCCTTATGATGAAACTAGTGTCAATACTACAACCAACCACGTCATGAATCTTCATCCACCCATCACCCCATCTATGAATTGGGACTGACATCAAAAGGAAGATTTGAATCAAAGTATGAACATTATCAAAGCAAAAGAAGCTGAGAAGCATAATGGACAAATCAAATACAAATGGATACCAAAGAATACAAAGAAAGATTATCCCTATCAAACTTCATCAGTCAAAGAAACTATGGGGAAAAATAAAAGAGGGAAAAGTATCCATCAAAGATTTCCACAAAAGAAAAAGCAAGATTTTCAAGCAACATACAAAGTGTATCAAGCAGTTGGTCCTAATTCCATGCACACTTTTGTATCCACCCATCATTGCTCATCTTCCCAAGTTTGGAGAGTCAAAGGTTTCAAACTGTCAACCAATCCATCTCTTATCCCTAAACGTACTCCATCCACGCCTCCATGCATGATATCCAGTTCTCACATTGACCATGTATTGGCAACGACCCTTCATCATAAGGATTATAAAGGAACTCTATCATGATGTATGCAATGAGACAAAGTTAACTTCAGTATTAATGAAGTAGATCAAGAATCCCAAAAGTTGCATTCAAGTGCATGTATCTTAGCAAAGCAACTTCTTCAAGTAGGATATCGATGGCACATTATGACAGGGGCATCTACATCAGTGACACCTTGTGATTTAGCAGGAGCTTAAAACCTATCAAAAAAATCAAAAAAATCAAAATACATGAAAATCCAAAAAAATCAGAAAAAGGATTCAAAATAGTAAAGAGAAAAAAATTGTCCTCTAGTGAAAACCACTATGGTGGCACTTTGGGCAAGACCATGATGAAAACCTAGAAAACAAGCGTCATGTGTGGAATTGAGCATCTACGTGCACCACTTCAGGTGAAAGCATCTCATCCCATCCATAATAAATTGAGCATTCCATCCATCTTATCCATAATAAATCCATTTCATCCATGAGAAATTTATCCAATCCATGTGCATATGTTTGCATCCATAGTCCAAGTCATCTTGATCTTGAAAAATTTTGGTGCACACTTTATGCTTGCTTATGGTAAAACATCTTGGCATGGGTCATTTTCATTGATCCTATCCTATGCAGCATTATCTGAGCCATGAAGCATAATCCAAATGAGCATTCTTTATCTAAACACCTTATCTTATCACAAGATAATCCTTGGCATCCTTTGCATGCTTTCCATATCCATCCATCCATACACCTATTTGAGCATCCACCCATCGCACTCCATACATTGCTAGACATTGGGGGCAGGTATTTACATCTTGCTTCGAGAATAAATCTTGATCTATATCCTCCAACTTATGTGGTGATTTGAACATTGGAGAACATGAAACCAAATTGGTCGAAGCATTTGTGATCCAAAATCCAAATCACTAGCCCATGGCACATTTTGATGAGAAGATGTTCCTGATCAATTGTCATCATATTTCATTGAACATGAAACCAAATAATCACTATCAGTTGCATCTAAGTTGCGCTTCAAACATCACATCAAATCATTCGAATAAATTTTGTTCCAAATCAAGCCTTGACAATCCTGATCAATCGAATCCAATCAATCTATCATCATCTTAGGATATATTTCCTTATCATTTTATTGCTTAACACTATCCTTGCATTATTTTGCATCCTCAACAATGTTATCATCATCAATCCTGATCATTCAAATCCTTGCATTGTTGTGCATCCTCAACAATGTTATCATCATCATCAATCCTAATCAATCCTGATCAATCCAATCCTTGCATTTTTGTGTATCTTCAACAATGTTATCATCATCATCATCATCAATCCATCAATCTGATCAATCAACCTTAGCTTGGTTTTCAACAAAATCCCAAAATAGAGCACTGATTCATCAGGCACATCCTTATCAAAACCGTCAAAATCATGTGAAAATCCAAAAACATTAGAAAAACAGAAAATAAAAAATATCAGAAAACCAGAAAATACAAAAACATCAGAAAACCAGAAAATACAAAAACATCCAAAACAACAAAAAATCCAAAAACATCCAAAACATCGAAAAAATCCAAAAACATCGAAAAATCCAAAAACATTCATAAAAGTCAGAAAATGTCAAAAACATTGGAATCTGAACTGTCGTCTCTGAGCTTCAACATAGGCAAGGCTCATCTCTGATCAGCCCTCGAGACACAAAAATCCAAAACATTAAAAAAACCAAGAAAATCCAAAAACATTGAAAACATCAAAATCCAAAAACATTCGAAAAACATAAAAATCCAAAAACATTTAAAAAATCAAAAATCAAAACATTTGAAAAATCCAAAAACCCAAAAATAGCCTCAAAACATTCCAAAAAATGTCAAAAAATCCATTCGTCTCATCTCCCTTGCACCCACAATAATCAATCATCCATAATAAACTGGTTGTCATCTTCATCCTTTGGCAACGCAAACAGAAACAAGCACAACAATTAGCAAAAGTAAAGCTTCAATCATAAAATCAAAAGCAAACAACAAACCGTTAAATGCAAAATCAAACTCTTGATTAGTCGCAAACATGTCAATCAAACTTATATCAACAGCCTATCAATCAACTTATCAAACCATCATCATCCTATACAATGCATGTCCTAGGATATATCGTTTTGACAATGGGCATCATTTTGGATATCACCTTGGATTGTTATCCTATCAAAACAAATCTATTTGGCTGAAGGTATGAAGAACATTGGCTTGTTTGCATACTTGATCTCTTCTTTTGATTTATCTTATTGTGCTCATTCCAAGGACCTCTCGATGATATCTGAGCAAAGGATTTAGAGAGATAGGAATGGGGCAACGATCATTATCTTTTGTCTGTTGTGCTTGTTGGAAGCTCTTGTAAAATAACTTGGTGAATATTTACTTTGTTAGGTACGTCCTAGCAAGGTTTTTGTATGTCAAGTGTGAACAAGAATACTCCTATCTGTTTTTCAAGTCAAATTTCATCGCCCTAGGCACAACGCCATCCTGGTTCTTTATACCTTGATGCATCATGCCTACATGTGTTATCAAACATAAGGTAAGTAGCCCTTTTAAAATCCCAATCCTTGATAAGCAAATCATCATCATTTATCATCATCATCATCATCTATCATCATCATCATCTCTAATAAAGTCTCGTCAGATCATGGACATGTGGGATCCTCTTGTCATCATCTCATTTCCGCACTAACATCATCATCACCAATGCATCCATCCTCCATCCACAAACCGTCAGCATACCACATATCAGTCATATCATACATAATAGGAAACATTGATCATTTCACATGCATTGCATTTGCATCATCATCATAATATAGATCTGTTAGTCTAAGCATTTGCATAAAGCATCCATTGCATAATCATAGTGTATCACATCATCTATCTTAGCTATCTCATTTGCATCATCATCCATAACCATCCATCTTGAACCTCTTTATCATGAGATCAACCCTCAAATCAAATCTTTTCGCTCGATCTCTCGAGGGGGCAATGTACCAGTGTACTTCTTTCCGCTAGGGCATCCAAAAAATAAGAAAATTTACAAATTTCAATTGCAGCAAGTTTATTCTTTGAACCAACGCAAGAAGTACATTGCTTCAAAGAGGGGAAAAATGTAGACACGTCAAATTGACATTATGCATCACATTCACTCATCAAATAAATAAATCAAGTTTATTTGTTCAATCTCCTAAAGTTATCAATTTAAATTAAATAAATCAACTTGATCCTAACATCACCATTCATTTAATTAAATAAATCAAGCCTTTTATTTAATTAAATCTAAATTCATATTTCTCCTTTTTTGATTTAAATAAATCAAATATTTGAGTCAAATTGGTCAAACTCACCTAATCATCATCCTAGCTAATTAATCCTGATTAAAACTAACCTAACTACCCATCACATCCTCTAGATAATCCCACTTGCACAAATAAATCCATTTATTGATTTATTTAAATCAGCATTTTCACTCAACATGGCATCCATGAGGAATATTCCATCAGGTTTGAATTCAAAAGGAAAATTGAAATGTACATCCAACAAGTCATTTATGAGCTCTTACATGGCTCTTACATGTCCCCTTCCAAAGTTCAAACTCAACATTTATTTCACAAATTCAAATTTGAAACTCCCTCTCTTGGGCACATTTCCCAAATCTTGCACACTCCTCAACCACTCACAAGTTGACAAGTGGCCTCTTCCTATTGGCCAGATTTTTAGTCCTACATCCTCCATGTTAGGCACTCTTAGCATTTGAAAATCTTTAAATAGAGGCATCATTCATCAACAAATCCTCCACAATCTTAGCATTTCATCTACAATCATCATGCAAGGTCACTCTCTTCATTTGAGAATTGATTTTGTCCACACCATCTTCATATCATATTCATATCAATTTCATCATCAAGCTTAAGCAAGGGTTGGGAAAGGGCTATTTTCTACAATAGCACCAATCCAATATGAGATAGATATGCTTCATGTTACTTTATAGATGTTTTAGTTAACTTGTGATTGTATTGCATTTTAAAAAAGCATGTTGCATTATCTCATATGGATGTTTAAGATTTAGTTTGGTTTTAAAATGCTAACCATTTGCAGATTTTGACATCCACAATACACATATTTTTTCACATAAGTTTTTTGTTGTACATGTATCTAGGTGTGGATAGAAGATCGATGTATGGATGCAAGAGGGTAGAAAAAACAAGATCTTTGCATTCTGTTAGGAGTTCAGATAGTCGCCATGGATGGACATTAGACACAAGGGATTAATCTTGTTTTTGCACTGAGTGCATTGAGGGAAACTCTAATTATGCATGCAACAATCAAGAACTTGGATATGTTGGTAAATGGGATACGGTGCCACTAGTTGTTCTAGAAACATATGATGAAAATGAGGAAGAAAGATTTGAAGACATTCCTTTGATTTCAATTGATTATGACCATATTTTAGGATTGGTTAGAAAAGGTAGATGTGTAAGTTTTCAATAATTTAAATATTATATATATCTTGTTAATGATCTTTAGAGACATTTCTAATTTTTTAGAATTTTTTTGTATAAATTTGGTGTACAGGAGATGTTTTTGCAGTCATAGCAGAGCTTAGAAACATCGAAGGTGTTAGCTATTATTTGTTGTGTTGCACAAAAGAGAGGAATAAGCTAACACAACCTAAAACAAGTGATGGAATATAATTTCCCATAGGTGAGTTTGAATTTAAAATTTTATATACATTGTATTCACATGTGCACATTACATTATAAACATTAAATATATATTGTACAAACCTTGAGCATGAAAATTTTGCACAAGTTCATATGTCTTACCTTAGGTTCATGTTTACAATGCAGGTTCTGTTGTAGTGCAAGGGACATATCTAAAACAAGTCAAAGTTGTTCAACATGGGATTCATTTTCTTGACTATCAACCTAATAACAAGGTATATCAATATAGTCACCTAATAATTGCTACCGCCCTACAGTTTCATGCAGTTCCACATGCACGTGGCTAGAGAAAATGGAGACTAGATAGTGATGATAATCAAAACATAAATCAATACAAATAAAAAAATAAACTGTAGAACCCTTAAACCCTTAACCCTATAACCCTAAACCCTTGTACCCCCTACCCTCTATCTTTCTCCCACTCCCCCCCTCTCTCTCTTGAAGGTCCCCCCCTCCTACCCACACTCCCTATCTCCTCTACCCTTAACCTTTAAACCCTACCCTTTATCTCTCTCCCACTCCCCCACTCTCTCTCTCAAGTATCTCCCTCCTACCCACTCTCCCTCTCTCCTCTACCCTTAACCCTTGTACCCCTACCCTTTATCTCTCTCCCACT
>VDFB02270651.1:574104409-574178378 GCA_007258455.2 Sequoia sempervirens | reverse complement strand
TATCTCTCTCCCACTCCCCCCTTCTTTCTCTCTCAAGCCTCTCCCTCCTACCCCCTCTCCCTATGTCCCCTCTACCCTTAACCATTAAACCCTAAACCCTTGTACGCCCCCTACCCTTTATCTCTCTCCCACTCCCCCCTCACTCCTCTACCCCCTACCCTTAAGTATATTATATATTATAATTAAAAAATATATAATTTACATTTATATTAATATTAAATATTAAAATACAATGGGGAAAAAGAAAAGTATATATTTAATAGAGGTTTTAGGCCCAAACACATTCTAATGTTTGTTAAACCCATTCGTCCTTTTTATTATATGTAAAATGTGTTCAGTCGAACATTCCTTCGGTCAAACTCTTATTCAACCAAACATTTGAATTTTATTCGATCGAATAGTTGTTCGACTAAATCCTCTTATTTTCACCTCCACCCTCTCAAGCACCAAATTTTTTTAGAATTTTGCACTTTGAAGCTCGATTTGAGAATGAAAATGGAGATTTCAAAAACCCAATTGGTATCAGGTTTCCCTCAAAACGGGATATCCAATGAATACAATTTTAATATGTTTTAATTTTACTATCTATTTGTTTTTAAAGTTTTATTAAATATAGGGTTTTCACCGAAAATGAAACTCCTTATTCTGCACATGTGGAAAAATAGAAGATTATCAAAAAAAAAATTGAAAAATATGAGTGCACCAAATATTGGAGTCCTTGATCCAACAAAAAAAAGAAAAGAATTTTGATACATACAATAAAAGTTATGCATTATACGATCGTGTTATGTTTGAATTGTAATTTTTTTGACTTTCAAACTTGGTTAAAGAAAAAATTATTCAATAAAAAACTATCTAACCAAGTGGAAACACTAGATATCAGAGTTACAAATCTAAATTCAAAAAAATTATAATTTTATCCTTCAAGGAAAAAAAATTATGTGTTATACGGTGTGCGTCACTTTTTAAAATGTAATTTTGAAAAACCCGATTTTCATGGGAGTGGAGCAAAAGTACGAATTCGATTCCAAAATGTTGAAAAAATGTTTTAGAATCTCTGAGACAAAATGTATGATGAGACTAGTTTGCATCATCTTTAAATTTCCTACTGGTTTAACGCTATAAGTGCCTGAATGTGAAGATTTAGTTTTAAAAAAAATTCAGTGTCCAGTTTGGCCAAAAATTGTAAACCACTATTGTGGGATCACCCTCTGATATCCACAAATACCAAACTTAAAAATAAAAAAGAAAATACTCTAGCCCTTTATAGAACACAAGGCTCAGATAGGATAATATATTTACATGAGAGGGAATCTGAAGGACCAATCTCAGCAAGGCATGTGGAATATTGTGACCAATAGGAGAATAGAAATTGAAGTCAATGGAAGTCAACTCCAATTACTCATTGAAGCTCTTTAGGTTCTACTTTTATTCGGAATCTTCGCGAGGAAAATAAATTGAATCATGATAATGTGTAGGGGCTTTCCATACATTCAGAATGATAGAGGCTTCCCCAAGGATTAGCTTTTGTCCCCACCAAAATTGAAATACCAGGATCTCTGGTACTCCAATGGACTCAAAGTTGTCAACATTATCACATCCTAGAGTGATAAAACGAGATAAAATTTTATTCCAACCATAATTCAGATTTTCCTGACCATCCATACCTGAGCTTTGCATCGCAATCGATATCTACTATAAATCACAAAATTCCAATATTAAATCCCTTTTAAAACAAATATGTTATTATATCTCATGTAAATAAAACCAATATTCAAATATTAACCCAAAAATATGCAAAAATTCATTTTCAAAAACATATCGCAAATCCTTGCATATATACTAGACTACTAGGGATCATTAAAAAATTTTAAACTTAGCATTCTACTTTATGTTTCAACCCGGTACCTGGTACCCAGTTTTAGCTTTACCCACTTACTTTCCCAAACCTTGGTTATACCAGAACTTCAATTTACCAGACTCCACTTTACCGGAGCTGCTCATTATGACTTTGCATTGCCTTTTTTCCTTTCCCATGTTTTTGGTACCCAGTTTTTGGTACATGAAACACTTACTATACGAAGTTCTTTTCTCTAAACTAAAGATTTCATTTTTCTCTTTTCACTTCTAATGATCGTCCAATTTTTTAGCTCCTCCCATAGAAGTCATATTTTCAATTGGGTCCCCAAGTATTTTCAGTCATTGGGCGTGTTGTGAGACCACGCAACAACTTGCAACCAATAAAACCAAATTTAAAATTAAACTTGAAATTAAATCACTAGTTGTAAATTAAAAACTATACATATTTTTAAAAAATAACATTCTACCTTTACTTAGGTTCTAGCATAAAAAATAAAACTCCATTGGAAACATCTGTGTGTGCTCTTGATTAATTCCAGTTTTGGAACTTAATGAATAAAATTAGTTCATTAACATTGAACTACATTATATAGTAATCCTCCAAAGCCAACCATGGATAGAGCCTTACTTCCAGTCAAACGTCCATAGCCCTGACAAGGTTATCTCTGTAATTCCCCCAAACATAGCTCTACTACTAGTCAGGCGTCCATAGCCCCAATAGAGTTATTTGGATAGCCTAAAGAGTTTATATCACTTTTTTTTTCTTTTTTTTTCTTTTTTTTTTTAGATAGATATAGCAATAATAGCTCATTTATCAACTTGCAATCATTGAAGCACTGCTATTAGTTTGGGAATTACAGTGGTAGAAAAGGTTACTTTTTGATTTTTCATTCAATGTAAATCCCTTCATCAATTCACTACTTCCCAAAATTGATTTAATAATTCCCTATAAGTGTGTGTTTCCAGGTAAATTTCATCAATTATGCCAAATCCTAACTAACTATAGCCTTCTATATGTTAAAAGATATGCATAAATTAAAATTTAGCAATAGACCACTTAATCACCAAACTTAACTCTAAATTCAGAAATACTAGTTACCACCCTTTCCAATCAAATTCATGGCATTTTTTTTTTTTTTAAGAATTTCTCAATTTTGATGGTGATGCCATATATTAGTGGATTAGAATGAACACATTATGATTACCTTGAAAAATGATTGCACTACTTAGCATTAAATTCACATGCCTGTTTAAGCATTTATTAACTTCCTATTTCATCAGGTGATGACATGTAGCATTTTTCCAACTTCATTCTCATGTTTAATCTGCACACTTAACACCTCAATAATCATTACGGATTTCTATAAAACAATTGGAAATGACCCCATATTAATTTGAAATCTCCAACTTGCTTGATTCGCAATCTCTATACTACTTAAATATGAAGAAATTTCACCAAACATGCGCAAAGAATTTATTTGATTTAACCTTTAAATCTAAAGAATGTTAATCGGTTGCCACCTCACACACGATTTCTAAAAAAAAAATTAGGCAACTATGTATCGCTACACTGTTTGCGGTTTTCTATAAATTCATGTGTTTCTTCTCAAACTCTCTACACTTTTCTCTCTTTTTCTTATTTTTTATATGTAATTCCATTCCGCTCTGTGCTTTTATTCTTTTTCCTCTTGATCATGGATACTCCCATTTGCTTGATTTTTTCTCACAAATAGAATGTTTTCCTAGGAAGTATCACATCGCAAAGGATTGAAAAGGTTTTCATTATTTGGACTTCCAGTTTTACTGTGCTAAATTTATGCCTGGTCCTTGGGGAAAGATATGTTGCACCCAACTGCTACTTTCATTTTTATTCTGACATAGCTTCTCATTTTGTAGCTTTGCTCCTATACATTGGGCTACCTGTTGAAGATTTGTGCGCCGTTGCGAACTTAATAGTTAAACCAGAATTCTTAGGAAATTTGGACACTATTCTAGCTGTTGCACACCCAACCATTGGAATTCCTTCCATGGATGATATTCCTCATTTCCTAGATCATGGGGAAGTGATTCCACTTCAGCCTTTTCGTACTAATCTCCATATCCAAGACTTTGAAGTTCACCAGGAACTCACCTACATAGGGTATTTAGCCTTGATAGAGGAGGCATCCCAGATTGACTAGATAACTACTAATGTCTGCAACATGTGCTCACATTTCTCTTGAATCTCTTTTTTGTTTTTGACAAGGACTTCGATAAAAAATGTATATATGCAACATATATATATATATCTCTTTTTTTGTGGTTATTTCTCTTGAAAGCAAGTTTCACTGTTTATGGTTTTATTTTTTAGTTTAGCTCAACAAAAAAATTTAGTTCCACTCTCATGTTTAAGATGTATTTAAGCAGGATTTGTCAATGTAGAGGTTGGGCAAGAAAAGAAAACAAACAAAAGAAAAGAAAAGAAGACATAAAACCTAAAAAAAACTTAAGCTAGGCTAACACTACACTAACCCTAACTACCCTAACTCTAAAGTTACAACAGACTAACTCTAACTAAGCAATTTATTTCAATTTCTATGTAAGCTATTTCTTTTATAGTTTTAGTATGAATTACAACAGGTTTATCTTTAAATTCCCTAATTAACGACCTTAATATACTACTTTAATAATGAAACTTTTCATGCATCACATATTTAAACATCATAAATTCAAAGGTGTACTTACCCAAAATTTGGCTTAAATGTATAAAAATGATATCATTAGAGATCGGTTGCACACATTGTGTCTGATGTGGCAATACTGTACCTTCTTCCAACCCTGGTCCATTTCCATGAATGACTACATCCATTTCTTTGTTCTTTTCTCTTCTAGAAACCTCCATACCTCTGGCCTTGTCTTTACTTTGTATTGTGTTAGACCAAGATATATCTATATTTATATCATTATCAGAAAGAGAAAAAGTAAAAAATTGATATTTTGTATCTTGTATTAAATCGGGAAAATGTTCCTTTATTTCTAATGCACTTTTAACTCGAAGCACAATACACATGTCTTCAGCTTGATTTTCCTGCTTTATCTCACCACTTGCATATTCCATGTATAAAGGGAATGATGATCCATCCATATCTTTTCCTCGTTTATGGTGAAATATCTCTGAATCTCGATATTCTTGCCTATTCACTTGCAAGATGTTAGGATTTTCTATAAAATAATTGAAATTTTCTAATTGTTTCAATTCAAGGGGTGATTTTTTAATATTTTTCTCCACTAGGGTTAAATATTTCTCTCGTGGACAATCCTTTTATTTTTGCAGTTAGAACTTCTTCCGTTAGCGGAATTGCTCCACTTATAGCCAGACTTACCCTAGTTAAAAAAATTCACACTCAATTTCACTGTGATTCATTGTATAATGAATTCTACACTCGGTGACTCTTCCAAAGGTAGATAAACTCAACTTTCCAATTTCCATTGTGAAAACTAGCTTGTGCTAATTTTGCATTTTATAAACTTTTTGCCAAATTAGGAAGGGTGTTATGAAACACCGGTTCACTTCAGAAAAGGTAAACATTAAAATTTCAAAGAAATTAAGAGGATTGTATGTGTTTCCACACATAACCATTAAAAGTAACAAATACTATTGTGCCCTCCTTCAAGCACTAGTTCTTGTTGACAACGATTTCACTCACATCAAGCAACTCATATAGATTCTCCACAGAAAGAACTACGAAAATCCTACCTTTCTTGAAAGATATGAAACAAAGACAACCTAAGAAAAAAAATTGCATTCACAGAACAAAGATTGACTTCCGTTTAATCCCAAGTCTCTGTAAACCAAGTCATGATTTCACTAAACATAGCTCTTGGGTAATGATGTGACAATTTTGCCATTAATTTTTTAAAAGGGCATATTTGAGAATTAAGCATGTATATTTGTTACAACATTTCTTTGAACATTCAAAATCAGTTTTCCAACTTGATAAAGGTAAATTCAACATTCATAGAAACATCAAGTTTAACAAAATATTTTGAAAATACTTGCAACAATTTCCTTGCTATCAATTAAGTAGATTTAGCATTAAGCATCCAACAATTTCATGGAAAATAAAGATTTTCAATGAAACAATTTCCATTCATTTGTATATTCCTTTTTTTTTAAACATTTTATGAAATATAAGCATCTAATCTAAAAAAAACATAAAATTTATAATCTAAAACAAAACATAAAATTTCTAATCTAAAAAAAACACGTAAAATCTCTAATCTAAAACAAAAAAATAAATTTCTCCTGGTTATTCTCCATGGACGCCCCAAAGAATCATTTGAAATAGAGAAAACCACTTTATACTTCACTAGATTGCTTCACAGCTACGTATAAAATGATGCAAGCTTTTAAAGAGAGGGTTTCATTTATGGACATCGAATAGGTTTTGTATGCACCCTTAAACATTGCAACATAGAGTCTTGTTCAATAAAACTTACAAAACCAACTACAAAAGATACTTAGATAGGTAGCTATCCATAAAACTTTGATATCAGTTAATGTCCATGTGCATACAAATTTTTATGCCAAAATGGTTTAGAAAATAGGAAAAAAGAACAAAACTCAAGAAGTTTTTTGCTCCTCCGACATCCACAAATTTTGAACTTAAAAATAAAAAAGAACATCCTCTGGCCCTTTATAGAACACAGGGTTCAAATAGGATAAGATATTTACATGAGAGGGAATCTAAAGGACCAATCTCATCAAGGCACGTGGAATATTGTGACCAATAGGAGAATAGAAATTGAAGTCAATGGAAGTCAACTACAATTACTCATTGAAGCTCTTCGGGTTCTACTTTTATCTAGAAGCTTTTCCAGGAAAATAACTTGAATCATGATAATGTGTAGGGGCTTTCCATACATTCAGAATGATAAGGAAATATTTTTACCACCTACACCTCATTTGGCTCCAGTTCTATCACTCTCAGGAATGGGCTTTCCCGAGGATTAGCTTTTTTCCCTACCAAAATTGAAATACCAAGATCTTCGATAGTCCGGTGGATTCAAAGCTGTCAACATTATCACATCCCAGAGTGATAAAACTAGACTAAATTTTATTCCAATCATGATTTAGATTTACCTAACTGTCCATACCGAGCTTTGTATCACAATTGATATCTCCTACAAATCACAAAATTCCAATATTAAATCCCTTTTAAAACAAAGATGTTATTATATCTCATGTAAATAAAACCAATATTCAAATATTAATCCAGAAATACACAAAATTTCATTTTCAAAAAACATATCACAAATCCTTGCATATATACCAGACTACTGGAGATCATTAAAACATTTAAAACCTAGCATTCTACTTTATGTTTCAGTATGGTACCCAGTACTCAATTTCAGCTTTACCCTCTTACTTTCCCAGACCTCGGTTATACCATAACTCCAATTTACTGGACTCCATTTTATCAAAGCCACTCATTATGACTTTACATTTCCTTTTTTCCTTTCTCATGTTTCTGGTACTCGATTTGCGGTACATGAAACACTTACTATATGAAGTTATTTTCTCTAAACTAAAGATTTCATTTTCCTCGTTTCACTTCTAGTGATCATCCAATTTGTTAGCTCCTACCATAGAAGTCATATTTTCACTTGGGTCCCCAAGTATTTTCACTCTTGGGGCATGTGGTGAGACCACACAACAATAGGAACATGTGGGGATGCCCATGAACATCTCTTACAAAATAGGAGCACATGGGGAACACACATGAGGTGGAAATCACCTTGAGTTAAGTTAACTATTTGGAGTAAAAGATAACACTTTAGTAATGCATGTAAAGATCTTGGATGTTAGGGATTGATGTTTACATGCATGGAGTTCATTTCAGTTTAGTTTAGATCAGTTCAATTCAGTTTAGTTTAGTTTAGTTTAGTTTAGTTTAGTTTAGTTCAGTTCAATTCAATTCAGTTTAGCTATGGTCCAGTTATCTTCAGTTGCATGTAGTTAGTTTTAGTTGAATGCTAGTTAACTTTAGTTGACTTGTAATGGATGACTAATGAATTGAGTTGCATGACAGATAACAGGTGACACATTTATTTTAGTAGGGGTGATCAATCATGCATGGTATTTGAATGAATGGAGGAGAGATATGTTTTAGTTAACAAAGATTGACTTGGCCCCACCTTGGGTTCCCAAGTTGGCATCTTGGAGTTAACACTTCTACATGATAAGATATTTTAGAAGGCTGAGTTAAGTGGGCCCATTCTTGGGTGCCAACTTTGAAGATAAGATAAGAATATATCTTAGGAATCAATGTTGAGTTATGACTTCAGTTTGGAATGCCCAAATGGATGAAGGACTTGTTTTGACATTGTTCTTCGTGGTAGAGCTCTACTTGCAAAGAATAGGCATGGGTTTTGTGAGATAAGCATTGTGCTTTGTAATTGTAAACTCTTTGGAGTTTACAAGGCTCATTATTCTCTATTTATTGCAACAAGTTGAAGAGATTTTATCAAATTTGATTGCAAGTTGTGAAGAAGAATTGTTGAAAGAAAAAGAAGCATCTCAAGCAAGGATTGATACAGAATTATTATAATCTTGTTCTAAGGTTAAATAATACAAGCACTATTTATTCTTGTTGGAGTTTTTTCCCAAAAGGGTTTCTCCATAGTATATGATGTGTCACTTCTATCTTTTGGTCTTATTCTTCTATAATCTTCTTTCTACTTCTACAAATGGTAAAATGAATCTAAACAGATAATAATCCACAAAGAAATTGTAACAAAGAACACTTATTTAGATCTACAGTATAATAGTTTTACAAAGTATTAAGCTACATAATTAACTCCATTTTTCAACATTTGGTATCTGAGCTAACGTTTGGGGTAGAGTTTGGGATGCCTTTCTCTTAAAATTTTGAAGGTTTTTTGGCCATAATGGGAGCTTTTACTATTGTGTTATTGCTGATTTTGGAAAATAAGTTTGTTATAATGAGTTTTAATTCTTGTTTAGATATTTAAATATTCAATGGATCTAATTATGAGAGGTGGAAACTAAAAATGGAGGATCTCCTTGAAGAGAGAGATCAGTGGTTAGCTATTGGTAATGAGACAAAGTCACCTATAATGATGTCAGATGAGGATTGGGCTAAGCTTGATAAGAAGGAAAGAGGGACCATAAGATTATGTCTTATTGATATTGTTCTCTTGAATCTTTCAGAAGAAACTACTACATATAAGCTATGTAAGATAATATGTGATATTTATCAAACTAAAAGTCTTACTAATAAGTTGTATCCAAAAAGACAGTTGTATTCTTTAAAGATGAAAGATGGTGATTCTATTGCAAATTATTTGAATTCTTTTAATTTGATTCTAATTCAGTTAGCATCTATAGATGTAAAGCTATAAGATGAAGATAAATGCATATTGTTACTTTTTTCTTTACCAAAATCATGGGAAAATCTAATTGTTGCTATGAGTGGTAGTGGTGTAGATCTGAAGATGGACAATATAATTCTTACTCTCCTATTAGAGGGGATGAGGAGGAAGTATAAAATGGAAATCCAAGATGCCTTGTTTGTAAAAGGTAGGCCTGAGAAAAAGGAAGCTAAGGGAGACAAGGAAGGGAAGGGTAAGTTAGAAGGACAGAGTAAGGTAAAGTGTTGGAACTGTGGTAAATTGGGACATGTAAAGAAGGATTGTAAGAACAAGAAAAAGAGTTATGATTCTTCTACAGAGGAATCGTTAGATGACGGTAACCATGCTTTGATAATTTCATGTAAAAATGTTAGTGATGAATCTTTTCTTGATGTTAAAGAGTAATTTTCATGAGGATGATGGTGGTTTAGTGGGAGTTGTTGGCAGTGACATGGATGCATCATTGGTAAGGTTATCTTCATGTGATTGGGGATATTGTTTTTTCTTGGTTTAGAGTGGTTTCTATTATGTCATGGTTTACTCTTGATATGCATTTAGAGTTTGACATGGTACTTGTTCTCTTGAGACTAGGATGTATGTATGTTATGGTGCATGTGATCTCTTTAGTAGGAGATGGCTAGATCATGTTGTCATGTTTATGTTCCTGATTCATGATTGGAGCTTTGACATTGATCTTGTGTAGTTCTCTTAAGTATTGGGTACATTAATCATTTGCTTGATTACTTCATGATAGTGCTATGTTTCATTTGGAGTTTGGCATGGATTGGTTGGTTATAGCTCCTCATGGATACTTGGAGAAATAGGTGAGGCTTGAGTTCTCTTATGGTAAGAGATATATGCTAGAATGGTTACTTGTAAGAAAAGATTTCTCAATAGTAAAGAACGAGAAGCCTACACCTTGGTTGGATGTGAGTTCAACACACTCAATAGTTTCACATGCCTTCAAAGAGGCAGTTTGGATACAAATACTTGGGAAAGGTGGGTATGTAAATGATCATCATGGAAAAAATAGGCCCTTAAGTGGCAAAAAATTGAGAAAAATTAGTTAGGAAACTTGACATAAAAATTTAAATAAGTTATCTAGATTATTTCAAAAATTTGTAAGAATAGAATCTATAGCAAATTGAATGTAGTTTCTAAACTACTAGGTTTATTTAAAAAATAAAAAAAATCTATTTGGTGAAAATTTGAAATTTCAATGTAGTAGAACTTAAGTTTCAAGAAAATATAAGTAGGTGTCTGTCTGACCACCCTAACCACAATAAAATGATAATATTTCTTTATAAGATTTTAGATATAAGTAGAGGACTCGTGTCATGATGTGATGCATATTATTTTGTAATTTTTTCCAAGTAAATAATTAATTATGATTTTTTTATTACAAATTTTTAAAAATATAAAAACTCATATGTCTGACCACCTTAACTTGGTCAAAACTTCATGGAATTCTTTTTTTTTAATCCTATAGTATGAAAAGCATAGAATGTGATGCATGTTTTGCATTCAAAAAATGTGATACTGTGTGAAAGCTATAGATGTTTTTTAATCAGCCCATCAATCAGGACTTTAGTCATAATTCAAATAGAAAATGAATAATAATTATTTATTAAATTCAAAGTAAAACATAATTTATATTGGTAGAAAGCTGAGAATCTACTTTAAAAACCCTTTTCGTTTCATCAATTTTGGGTAAAAAAAAAAGTCATTAGCCACATACCCTACACATACCCATCATATCACCACTTTTTGGCACATCATGATCCTACACATACCCAGGTATTGGTTTTAATTGCAAGTTAAACTTGAATGTGATAGTCAAAGTGCTATGTGTTTAGCCAAAAATCCTATGTATCATGCTTGTACTAAGCATGCTGATGTTCAATATCACTTTGTGTGGGAAATGGTTGAGTGGAAAGGTATTAAGTGAGAAAGTTGACACGTTAATTGATGTTGCAGATTATCTTATGAAACTAGTTCCTACAGATAAGTTCTCTTGGTTTTGAGTATTAATCATTTGCTTGGAGCTTCATGATTATATAGGTTACATTTGAAGTTGGTATGGATAGATTAGTTGGTATAGGAAGGCCATTGGCCTTGAGTCTTGTACTTGATTTATAATAATGATTCAATTTTTAGAATAATTGCAATGTATAATGTCAAGTGGGAGAATGTTGGGAATATGATGTCATTTAATTACAATCCTAAACATATTTCATGTATCTCCTAAGTCCTTGGAAAGTGTTCCCCAACACTACGATTAGAAAGAGATTAAATTCAAATGAAATGAACATGTTAATTGACATTTATAATTAATTCTAAATGATAGGAACATGTGGGGATGCCCATGAAGAGATTCTACAAAACAGGAGCACATGGGGCACCCATATGGAAGGTGGAACTCAGCATGAGTTAAGTTAACTATTTGGAGTCAAAGATGACACTTCAATAATGCATGTAAAGATCCTAGAAGTTAGGGATTGATGTTTACATGCATGGAGTTCAGGTCAGTTCAGTTCAGATTGGTTTAGTTTAGTTTAGTTCAGTTTAGTTTAGTTTAGTTCAGTATCAGCTCAGTTCAGTTCAGTTTAGTTCAGTTCAATTTAGTGCAGTTTAGTTTAGTTATGGTTCAATTATCTTTAGTTGCATGTAGTTAGTTTTAGTTGAATACTAGTTGACTTTGGTTGACTTGGAATACATGACTAATGAATTGAGTTGTGTGATAGATAACATGTGACACATTCAGTTAAGTGGAGATGATCAAGCATGCATGGTATTTGCATGAATGGTGCAGAGATATGTTTCAGTTAACATAGATTGACTTGGACCCACCTTGGGTGCCCAAGTTGGCATCTTGGAGTTAACACTTTTGTATGATAAGATATTTTATAAAGCTACATTAAGTGGGCCTATTCTTGGGTGCCAACTTTGAGGATAAGCTTAGAAGATATCTTTCGAATCAACGTTGAGTTATGACTTCATTTTGGGACGCCCAAATGGATGAAGGACTTGTTTTGACATTGTTCTTAATGGTAGAACTCTACTTGCAAAGAATATGAATGGGTTTTGTGATATAAGCATTGTTCTTTGTAATTGTAAACTCTTTAGAGTTTACAAGGCTCATTATTGTCTATTTATTGCAAAAAGTTAAAGAGAGTTTATTAGAATTGATTGTAGGTTGTGAAGAAGAATTGTTGAAGGAAAATGAAGCATCTCAAGCAAGGATTGATCAAGAATTATTGTAATATTTTTCTAAGCTTAAATAATACAAACACTATTGATTCTTGGTGGAGATTTTTCCCGAAAGGGTTTCTCCATGGTATATGTTGTGTCACTTCTATCTTCTGGTCTTATTCTTCTACAATCTTTTGTCTACTTCTACAAATGGTAAAATGAATCTAAACAGATAATCATCCACAAAGAAATTGTAACAAAGAACACTTATTTAGATCTACAGTGTAATAGTTTTACAAAGTATTAAGCTACATAATTACCTTCATTTTTTAACATATATTTGTATCAATACATGCGTATGATGGAAAATCTGCATGCCCATACAAATGTACTGATATATGTATACATACATATACATGTACATAGAGGCATATACTTATATGTACATATATATATATACAATCGATATATTGTGGTTGGTATGTGAATACTATTATGATTATACTTATTTAAATATTGAATTTATACTTACGTTGATGGCTTATGATTTATATATATATATAAATATATATTAACATATACATATATATAAATATATGCTAATATTTATATATATGTATATGTAATATTATATTTATATTAATATATATTTAATATATTATCTAAGATTTAAAATCGACTATCATTAATAATGATAGAGTTCAATTATTAGAGGCCGGTTATAAGTTACTTGTGACTATATTATGCAAGGCCAAGTTTTATACTTGCTGCCATGCATAGTGGAGCATGTATACTACAATGTAGCTCACTACATTAAGTCGATACTTAGTGAAGACTAAGTTGATGCATTTGGTGGGCATCTTATTTGACTTAGCAACTTTTAACACCATATCATTATGCTTAAACCAACAACTTTGTCAAACTAATTTAATATCTCAATCGACTTAGCTGAGACTTGGTCGATGCAAGCTTGGTGTCACATTTTTGTAGTTGACAATTTTTTATAAGAAGGAAACCATGCCAAATCTGAGGGTGAATGTTGATTTTTGGCACCACCTTTGAATCCTTATACCTGTAGATATCCATTATGAAATGTAAACCAAATTAGCCTCTAATTATTGTTGATAAACAAAGTTGATCTCTAGCTATTTTAGCAAAGTATGAGCTTACATGTTTGCCACTTTTTAGCTGTGATATATGTGTTTTTGTCCATTCTTTTTTTTGTTAGAACACATTCCTAAACTATAGGATGAGTAGTCACTAAATCACTATATAAGTAGTGGAGCTCGACCACTTGCTTGGGACACATTCTTGCAAAGCATTTTTACTCTACATTGTTTTTAGTTTACTCAGTTTTATTTGAGAGAGAGAGAGAGAGTTTTATTATTTTAAGTGAGTGTAGTATTTGAGAGAAGTATTCTATCAACTTGAGTATTAGAATCTTATTATGACAACTGTTGAAAAGCTATAACCAGTCTAGCTACTATTTGAAGAAGTTGCATTGTTGTTAATTGATTGGATACGTGATAAAAGGCTTGGGGATATTCTTCTTTGTTATTTTATTTATAAAATATTTTTCCTTCATGAATTCTTTGAATTTTATTTTATGAGTACTTTCATTTAGGGAAATTAGAATGGATTTTAAAAGGAAACAGAAGCTATTATGTTATTTTTATGATGTGCTTCTATGTACTCCATTATAGGAGGTTAGTGTTTATCATAGGTGTGGCATAGAAAAATGGCCCCTTGTCATTTTTATGGCCTTTTAGGTCTTTTTTCATGGTGTTTGATCTATGCTGATCTGATTTTATGTTGTAACATGGCTGGAACATGCTTATTTAGGTACTAAAATTCAAAGAACGGCATCTTGTGAAGGTGTTGTGAATTTTGTAAGATATTTCTACATTCTTCTAGACTCTATTCATTAAAATTCACCTAAAATTCACCTTTTCATCACTAAACAAGTCCTATTTTGAAGTGTTGTAAATTCTTGTAACAAGCTTTCACACTTTTCGAGGCACACCTTCACTATTTACACCATTCTCATGCTTTATTTGGTCTCTTTATGCCCTCATATGACTTAAGTGTATTTTTGAATAATACCCCAACAAATAACATTAAATACAACATTTTTCCTAACACATGTTTTTAGGTCCTAGGTGGGACCCATTCACCATGGGTGGCAAATGAGTCCCCCTTGTCCCCAAATTCAAAATATTTTAAATTTTCTTTTAGGATTTTATTCAAAATCACTTGATGTCATCCTGTGATGAGGTATGAATGGATACTAAGGCACAAGAATTGTATAAATAAGTGATTTTCACCTCATTTTACATCTCCTACAATCCCCATTCATTCAAGTATTCATCGAGCTCACTTATCCACCTATTCACTGAAGCATTCAAGCATCCTACAACATCAATTAAAGAATTATTCAAGCACTTTGAAGCAACCATTGGCATTCCTTCAGATTTACATCACCAAGGGTTATAACTGCCTTCGACAACCCAACAAGCAGACATTTCCAGGTCTAGTGCTGCAGAGTTGTCTCCTATTTTTGTACAAATTTGGGAGAGGAATAATTTTCCACCTATGGTGAATGAGTCCCACATTAGGACTGAAAATATGAATTTTGTCAGATTCAGGATCCCAATAGAAATAAACCAACTTTCAACACTTTTTCACTAGGAGGAGGACTGATTCGCTACTTTGGGCGAATGATTCCCACTGTAAAAAATTAGTGATTTCAGCCAACACTCATAGCATTCTAGAATCATCCTAATTTTCCTAGGTGCACTCTTATTTGACTCATCTCTTTCTGTTCTGCACATTTCATTCATTTTCTTCATAGTTTGCATACCATAATGTGTTTTCAAACATAGTTGTAATTGCACTTGTGCATTCATTTTCAATCATCTAGATTAGTCAATTGCATTTAGTTAACTTCATTTACATTAAATAAAATTGCACACATCCTAATTTGAGTGAATCATAAAGCATTTTTGGCCCTATCTCTCTCCTTTGAGGTGAAAAACACTAATAGTGTAAGAGAAGTCCATAGGGACCAAAAAATATATGTTTCAATAGATATTACATACTAGATATGATTAAACATGAGTGGCATATGAGTTACTCTTAGCTAGGTTATTGATTTAGCTAGCATAGATTGTTTTCTCCTAGGTCTGTTTATCCAATATGGGAGGGAGCTTGTGTATTTCCTTTGTTAAAGTGGATTTATTCCAAGTATGTAGAAATGGTGACAGTTTATCTCTGGGGTGATAGATTATCCATTGAAGGAAATACCTATGTGTAGTTTAAGATGGGCTGAAGTCAAATCAGCCTTGAGTAGTGTATGTGATAGATGACCTTCATTCAAATTACTATTTGAGAACACTTTGGTCAAAGCAGTGTGACTACCTCTAGCTCCACTATCAATTCACCATGATCCAGTATTATGTATGCTAGTTCCATATTGTGGGATTACAAGTTCTAGTTATGTAGGACACAACACTATGCTCAATTGGTTGTCGTTATTTTATTAATCTACCAATCTCTTCATTGAATGGAAGGGCCATTTATTGAATGATAGATATGTGGGGGACTTCATTAATAGTCTATGGTTGGTGAAAAAGCACTTGAGTGATGCTTCTCCTCCACAACAGGTAACAAAAGAACCAATATTTGAAAGAAAGGATCCTAGATTGTCTTACAGCTATTTGTTCCAAATCTCATTTAGCTATTTATGTAAATGCATGCATTCTTTTATGATTGTAACTTGTGAAATTATTGTAATGAAATGGAATCTTGTTCATATTTTCTCAATAAAGAAAATAATTTTTTTTATTGCAATGGCTTGTTACATAGTCTATTTACTCACAAGTGAAAACTTAGGAATTTTTACTTCATTAAAGGGTTAGCATGTTACAAAATTTGTTGGATGTCTTTGTAAACTAGTCTCTCAAAAAAATTTGTTTCAAATTGAACCATGTAAGAATTCTCACGAGGCTTGGGACAAATTGAAAATTTTGTATGGTACTATAGATAAAGAAAGAGGCTATCAAATTGATAATGAACTAATGATCCTTGATCTTAAGAACTTTGACAACATTCAAAACTACATCACTAAGGTTAATGATTTAATAGAGCAATATAAAGTATGTGGAGTTGATAAGGACATTCAATTGGTCTACAATACATTGAAAAAAAATGGTTCTAATTATGTTGCTTTTGCTTCTATCTTTCATACTCATAGGTTGAATATGGGGTCAAAATATACTACACCTTCCTTTGCATCATTTTCTAATATGTTAATACATTATCAAAAAAATATTATCTCAATGGGTTTCATCAAGTCTTTGAAATCTCATTCATTATTGGCTAGTCATGCAAAAGAATCATAAAAATACTAGTAAGAAATATAAGAAATCAAAGAACAATCCACATTCAAATATGAAACTAAATAATAAATCCTCTTCAACAAATAAATCATTTAAGAAATAGAATTATAGACTTGTTCATATTGCAAGAAGCTTGGGCATGATGAAAATTCTTGTTATAAGAAGGATATTAATGAGTTGAAACATCTTCTAAAAAACAATTAGATTGATTTGTCATCTAAAATGTCAAATTCACCTTATTCTTCTTCAAAATAATCTAAGAAAGGAAAAGTTCTTGTTGGTTTGGATTCTACATCAATAAATAAGGGAACAACTTGTTCTTTTTGAATTCATGGAACAGGTAGCTGACTTCTAGATTTAGTAGCATCTCATCATATGACATCTTTGCAATCTATATTCTCTCCTTTTGAGCCTTGTACTATGTATCATATTTTGATGGGAAACAATGCATACATTAATGTAGTTGGGAAGGGGTCTATTTCTTTTTGGGAGCACACTTTCAATGATATTTTGTCTATAGCTCATTTGGTAAACAATATCATTTCCATATATCAGATTACACATAGTCAAGATGGGAGGACTATGGAGTTCACTCCTAATTCAATTATCATTAGATACTTGGAGAGTAGAGAGATTATTTCTACTATGATGGTTAATCATTCATCTCAATTGTATACCTTTGTAATTTTTTCTTATAACGATGACCTTGTTTCTTCGACTGTTGATCACACTTTATTATGAACCATGATTCAAAGGAGACTTTTGGCTTCTTAAACTTGCGAGTTCTCATATTGGATCTAATTCTTGAGCCTTTCATTTCATCTCCCCCATCTTTTTTTTCATTTGATAATTCTCATGTTAGCATTGATTTGGTCTCTTGTGATTTAGTGTAGTAGAATCTGCATCATCTTCCAACTACATCTATTTGGGATACATACCTAAAAAAAATGGTGGTTTTTTTGTTGAGTCCCACACTTTAGATTTGGGAGACACCATTGATTACATACATCTTCTCTTTGAAGGAGATTATTCTTCTTTATTTATTATAGGTAATACTCTGAACCTCTTGTTCATTCTCTACATGATTACTCTTTACAACTTGACATGAGTGTGGATACTTTTAGACAACATTTGGAGGAGGCTTCTTTGACTTCAGTGGAGGCACATTTTTATTTAGAGTGTGTTCTACATTTGTCTCTAGGAGATTTTTTATTGCAATCTTTAGTTGTGTGGCATAAAATGCATTTTTGGAGTGTGCCAAATTATGATATCAACATGGAGACACTTGAGAATAGTTCAATGACACCCTATATCATTCTTATTATCACATATTCCTTTCAAGAATGGAAAGAAATCTTGCATATCATCCTAGTTTTGTTTCTTCCTAAGAGGAGGAATATTGTTCAGCGAGATTGGATCATATTCACCATTTATTATTGAGCTTCTACCATTGTAAGAGAGTTACCATTGAGGGAGGGTTGTATGTTTTCTCTTCTCTCTTTTGGGGGTTCATTTTCCTTGTATCTAGTTTTGTCACTCTCATGCATCATTGAGAATATTTAATATTGAACCAACCAATTTTAATGGTTTCTATGGACTTCTCTTACACTCTTAGGATCTATGACCTAAAAAGAGAGAGATAGAACCCTAAAATTGTGGTGGTTCATTCAAATAAGGGATTGTATGATATGAGTATGATTAAATGCAATGTTGTAAATACATCTAAGTATTGAAATTGATTAACTATTGACGCAAAACCTATGAAAATGTTTGAAAAAATAGTAAGGTTTGCAAAAATCTTTAAAAGATGAACAAAAATGCAAATGAAACTAACAAAAAGTTATTTTTTAAAATGTGTGCACCTGTAAAGTTGAAGATGACTGGAAAGCACTCTAGAAATTTGGTAAATCTAAATTTTATGGTTATTGGGACTCATTCGCCACCCTAGGAAAATCAATCCTAGGATATGGTTTTCTACCCAGATACTAATATCTACAAACTGGGTATCAGGATATGCATCTAACTCAAAAATTCACCTGAGGAGAGACTCATTCACCATCCATGGTGAATCAGTCCACTTTCAAATTTCTACAAATTTAGATCTTTGCTCTACACCTTGACAACTATACAACACTTTCTGATGGAAACTCAAGTTGTGATCTTGGAAGATTCATGCAAAACAACTTAAAATAGGTTGTCTAATGGGGGGTTTTCCTTGGTAAAACCCCTAGTTGGGTAATCAAACCTTAAATGGACGAAAATATACATAAAACCCTAGCCTTAAGTGTGCTAAAGACTAGGAGAGTCTGAAGTATGATAAAACCCTATTCTATTGTGCTAGAACAAGATATGTAAATGTGATTTGAATGATGCAAGACTTCAACCCTAGAAATCCTACAAGACATCAAAAAATGAAGAAAAAAGACATGCAAATGGAATGTAAATTAAATGCAAACCTTAATTTGAAGATAGAGAGAAAATGGAAGATGGAATCACTTTGAAAACATGTCCTTAGGTGTGATTTGATGGCTAGTTGCATCTCCTCAACCTAGATTTCTCCATGATTCACCATGGGAATCCATCATAAAATCTTTGAAATGTTGAACCTTGAATGAAGAGTGAGCTTCAAGACCTATAAAAACCCTAGTTTTCTTCCCTAAAAGTTTAACTTTTGCTAATGAAACTTATTGTGGAAGACTTGACTTTATAATTTGCTTTGTAAAAATGACTAAGAGATGTGAAAAATGACTTAAAATGAGTATTATAAGTGTGTACCTTGGAAGTTTACCCTACTCTAATGTGCAAAATAACTAAAAATGTGAATGATAAAAGACTAAGGACACTTCAAGATTAGCCTAAAGAGTGATAAAATAAGAAGGAAAATAGGTAAAACAAGATGCAAATGATTATACCTTCCTTGCTGTTGAAGACTCCTTGGTTGGCCCTTGATTGGGATGATTTTATGTGCTCCTTAGATGGCTTCTTGAGTGGCTAAATGCAAGATCAAGTTATGCAAAATGATTAAAATGGATGGCTAGATGATAGTAAATGATTGAGAATGCAAATTGGCAGCATAAGGTTGCTCAAATCCAAAGTGTTGAAAATGTAAATTGGCAGCATAAGGTTGCTCAAATGAAAAAGTGTTGTTAATGCCCTTGAGGAGGGGGTATTTATAGAAGAATTTGAATTCTCTAGAGAATTCAACAGTTGAGATTCATCCAACAAGGTCAAGATGAAGGGCTATGGTGGGTTGAGAACTCACAAGCCCTCTCATCTTGACATGTGGATGGTGAAGTGGCTAAGAGGAGATGAGGTGTAAGTGAGGTGGAGGAAGGACAAGTACCTTGCAAGTACATTGGGAGATGGGAAGAATCTTGGGTGAATAAAAGTGAATTTTAAATTCACAATGATTGGAAGAATTTAGTGGATAAGACAATGTTCCCAAAAGGTGGGAGTTTGTCACATGTGACTTGATGTGACAAGTCAAAGGTTCTAGAAGATGCATGGGAAAAGTTCTTGGAGGAATAAAAAGGAATTAAAAATTCCTTGGGGGATGGGAGAGTTGACCAAAGGTCTTGATTAAGATTAACTAATCAGTAATTAGAAGATAAATGAGGATTAGAAGCCAACTTGCAAAAGTTGGAGGATGTGACACATCCTAATCAAGGATTAGGCATGCACATCCTAATGAAGAATTAGGAGATGGATTAGGATTAGATGAAAATGACATGTGAGGAATTAAATAAATGTAATATTTATTTAATTTATTTGATGAAAAGAGGATTAAGGAGGGTAAAGTATTTAATTATTAATTAAATACCTTAGGGATTTGCGAGAATTAAAGATATTAATTAAATAATAGTAATATTAGGTTAACTTGGATAAGAGGATGTTTAGACGAAAAGTGATAAATTTGGATAAATTAAGTGTCCAAATTTGGATGTCTACATTTTGCCCCTCTTTGAGATGGTGCTATGAAGTAGCATCATTTCAAAGAATATTAAAATATAGAACCTAGAAGAAGATGGTTAGATTGGAAAAGATGCCCCGGTCATCAAAGGGATGACTAGGAAGAAAGACGATGGGGGTGAAGATGAAGAGTAGGGATTGAGGATGCCCCCTCGAGAGGACATCGGGTTGAAGATAACAGCGTGTGCTCTCGAAATAGATGATGTGATGCAAGGGGAGATGAGGAAGATAATGCAAGGTGATGAGTAAGAGAGTAAGAGAAGTGATAGGAGATGGATGAAGCACAAATGGATTTTAGGACAAAAGGTGATGTTGCCCTAGTCAAGGTATAAGCCAAAATGGGTTGATGATGGATGGAGTGTTGTCGATGAGGATCCCGAAACAACACGAGGATAGGGAAGGATACATCCCACTGAGTGGTATTGATGAGGGAATGATACATCCCAAAACACCACTAAAGGATAGGGAAGAATACCTCCCGATGATGATGATGAAAGTGTTGTTGATGAGGGAAGGATACATCCCAAAACAACACCAAAGGGATAGGGAATGATACTAATGGATGATGATGATGATGGGTCAAGGCTGGTAACGAGACTAGGGACAAGACCAAGGAGTTGATTAGGTGATTTGTACGAGATTGAAAAGATGAGGAGAAGATTGATATGTGAGATGGAGAGAAGGATCTTAAGATTTGGTTTGATATCCAAAGATTTGGACTGCAGATGGACGAAAGCTTAGATTAGGGGTTTGGTTAAGCTCAGATTGGGATCAGATTAAAGCTCAGATGAGGATTGGATTAAAGACTAGAATGATTGAAGGATATGATTGGATTGATTTTACACTGAGTTCCAGGGTTTAACAGGCGTAAGGTGTTGACAATCAGATTTTTTCCGATTTGGCAATTTTTAAAAATTGTCAAATTTTGCCATTTTAGGAAACCTCACGGATATACTTTTGGGAGTCCAAATTTTTTCCAAGAAATACCCAATATTGAGATAGGATGAATTGCCAATTAACATCCCAAATTTGAGATATGCATTTTGAGTTATGAGTGAACAATTTTTCAAAATGCTGGAAAAAAACATTAAATTGCGATTTTGAGGGTCAAGATGAAAGTTTGAGGCCCTGAAAATGTGGCAAAACGGGTTCCAACGACTTTCTAACAAACTAGTTGGGAATCCACTTGTTATCTCATAATGCAACCACCCGTCAAATTTCAGCTCAAACGGACACCCAAGTCAAAAGTTATGGCCTCCGGAAGTTTCGGTGTAAAAATCAAAAATCAATTTTGAAAATTTCAACACATGGGTTTTGTTAAGTAGCAAAATTAAAAAACTGGGTCGGGATTAGATTGTTTAAAAAAAGCCAAAAAGAGTGGAAAATCGGGGGGGAAGGAAAAGTAGGCGGGGCGTAGCCGCCCCCACCCAGGGCGCCGCCACCACGGCCGAGGGCAGAGTCGCCCAGCTGCGGTGGGGTAGTTCCACCCCGACCAGGGGCGGGGCCGCCCGGCTGCAGCTGGGTGGTTCTGCCCCGACCGGGGGCGATGTCGCCCGGCTATAGCCGAGCGCCGCCGCCCTAGCCAGGGGCGGTTCCGCCCCAACAGGGGGCAGTTTTGCCCTAGCTGGGGGTGGGTCCAACCTACTGCGGTGGGGCGGTTCCACCCTGACCGAGGGCAGTTCCGCCCAGCTGTAGCTCGGCGGAGTCAACCCAACTAGGGGGGGGAAGAAAAGAAGAATATAAGGGGAAAGAGAAAGGGCGAAGAGATAGGAAAAAAGATGGAGGGATGGGGGGATTGTGAAAAAGGATGAAGGGATGGGGGATACATGCAAGATGATAGAAATGAAATGCAATCCTAATGTAAGTTGCCATCTTTGGAGCACTAAGTTTTGCTATAGCATAAGACACCAAGTGCTAGGGTATGTGGAACCAAGGCGTAATAGTGGCTAATCCATGAAATAAACACAACAAACAAGAAGGCTATCCCAACACCCCAAAGTCACAAAGACCTTGGTCAGGCCAGGTATTGAGATAACCACAAGCACAAAAGGATGCCCCAGCATAACACAAGACCTCGGGGATCTTGGTGGGTACTACGTGGGACAACCAAGAAGACACAAGAAAAAAAAGAGAGCAAGATATGCCCCTATGTTAACCAATCAAAACACACCATAATATGATGGATCATGGTGGCCTTGACAAGTGATGATAGGGAGCTCAAATGATAAACAAAATCCAAAAGTATCAAAATATCACAATAAATTTCAAACATCCATTGCCATAGGATCAAGGGGATGGATGGGATTCATGAGGTCTGTTAGGAAGGATGCATCTTGTTGAGACCAAAGATGATGGATACGAAACTAAAAGATCATTATGACGTGGGATCTTCAAAATTGATTGGATCTCATGAAACAAGTGGATCTCGTTTGTGAAGAACTAGCTAGATAAGGGCATAGCTTGATGGCATGACACAAGGAAGACAAGACATGGGACTGACACACCCTAAAGACCTAGGGGCTCGGGGGCCGATCAAAGATTAGCCTTGCCTACGTGAAAGCGTAGAGCCCTCGTAGTTCAGTGAAAGGTGGACGACTGACCAAGATGGAGACCGTGATGGATGGTAAAGATAGGATGGACAAAAGGAGAAAGACTAAGATAGACGATAGAAGGGAAAAGTGGACAATGAAGATCGATGATGGACCTCGAGGGCGGATCAAATGATCGACCTTGCCTACGTGAAAGTGCAGGGGCAACATAGTTCGTCAAGACCAAAGGCAAACAATGGATGATAAGATGATAGGATAAGTGGATAAAAAGATGGGACCGATATGACAAGATAGGATAGACCTGCTGGATTGGATAGGATGATGACGATCACATAAAGCTCAGGGATGGGGTAGATATAAAAAGCATTAAAATGACTTGGAAGCATGATATGATAGATAGATGAGTGATGAAAAGTGATAGGAGATTGGAAAGATGTGCAAGAGAAGCAGGCGTGATGACGATGAGATAAATGGCATTGGGTTGCATTGGGGGGAGGCCTATAGCCAAATACCAATGACAAGGGATTGTGAGATGGTATGAGGATAAAGATGAAAGAATGGGAAGAGATATAGGGATGGGGGATGGGAGGGTTTGTTTGGATGAAAGGGATGCTAGGATAGATGGATGGGAATATGAGGATTGGGAGATGAAAGGGATGCTAGGATAGATGGATATGAAGATAAGGATGGGGAGATGGAAGGGATGCTAGGATAGATGGATAGGGACAGAAGGATTGGGAGATGAAAGGGATGCTAGGATAGATGGATATGAAGATAAGGATGGGGAGATGGAAGGGAGGCTAGGATAGATGGATAGGGACAAAAGGATTGGGAGATGAAAGGGATGCTAGGATAGATGGATACGAAGATAAGGATGGGGAGATGGGAGGGATGCTATGATAGATGGATAGGGAGATAAAGGGATGTTAGGATAGATGGATACGAAGATAAGGATGGGGAGATGGGAGGGATGCTATGATAGATGGATAGGGAGATGAAGGGATGTTATGATAGATGATGTCTCCAAGGACTATGTCACAAAGAGCAGATGCCCCCACTCTAGATATGTCATATATGAGGAGGCATGAGGGATGGAAGACAAGTGGATGGGAAAGGAGATAACTAGATGAGGATAGGATGGGTGACTAAGGAATATGATAGAGCATGGATGAAGGGAATGTATGCCAATAGGTGTCCAAAGCATGCATAGATAGGTGCCCCTATTTTGATCAAGATCACAAGAAGGATGGAGGGATGGGAGATAAATGGGATATGATGGTAGGATGCGGAAGATAGGTGGGATGGGGGGGATTTAGGAAGAGGATGGATAACAAGAAGATGGGAGCATAGCTGGAGGCATAGTGGATGGAGGGAATGCATATCAGGAAGTTGCCCCCAAGTGCAGATGGAGATTTACGCATGACGCCTGTTTGCCAGGTTTTCATCATGGTACTTATCCAAGGTGCTTGTTTGCCAAGTTTTCACCATTGGACGAATTATTTCTCTTTACTATTTTATTTTTTTGATTTTTGATTTTTTGATTTTTTGGATGTCATGCAGAAGGAGATGGATAAGGATAAGGAAGTGGATAAGCATATTTAGAAGACATGTGATAAGGATCAAGGTGTTAAGAGCCCATGTTTGAAGTGACTGTTGGATGTTGGTACAAAATTATTAGGATCATGTAAGAGAATGAATTAGAGGGATTTGATGGGGAAGATACATGGGATAATGGATGGGATGTTGAAAATGGTATGGATGGAATGATGGGGTGGATATGTGATGGGGAGATGTGTTCAGGACCAACATTGGCACATGTGGTGGTGGATGTGAAAAGATAATAGGATTAAGAGATGGAGAGTGTGGGGATAATGGAGGAGATGGAATGGTGAATTTCAGGACATAAGGACCCAAAATAGACTTAGGAGATGAAAGGGATGTATGATTAGCTTTTGGATTAGCGACTTTGGATGTTCTAACAGTTTTTTCATGTGATGGCATTGCATCCTTTTTCTTTGGGATCCACATGGTTTTGATCTTTGCTTTGGTGGGTCTTTGTGGCCTACGGATTTGATGTAGATTTAGATTTTTCTTCTCTTCACCATGTCTTTTAAAGGGGACATGGGGAGCCGTAGATTCATGTGGATGCTTGGATTTATGCATTTTTTCTTTAAGAGCCAAAGTTCTTTTAGTAGCAATGGCATGGGTGTGAGGAGATGGATGATGTGGAGTGATGGAGGTAGGAGTATGGGGATTATGTGTAGATGGAGGATGTTTAGGTAAGTGCCTTTGTTGATCCTGACTATGGGGTATGTGAGAGGGATTTTTATGATGGATGAGATGGATAGGTGATGAATGGATGAAGGGATGGACAAGATGAGATGGAGGAGGTGATTTTAGCATATAGGAGCCCAAAATAGACATAGGACCTGGAAGAAACATGGGCACGGTAGATGGAGGGATGTAAGAACCCAAAATGGATGGAGCAGATGGAGGAGGAATATGGACAGTGGTTTTGAGGTGATACGATAGAGGAGGAGGGATGGCAACATATGATTTGGTGGAGCGATGGAAAGAACCTATATTTATTTTGGAAGAGGCTTGTTGAGGACGTCTAGAGGTTGTACCAACATTTTTAGATTGTGAGTCATGAGTAGTACATCCAAGACCTTGCAGATACAAATGTTCTTTAGCTTGGATGGGCTATATAATACCTTGCTCATGAAGGCCTAAACCTTTTCCTTGATAGTTCATTATCTTGAGCATTCGATCTAGGATGGGATTTTTTTAATTCTGGAAGAATGATGCGAGTTCATTATTAGGTGGAAGAGGAGGGTTGGTGTATGTGCTTTGTTTTTCTTCTATGAGGAGACCACCATGGAGGAATGTGAGAGGACCAAGGGGATATGAAAGTGGTGTGGGGATAGCATTTTTAGGTGATGATGGGGGGTTATGAGAAGGAGATGATGGGATAGCAACATCAGGAGAGGGAGTAGGGGCCATGATAGGATCTAGATTTGTGGTAGTAGGCTCATGCGATGGAGATGGAGATGGAGCAGTGGAAGCTTGAATGACAAGGGGATCATGGGATGGAATGGATGGGGGACTGTGATCTTGAGGTAGACTAGATGGGATGGTAGGATCTTGATCTAGAGAAGGGGATATGCTGGCATGCTTTGGATTAGACTCTTGGCATGACTCATCTTGTGTGGATGGCAAGATGACAGAGTGTTATTCAAGTTGGGGAGATGGAAGGATAGAGGATTCGATGCAGTTATCAGAATGGATTTTAGTGGATTGGATTTGGGTGTCATCGATGGGCTTGACGACTCTTGGAGTAGGAGGTGGGTGTTCAATGGATTCGGTAGATGTGATGGTAGGAGATGGGGGCTTAGTGGATTTAGAGGATGTGATGGTAGGATATGGGGTTCAACGGATTCAGAGGATGTGATGGTAGGAGATGGAGGCTCAATGGATTCAGAGCATGTGATGGTTTTGATGGTTTGAGCAATACTAGGGGTGGTAATATCAATAATAGGTGTGATATAGAGAAGGGTCTCATCACTAGTGACCATGGATGATGGATCTAGATGGCATGGTTCCATGACTTCAAGATGTGGAGTGGGAGATGTCTTCTTTGTAATGAGTCCTTGGAGAACTTTTGAAATGAGAGACTTGCATATGGTTGGCTTGGCTAGGGTGGTAGAAATGGATGAGGGATTATGGATTGGTGGACTTGGGTTAGATAGAGGAATGGGATTGAATGTAGGACTATGAGTAGATGGGGGATTAGGATTGGATGGAGGACTAGGAGTAGATGGATGAGTGGGATTGGATGGAGGACTAGGAGTAGATGGAGGGCTAGGATTGGATGGAGGGTTAAGGTAAGGATATTGGAGTGGTGAGTTAAGATAGAGGGAAATGGATTGTGGATTAGGACAAGATGATATAGGTTGTGTAGTGGGACAAGAGGATGTGGGGGATGGATTATAATAAGGGTATTGGGATGGTGGATTAGGATGAGGATATGTGGATGTAGGATTAAGGTAAAAGGGTGTGGAAGTAGGATTAGTATGGGAAGATTGGGAAAGAGGATTACAATAGGGGGACATGGATGGGAAATTGTAATAGGAGTATTGGGATGGAAAATTAGGATAAGAGGATGTAGATGTTGTATAAGAGGATGATGTAGATGAAGGACATGACAAATACGGGGATGAAGAAGATATTGGATATCCATTGTCAAAGGTGGCATAAGGAGCATGATTAGGCATGGATGAAGACATAATGGGATAGCTCATAGGAGTAATTGGATTTTGGAAAGTGGGTGGAGAAAGCTTACTAGATATGATAGTGTCAAGGGGATCTATGTCGTATACCTCTTGATTGACAAGACTTTCGCTATTGTCGTCAACATAATTAGGGTTTCCCTTGACTACTATTGATGGAGGATGAGGATTCATGATGGTGAAAAGATAAAGAGGATGGATAAAAGATTTTGGATGGGAACGGCTTAAAGCTCAAATCGGGATTTTGGTCAAGCTCAGATAAGGATTGGACAAAATCTTAGATTAGGATGATTGGATGATGCGATGGGATTGATTTTGATTGGCTAGATTGTATTTTGATTGAATTGGATTGGATTATTAAGATCAATAGGACAACATTGGTTGAATGGATGTGATTTGGTTGATTGGATAGAATGATTGGTTTTGATAGATTTGGATGATTGGATGGGTATGATTGGATGATGAAAGATGTGAGAGAGACCTTAAGTTTGATCAAAGGAAGTTACCCTTAGTGACATAGAGCTTTGATTGATTAAGAGGATGATTACGACACCGAACCCACCTTAAGATAGGAATGGATTGATTGGGTCGAGGATGACAACTTATGACACCAAATTCACCTCAAGATGGAAGCAAATTGATTAGGGTCGAAGTTAAAGACTAATAATCAAATTCAAGTGTTATGGTCAATTTGGGTAACCACTTTGTAATACAAGTTTAAGGCGGTTTGGTTATGAGTGGTGTTTGGTGATTATGACGTTTGCTAGGTGATGGTATGGACTTTTGAATGGAATATGAAGAAATTAGAATGAACAGGTGGATTGAAGATGATTGCAAAGCACGAACAGGGATTTAGAATGATTAAACAAAGATTTGGAATGATAAGATGGAGGTTTAAACTGATCAAATGGAGGTTTTGGGAGGCTTAGAGTGATGAAACAGAGACTTAGGATGATGAGATAATGGTTGGGAATGATTAAATGATGGTTTAAAGGCTAAATGGATCCAAATGGGGCGATTTCAGGTGTTCAGGAGGGCAAATCTGCCCCTTTGCAGCAAAAATCAGGGGCGTTGACAGCTTTCTGCAGTAAATCAGGGTCGCTTCCACCTTTTTGTAGCAGAATCAGGGGCGCTTCCGCCTTTTTGTAGCAAAATAGGGGCGCTTCTGCCTTTCTGCAGTAAAGCAGAGGGTGCTTCCGCCTTTCTGCAGCAAAACAAGGGGCACTTCCACCTTTCTCCAGTAAGACAAAGCTTGCTTTTGATAGCAATGGCTATGGCAATGACGCAAAATGATAAAGTAAGGCCAAAGTATCAAAGATTTCATATATTTTTCACAAGAAAACACTTCAAGCAAGCACAATCCTATGATTAATGTTAGGGGTATGGCTAGGCAATGTCTTAATCTAGGATGCACAAGGATTCTAAGGAGTCCTCGATATACTCTCGGTATGTGAGGCACAACCGTGAACACCAGCCCATCACAAGTGTGAGTGGGGAACCCCAGCGAGATACTAAAAGGCTCGGACCAACTCTTCACGTGTATCTAGGTATCACTTGGCTTCGACGCTCTGCCAATTACAACGTGACTAGATTAGGGTACAACTTTCATTCTCCCCCCTTTATATACCCCGCCGGTACACGTGGTTGGAATCGTCCCTTGGGGTGATGAAATCCCCAAGCAGGTCCCACTAGAAAGAAGATAATAACCGTTTCCAACTACTCCCTAGGCTCACATGAAGTGCAAGGGGAAAGTGAAAACAAATTAATGCCCCCTTGGGTAACACAAGAATAAACAATCACAGCAAGAAATGAAGTTTACTCCCCCTAATTAGACTATGTTCCAAAACAACAAAGATAATTTTTGAAGGTCTGATCAAATAGATGGCCCTGCAAAAAAATGTTAGCTGTCTTTTTCTTCGTTCTTGGTCAATTACACCATAATATGCTGCAAAACGTTAGCAAAAAACACCAATATTCTTTCCAAAACAATGTTAGAGGGTTACTACTTGAAAATAGCAAAAAATGAGAGCCAAAACGACACTAAAATGACTGTTTTACCTTCCAAACTGTGTTGTTTTGGGGCGCTTCCTCCTTTCTGCAGCAAAATAGGGGCACTCCCGCCTTTCTGCAACAAAAACAGGGGTGCTTCCGCCTTTCTGTAGGAAAATGGGGGCACTTCCACCTTTCTACAACAAAATAGGAGCGCTTCCGCCTTTCTGCAGCAAGATTAGAGGGCGCTTCCACCTTTCTTTAGCAAGATCAGAGGGCGCTTCAACCTTTCTGCAACAAGAGGTTAGAGGGTGCTTCCGCCTTTCTGCAGCAAGATCAGGGGGCACTTCCACCTTTCTACAGCAAGAGGTTACATGAAAAGAGCCTTTCAAAGTGAAAGGGCATATCCACCCCTCTGCAGGAAACTTTGTCAGATTTTTAAAAAGGAAAGTTGTACGCCCCATTGCAAAAAAGTGTTAGAAAAAACCTTCTAAGTATACACCTAACTACAACAAACTATTAGAAGAAAATGAAATTGTCAGATATAGGGCGCTACTACCTTTCTGTAGTGGACAAGAGAGCGCTTCGGCCTTTCTGCAGTAAAACAGAAGGCACTTCTTCCTTTCTGCAGTAAAGCAGAGGGCGCTTCCGCCTTTTTGTGACCTTTTCCTACAAAATTCTTAGCAAAAACGAAGGTTAAATGCAAGAACCCATTTGTGGGTCCCACCGGGAGTGCCAAAAATGTGTACCTTGGAATTTTACCCTACTCTAATGTGCAAAATAACTAAAAATGCGAATGATAAAAGACTAAGGACACTTCAAGATTAGCCTAAAGAGTGATAAGACAAGAAGGAAAATAGGTAAAACAAGATGCAAATGATTATACCTTCCTTGTTGTTGAAGACTCCTTGGTTGGCCCTTGATTGGGATGATTTTATGTGCTCCTTAGATGGCTTCTTAAGTGGCTAAATGCAAGATCAAGTTATGCAAAATGATTAAAACGGATGGCTAGATGATAGTAAATGATTGACAATGCAAATTGGTAGCATAAGGTTGCTCAAATCCAAAGTGTTGAAAATGCAAATTGGCAGCATAAGGTTGCTCAAATGAAAAAGTGTTGTTAATGCCCTTGAGGAGGGGGTATTTATAGAAGAATTTGAATTCTCTAGAGAAATCAACGGTTGAGATTCATCCAACAAGGTCAAGATGAAGGGCTATGGTGGGTTGAGAACTCACAAGCCCTCTCATCTTGACATGTGGATGGTGAAGTGGCTAAGAGGAGATGAGGTGTAAGTGAGGTGGCCAAAAGGTACATGAGGTGGAGGAAGGACAAGTACCTTGCAAGTACATTGGGAGATGGGAAGAATCTTGGGTGAATAAAAGTGAATTTTAAATTCACAATGATTGGAAGAATTTAGTGGATAAGACAATGTTCCCAAAAGGTGGGAGTTTGTCACATGTGACTTGATGTGACAAGTCAAAGGTTCTAGAAGATGCATGGGAAAAGGGGATTCTTGGAGGAATAAAAAGGAATTAAAAATTTCTTGGGGGATGGGGAGAGTTGACCAAGGTACTAATTAAGATTAATTAATCAGTAATTAGAAGATAAATGAGGATTAGAAGCCAACTTGCAAAAGTTGGAGGATGTGACACATCCTAATCAAGGATTAGGCATGTGCACATCCCTAATGAAGAAATTAGGAGATGGATTAGGATTAGATTAAAATGACATGTGAGGAATTAAATAAATGTAATATTTATTTAATTTATTTGATGAAAAGAGGATTAAGGAGGGTAAGGTATTTAATTATTAATTAAATACCTTAGGGATTTGGCAGAATTAAAGATATTAATTAAATAATAGTAATATTACTTAATTAACTCGGATAAGAGGATGTTTAGATGAAAAGTGACAAATTTGGATAAATTAAGTGTCCAAATTTGGATGTCTACAATAAGCATCAACACCTAATTTTCATATTATTTAGACCTAAGAGGTTGGCATCCACCAAAAAATTATTGAATTGATTAATTTCCTACTCAAAATTGAAATTTCCCTCAAAAGGGTCTCATTCACAACCCTTGGTGAATGGGTCCCACTAGAGGGGACTCATTTGCCCAAGGTGGTGAATGGGTCCCACTATTTGTTTTTGAATGTGGTTTTTCAAGATATGAATGAATTAACTGTTGTTTGTCAAGATTTAAGTGATTTCTCAACTGAAATGGGCCTCTAGATAAAAAAATAATGGGTCTTAGGGGCCTATAAATGTTGTTTTGAAGGATGAATAATGCAAGGGTACTCAAAAGTAGGTCCAATTAAGTGTGAAATTGTCTATTTTCTCAATTTTTTTATTTTCTACACCACAAATATGTATTTAGTTCTCTTTTGGGGAGGAGTATAATTCCACTATATTTTATTCTTTTCTCTATTTGTGAGATATTGCATTGCATATGTAGATGGGTACCTAACATGACCTTGTAGCTAGGGTCCATCTTTGTGTCATTTGCATAATATCTTGAGTATTTTTCCTTAGGGTGAAAAATAGGATCCACTAAAATGAATCAACAAGATGATGGACCACTATTTTTTTCACACAAAATCACTATAATTTATGCAATTAAAAGGGCCAAAAGATGCAAATAACAATAAAAAATGATACCTAATTGGTATAGCAACTATGAGGGAAGTTTTTAGACCATAAAAATATATGTACCTTGTCAAAAACTTGTTTTAAAGCTATAGAGGACTTGTTCGCCTTCAGTGGTGAATGGGTCCCTATTAGGGTTTCTAAAACTGAGATCAGAGTTTTGTTCCTTGATATCTACATTCTCAAAATCCCAGTTATCAACTTCTAGAAGTTTGTAGCTAATTTTTTAGCTTCAAATCTTTGATTTACACTTTAGATGACAACTTTCGCAATTTGACAACTTTGACATTTTTTCTCCAAACTTGTTCCACTTGATCTTCAACCTATAAATTTGCAAACACACATTCAAGGGAAGAAAAACTTGTTTATTAGTAGATGGGGGTTTTTCTTGGTCAAACCCCTTATAGGAAATTAAACCAAATGATGAAATAGTCTAATTGAAACATGAAATAAGAAATGTGAAAAATTTGATGTCACCTTTGATGATGTCTTGTAATGTAAATCTACAAAATAGCATGTAGTGGCCATGAAGAATGTAGATCTTGATCCTTGAATATGATGTGAACAATTCTTGCAAGTAGATATCTTCAATGTTGTATCCACTTTCTTAGCTCAAGAACATGTATGAATTCATTAAACCCTTTTCATGATGAATTGATCTTGAATTGCTACAATAAACTCTTGAAATGATCTTGTGAATATACTCTTATTATAACTTGAACTTGCTAGATATTGTTAGGAGAAACAATGTGAATTAACCCCTTATTTATACTAAATTAGGAGATTAACCATGAAATTCAAACAATTAAGTCTAACACTACATTTGGAAGTAGAATTTATTAAATTCTCACTAGAATTAAATTTGAAAAGGGGGTCCTCATTAAGGGAGGACCCATTTTCCACCTAGGGCGAATGGGTCTTGGCTCAATTTTCTAGGACCTAACCCTAGGGGATGGAAATTAAATTAAAAACCCATTTCAGATCAATTGATAAATGGTGGTCCTATTAAGTGAGGACCCCTAGGATGAATGGGCCCTAGAACCATTTTCCAAGATCTCATTTTTTCCCAATTAAATGTTATATTATTTGAATAATGGGTGTCAAGATATTTCTTTGGGAGGTGTCATAAATAAGGTTTAAATTTGAATTTAATGGGTTAATTAACTCCAATTAACCACAATTAATTAAGAATACCCTAGATAAATGTGAACGTGCTTTACAACACTTTACAACACCTAAATAAGGTACAAATTTAAATATACTTTATTAAGAAGGGGCCCATTAAGCTTAATTAAGTAAATAAATCCTAAAAAATTGTGAAAGTGTGTTACCACACTTCACAACACCTTTGAAAATGATGAATTAAATCATTTTTTAATCAAATAAAGGGAAGAGAATGATGTGAATCTATACAACACATTACAACACCACTCTAAGACACCATTAATTTAGTTTTAATGTCAATTATTCCAAACCAAGGGAAAAAGGCTACTTTTTACAGTACTACATTTTTCCACCACTTTGGTGAGAGGATGACCCCATGTCAAACTCACACTAAAGTAGACATCCAAGACACTTAAGTATGAAACAATAAAAAATATGCATAATCATACCCTGTCAAAGGCCGAGAAAAAGAAAAACAAAGGATCAAGCACAACTATTCCAACACGATGTGGAATGGGGTTGTTTATTTGTAACATACGATGCTCACTCAGGGTTAGTGGAACCTCGGTCTATCCACTAGGTGATTTTTCCCAACGAAGTGGAAAATGAGAGAATTATATTAGCCTCCCATACCATATTGAAGTTATCCTCCTCAAAATTTCAATAAGGCACCACAATGTAATGCTTTTGTAAATTCTTTTGTTATGTAATTTTTTTTAAAGCGGGTTTTTCTTCATTCATGTAAAGGTCTTCTTCTTAGGGAGAATTGTGTCTAATGTCTCTAAGAGAGGACAAGTCAAAAGTGTTAGATATTTGAGAATGGTATGCCTCATTTGTAGCATACCATGTCAGTAGATTATACACTCTTGAATGACATCAACCCCAATGACACCACCAAGAAGATGACACATCACAAGAAAAGAGAAAAATCACACCATAAATTTTTTCCAAAAGATTTCATTGATGTATGCCCCCACTTTAAAGTGGTTGCTACACCATCACTATGAGCAATTTCTTTAAAGTAGACAATGTTTTCTCCTAGGACATGAGATATTTCCTTAAAAAACCCTATGCCAAGTCATATGTTTTTGAAATAAGCTACATCATGGAATAGGAAGGAAGGGTTTCCCCCACAAATACATTAGGGATCTATGGATTTGGGTTCAATATGTCTTTGCTGCAATGTTGTCATAGAGCATGGAACTATCATCATTCCCCAAACACTCATAGAATTGGAAGAATGACACAAAGAGAGAAAACAAAGAAAAATCCTTTCAAGTCAACATTGAAGAGACCTAAATGTCTCAACAGCTTGCATTATACCTAAAAGGAAAACACAAGAAAAATGAAAAAGATGAAAAAAATATTTTGGGTCAACATGGAAGAGACCTAAATGTCTCAACACCTTGTGTCATCCCAAAAAGGAAAACACAAGACAAACATGAAAAAGATAAGCTTACAACATAGAGAAGAATGAAGGTACATATAGAAGAATGCATAAAAGAGGGAGGATACATCAAATGAAATGTTACGGGGGATCACATTATGCACATGTAATCACATAAATAAAAATATGAAAAGGAAAAAGACTAGTAAGGCATAGGTGATTCAACCTAAAGCAGGTTGTCTACCTCCCAATCTCGATCGGTATAAATAGAAGGTGGGAAACTAGCCAAAGGGACAACATCAAGTGCCAAACTAGGACACACACCAAGTTCAACACTTTTTGTAGGAGATTTGGAATCTAAGCTCATAGAAGAAGAAAAAAATGTATTCAACTCATCATGCACTTGTCACTCAATCTTTGTTGTATCAATGTCATCTTCTAAATTTATCACAATAGGAGGTCAAATAACAATGTCAATGCAATGTTCTTGTTTATGTTGCAATGAGGGTTCAGAGTCATCATGCATTGCTTCAGGTAGGTTTAGATTTTGATTTTATTTCTTGTTTTTTTTTTCTTGGGTTTGTATTCTATGAGCAATAACAGGACGTCTACATCTATGCTCTCTAGAACATTGATTTCTTTTCATTCTATTGTCATTTTTTTTTTGTGTAAGAATGGGTTCAAGTCAACCATAGGTTTCTTCTCTTCCTTTGGAGGAATAGACGAAACAATAGGAGGTTGCTCAACTTATTTTTCTTTGACTTTGTAAAATTTTTTGACTCTAGGAGGGACAACATGATTGCTTTTGTTATCTCATGGTCTCTTGTAGGAAATTGTAGGAAGTTTTTCTATAGGTTGTTGTATGTTTGGAAGTGCTTTTGGTTCAATCATTGTTTCATCAAGGATAGTTGGTTCGGTCATAGGTTGAGGTATATTGTGAAAGGATAGTTCTCCTATTTTATTTTCCTTGAATGTTTGATATGATTTAAAAATAAATATTCACGAGGCTTGATAGGTTCTATAGGCTCGGGCCAAAAGTAATATAGTGAAAAATTCCCTTTTTCTGATGTAGGATTAAATCCACTATGATGCATAGTTAAGATATAATTGCCAAATGGAAACTTTAGACATTTATGCACAACCAAAAGGATGAAATTCATGGAGTGAAGGCATGGATAGCCTAACTTCACATGAAATTGGTACGATTGTTGAGTGACAAAAAATGAGACAGTTAATGTTTTTGACCCACCTTTAGAGGGAGATCTATCAAGCCTATCGTAAGGAAAGAAAATCTATTATGTGTCTTGATCCATGATTTTGGGTTATCATATGTTTTTTGATATTGTCCATGCACATATAAGAATTCTTTTGTGATCATATTCTCTCCACATATGAGATCAATCAATATATCATTAGTGAGCTTGTCATTAATTCAGACAACTATTTAAAGATGACTATCAGGTGCATGTTTAAGTGTGTCATTTTGTGAGAAAGCAACGTCAAAAGTTTTTCTAGTCAAGCCCTTACGAGGTCTAGCTTCAATAAATGTTATCACTTCATGTAGGGGATTTTGTTGAAGAATATCCATATTTCCATCATTCATGTCAACATTCATCACATCATTCTTTGTTTCACTAGCTTGGACAAATGAAATATTGTGCTTGGTCATGGGATTTGAAAAGATTTGTAAATTTTTATTAGGAGTTACAAACTTATTACCTTGATCATTCACACCTCCAATTTGAAGTTGATTATTGTCAATAAGGTCTTGCACAAGATGTTTAGGAGGCTTACAATATTTAGTACCATGTCCATTTTGTTGATGGTAATGACAATATGAATTTGTTTGAAATCCTTAGGCAATGGTATAGTAGGGCCACGTTCTCTAACAAGAGGTAAGGTAAGCATGTTCTTTTCAATAAGATGAAACATGATATTGTGAAGGGTATCAGGTAAAGGGGTGAACTCTCTCTCCCTATCCCTGAAAGGATTTGTCATCTTTATAGAAACCACTTGATTATTGTTTTGTTGACTTGTTTGAGGAGGATTTAATTGTAAAAAGCCCTTATTTTGTTTCTTGAAAGGTTGATATTTTTTTTTATTTGTGGATTTATACTTTTTAGAATGACTAGGGGGATTTTTCACTGTTAGAAACCAAGATCAGAAATGCAAACCAAAAAATGCCTTCCACAAGAGAAAATAGAAAAAGTAGAGCAATTTGCATGATGATGTGCAAATGAATAATATTCAAGAATTAAGAAAATACAAGAGATGAATTTCTTTATAAAAGTAATGTATTCATAACCCTAAAAGGAAACCCTAGTGTCCACACTTAATTAATAAATAATTAATTATTAATGTGCCTAAGTTTAGCTTAAGTAACTAAAGTGATAAGTGACTTAATTAATTAACCAATATGATTAGATTAATTAAATGAAATAACTTATTACTCTAACACCTGCCTTAAGATGAACTTAGGAAGTAGCTAAAACACTAAAGAAAATATGCATGAAAGAAAAGATGGGTCCCGATAATAAGGCCTAATCAGGTACCCATGTACAAATGCAATGAATGAGAAAGAGGAGAAAACAAAGTGGGACAAAACCCCCCCTCAATGAGATGTCCTACTACCAAGAAGCACTAGAAGAATACTAGTGGAGTAACACTGGAATCATGAATCTATCAAGCAAGGAAAGATGCCTCTGTTTACAAGAAACCATATGAGTCACTGAAGGACTTAGGAAAAATTGTGGTAATGCAACAACAAACCCGATGCCAAGGAACACTGGAAAACTCACAAACTAGAACAACCCTGGAATCTATGAAGCAATAGTAGATGAATAAATGATTCCCCCCATAAGATGGAATGATATGATGAAAGAATCTAGAAGCTATGTGTATCTCGATGCCAATGCCAAATTGTGATTAAAATTGATCCATAGGAGAAAGTACCATGAAGATTCTAGAACATTAACCATAAAATGAATGGCCCTCAAATTGAGATGTGACCCGATGTGAACCAAAATGTGTCAAGCTATGAGAAAAATGTGGCCAAAAGAAATAATAGAATCTAGATACAACTCATACGAGTTGTCATCAATATGAAGATGAGATCAAAGTGCATGCAATGAAACTACACTCTAATCAAATTATTATGCAAGAAGCCCCCTTGATGGAAGTTTATATAAGTTCATTTATTACAATACCCCATGATTGTAAAAGGATAAAATGCAAAACATGCATAAATTAAAGAGAAAATGAAAACCTAGTGCATGAAAAAAAAAAAAGAGTGCATGCACAAACCAATGTTCACATCTTCCTCCATGATTAAAAAATGACCTCAGATCTGTGTAGAGCACTGAACTAACTTTCCAACACCTATTTTTTCTCGAAAAACAAAGAACGTATGCAAACAATATGCCCCTGGAAGAAAGAAAATGATGATTTGACTTTGACTAGAAAAAACTGCAACATAACAGAAAAACCAAAAAAAAAAAACTTGCACCACTAGATCGGGCTCAGAACTAGCTTTCTAGTGATATTTATTTTTCATGCACATCCAGGTTATTGTCTCCTTAGCTAGACTTAAGGGGGGGTGTTAGCACAAATTAGCAACTTCATTTGGATAAATGCTATTTCCTATGGATACTTAACAATTTCCTGTGGATAACTATTGTTGTTTTATTTGATTGTAAGCTAACTAAGGAATCTTTCTGATTTTTTCCTTTAAGCTCCTTATTTTCTTTCGAGATAAGTTTCCTGCTTTGTTAGATAAGCTTTCTTAGATAATTTTTCCTTTTTAAATAAACTTTTTGTTTTATTGCATAGGCTAACTCCAGTTGAACTCCATGTTTTATGTGAGAACTTGGGTTACCTCATGATTTTCCTTGCTCTAAATAAAGAAATTACTCTTTGTATATTTTATCAATGCATGCACTCTCATTTGATATATTGAATATAATTTATTCTAGATTTTTTTTTTCATGCTTTTCTAATCTTTCATTGTGTAATTTGTGTAATTTGCAACTCAACTAGAATCCCTAAAAATTCTCACATTCACATCACGACCCCCAGTTGATTTTTGCTAGTCACGAAGGGCTATACATAACTATGTGAAGGATGTAAACCTCAAGATTTCAAGTTTTCTTTGGATTTTATCTTCTAAGTTGGAATCAAGAATCTTAATGTTCACTTGTGAATAAAGCATTTGATATCTTGCTATGAAATTGGTCACTTTCTCATCCTCTTTTCTCTTGAATGTCATTAAATTAACAAGGGTCATCTTAGGACCCAAGTGAATATGGAAGTGTTTGTAAAAGGCATCAATAAGTTCATTGACTGAACCAATTGAATTGTATGCAAAGAGGAGAACCACTCTAAAGTAGTATCTTTTAATGATCTAGGGAATAACTTAGCCAAGAGTTTAATCTCAAAGATGAAGTCACTACACAAGGATGTGAAGGCGGAAACATGTCTAACAGGATCTCCTTTCCCACCATATTTCTCTAATCGAGGGACCTCTATACCTTGTGGCATTTGTTCTTGTAATATGTCAAGGGAAAATGAGGTGGACTTGATGTATTGCAAAGGGTGACCATTATTGTTTTATTGTAATGTTTCCACTTATTGTTGAAGGGATATCATGGTTGGGTATGTGCTAGATCATGATGGGCGAAAAAATGGTGATATGATGGGTATGTGTAGGGTGTGTGGCAGATGACCTTTTTTTACCAAAATTAATGAAACGAAAAGGGTTTTTAAAGGAGATTCTCAACATTCCACCAATATAAATTATTCTTTACTTTGAATTTAATAAATAATTATTATTCATTTTCTATTTGAATTACGACTAAAGTCCTAATTGATAGGTTGATTGAAAAACATCTATAGCTTTCAAAGGTAATCACATTTTTGAATCTAAAACATGTCATTCTATGCTTTGCATACTATAGGATTAAAAAATGAATTTCATGAAGTTTTGACCAAGTTAAGATGGTAGGACATATATTTTTTATAATTTTAAAATTGTAATAAAAAATTATAATTATTTATTTATTTGGAAAAAAATTACAAAAATATATGCATCACATCAGGACATGAGTCCTCTACTTATATCTAAAATATTATAAAAAATATTATTATTTTTTTGCCATAGAAATGCCCCTTGTCATTTTCATGGCCTTTTAGGTCTTGTTTCATGGTGTTGGAACTATGTTGCTTTGATTTTATGTTGTAACATGGCTTGAACATGCTTATTTAGGTACTAAAATTCAAGAACAACGTCTTGTGAAGGTGTTGTAATGTTTCTACATTCTTCTAGACTCTATTCATTACAATTAACCTAAAAATCACCTTTTCATCACTTAACAAGTCCTATTTTCAAGTGTTGTAAAGTCTTGTAACAAGCTTTCATGCTTTTCTAGGAATATTTTTCACTATTTATCCCTTTCTCATGCTTTATTTGGTCCCTTTATGCCCTCATATGACTTAATTAAGTGTATTTTTTAATGTTATCCCGACAAACAACATTAAATGAAACATTTTTCCTGATACACATTTTCAGATCATAGGTGGTACCCATTCGCCATGGGTGGCAAATGAGTCCCCCTTGGCCCCCAAATTAAAAAATATTTTAAATTTTCTTTCGAGATTTTATTCAAAATTACTTGATGTCAGCCTATGATGAGGTATGAATGGATACTAAAGCACAAAAATTGTATAAATAAGTGATTTTCACCTCATTTTACATATCCCCATTTATTCAAGCATTCAATCTCACATCACACTCAAGCATTCAAGCATATTGCAACATCAATTCAAGCACTATTCAAGCACTTTGAAGCAACCATTGACAATACTTCAAATTTGCATCATCAAGGGTTTAGTAAGTTGATAGAATTTGCATGTTATTAGTTTATCTTTCTTTTGCATTTCATTATTTCATTAAGGGTTTGATTATGAAAAGTGGAGTTTGACCAAGGAAAACCCCTATTCACTAACCCTCAACCATTTTCCTTTATTACATGTTTGTTTGTAGCCTTTTTTGTGCAGATTTAACAAGTTTTCAAGTGTTGAAGATTGGTTTTCAAGTCAGCTAGGTGCTTCAAGTCAACTAAATTCTATTTCAATCTTGGAGAAGGTTTTATGTCTATTTTTTGCAGAAATGACTTCGGCAACCCGGCAAGCAAACATTTCTAGATTTGGTGTTGTAGAGTTGTCTCCCGATTTTTCAAAAATTTGAGAGAGGACTGATTTGCCACCTGTGGCGAATGAGTCTCACCTTAAGACTAAAAATCTGAATTTTGTCAGATTTTGGATCCCAACATTCAGAAACCAGCTTCTGATAGTCTTTCATCAGGAGGAGGACTAATTCGCCACCTTGGGCAAATGAGTCCCACTGTGAAAAATCAATGACTTCAACTAGCATCCAAGACATTCCAGATTCATCACATTTTTCCCAAGTGAACTCTGATTTGACTCATCTCTTTATGTTCTACACATTTCATTCATTTTCTTCATTGTTTACATATCACAATGTGTTTACAAAAATAGCTTTTATTTCAATTTTGCATTAATTTTTAGTCATTTATATTAGTCAATTGCATTTAGTCATCTTCATTTACATTAAACAACATTGCATACATTTTAGTTTGAGTGAATCATAAGCATTTTTGGCCCTATCTCTCTCCTTTTAGGTGAAAAACCCTAGAAGTGCAAGAGAAGTCTTAGGGTCCCAAAAATCTATGGTTCAATTTTATTGTGGTTAGGGTGGTCAAACAGACACCTACTTATTTTTCCATGAAATTTAAGTACTATTGCATTGAAATTTCAAATTTTCACCAAATAGATTTTTTTTTAAATAAACCTAGTAGTTTAGAAAATACATTCAATTTGCTACAGAATCTATTCTTACATATTTTTGAAATAATATAGATAGCTTATTCATATTTTTACGTCAAGTTGCCTAACTTTGATTTTTCTAAATTTTTCGCCAATTAAGGGCCTATTTTTTCCATGATGATCCTGCACATACCCGGTTTGCAAAAGTGAGTTAATGAGAGGGCCATTTCCATTGTAATGTTGAGGGGAATAAGTTGGTGTAGTGTATGTATGCAGAGGGCTAGCGAATTTCAAGTTGGTGGAGTTGGATTTTTTAGAATTGTGAAACTAGCACAAAACCATGAGCCATAGGATCAAACAACAAACAAGTACACCTTCCACACAAGAGATCTGCAAAACAATATGTGCAACATTCTTCAACAAGAAAAAGTTACAGAAGAAGCTTTCAAGAAGATATCAAAGCTCTAGATATTTCCCATGAATAATATCCGAAATGTAGTTACAATAAGGATTGAATGCTTATAAGAGCAAATCCCTAAATGAGAAAGGATCGGATCATGACAAGTGTCAACATCACATGAGATGTGACATAATGATCTAATATAACTCAACTAATAAAGCATTCCTAAGTTTAGCTAAAGTGTTTGAGAATAAATTAGACTAATAATCAATTAAAGATTAATTAATTATTAGCCTAATGTATGATAACTCTAACACCCCCCCTTAAGATGAACTTAGGGAGTAGCTAAAAACCCTAAAAGAGAGAATGCAAGATGGGTCCAAGAAAACAAGGCCAAGTAAGGTACCCATGTACAAATAATGTGGAGAAATAGAGAAAACCTCATGGGAAAAACTCTACTCCAAAAAGAGATGAAATCCAAGTGAAGTACTAAAGAAGCCTCCAAAGAAGACAAGGTTGTCCCAAAAGATAGGAACAAAGGAACACCACAGAAGCATGAAGAAGCTGCAAACACTATCGAAGAATGACTACTGGAATGTTGAAAGAAGAACCTCCTTTGAAACATTTGATGATCAGGATCAAGAAGACAAGAATTTGTATGAGTGTCCCAAACAACACTACTCGAATTTGGTGGAAAAAAAAAGGAAAACACCTGGTACTTGAAGATATAGATGGAAAAGGTACCAAAAGTCTAAAGAACTAATCATGAGAAAATGGAAGGTCACCTCTAGAAATAGGAATACAAAAGTGTCCATATAGTAAGTGCTCCATCTCACTGAAATGCATGGGTAACCAGCCATTGCATCTTCCTAGTACATAGGAACAAATACTAGATACATAGCTCACTCCAACATGAAACCAAGGAAGCATTAGCACCAATAGTAGAAACCTCCCCATAATGCTGAAAAGGGAGAGGCATGACAAGTACATTGAAACTGAATGCCTAAAATTAGTGCATGAAGAGGAGCCAAGAGCATCTGAAGGTGCGGACATTAAAGTACAAGTAGATATAAAGGATGTGAAAACAAAATTCACATATGCATAAGAAACCTGTATGAAGGAAAAAAAAGGAAAACATCAACCCCCATGGAACTTTATATCATAGTGCAAGTAAAACAAGGCACAAAGTGATGTGCAAGATCCCATAACTACACATACAAATTTGAGGCACTTTATCTCAGTGTGTTTACAAAATCATAAATACATGCAATGTGATCCCATCAGGTCCAAAAAAGGACACACTGAAAATACAATTATCTTATAAAAGAGGAAACTAGTAGTACCATGAAAAAGTACACAAAAAAAATGCACTTTCAAAAAAATGACACCCAAAAATGTGTCCGGATGCAGAAGATATGGCCCATCAAAGTTTCAAAGCGAGAACTAAATAGCAACAACACTGAGAAAACAAAATTCTAGAAAAAACTATAAGTAAAAACTGAAAAATACCTACACAACTGCGAAGACCGCAAAATTTCACCCCATTTCAAATAAAATTGCACGTGAAAAGACCACTGTATGGCCGAGATATGTCCTTTGGAAGTTGAGGTGCAAAAATAGAAAAGCCCAACAGAGAGGGGTTGAGTGGGTAAAAAAGAAAACTTCTTCAAATTTTTCAAAACCATTTCCAAAAATAGAGGCCCACCAATATAGTGATATTGGAAAAAATTCTCCAACTACAATGCTTTTATTTTGCAAAAAAAATGGAAAATTTGACTATTTTTTTAAAGATAAAAAATGTCAAACAACTATTACATTTTTTTGTCAATAAAAAACATATAAACAAATATTTTTTCTTTTTTTATTTTTAAAAGTAAAAAAGCAGTAAATTTTTTTTATATATTTTTAAAATATATATATATATCAATACATTTAATAAATTAAAAGAAAAAAAATTAATAAAAAAAATTACATTTAATAATTTTTTTTTTAAATATTAATAAAAAAATTGGGCCACTACTAGTGACTTTAAAATCCACTACTGGTGGCTTTAAAAGAGGTCGTGGATGGCATTGATGGGCCTGCAGGGCCTGCCATAGCAAGTACCCTGCAAGTATCATTAATAAATGGTCCCCAAACAAAAAAATCGCCCACTTTTCTTTATAAAAAACTGCTTTTTTAATATTGTTTTGATTTGATATTTTTTTGAAAGAAAAAAATATTTTTGCAGGTAAAAAAAATTAAATGATTTTTTTTTTAATTTAACCTCGGAATGTGTGCTAGGGAGGCTGTTCCCTAGCAATTTTTTTTGCCTCAGATGCTCCTGACTTAGAATTTGACGATTTGATAGGCAATCTTAAGGTTTTTGGCCGCTCTGGACACAATGGTGAGGTCTATTTGGGCTCAAAATGCCCCAAAAAATCAAGCACCTCCTAGATTTGGCAAAAAAGCCCTTTCTTCAAACCTTCACAAATTTGACAAATGGAGTCAAAATCAAACAAAATAAAAGCCAAATTTGACTTTCTCGACAGCTCTGGATCCAACAATGAGGTTCCTTTTACACAAAAATGCTTCAAAAAATTCCCACCTACAAAATTTACAAAAGAGTAAAGGGGATTTAGATCCAAAGTCTACAATCCTTGTTGAAGAAGAAAACCTCATAAATCGAGAAGGGGTTCGTTGAATCCATGCTCTGATACCATGTTAGAATTGTGAAACAAGCACAAAACCATGAGCCACAGGATCAAAAAGAAAACAAGTACACCTTCCATGCAAGAGATTTTCAAAACAATATGTGCAATATTCTTCAACAAGAAAAAGTTACAGAAGAAGCTCTCAAGAAGATATGAAAGCTCCATATATTTCCCATGAATAATATTTGAACTGTATTTACAATAAGGGTTGAATGCTTATAAGAGCAAAGCACAAAATGAGAAAGGATCATATCATGACAAGTGTCAACATCACCTGAGACATGACATAATGATCTAATATAACTCAACTAATAAAGCATTCCTAAGTTTAGCTAAAGTGTGTGAGAATAAATTAGATTAATAATAAATTAAAGATTAATTAATTATTAGCCTAATTTATGATAAATCTAGCAGGATTGTTGAGGAATTATTGTATTCAAAGGCACAAAGGTGGAAGGAATTCCTATAGGAATACCTATGGAAGTGTACATAGTGCTAGTATGTGTAAATGATGTGGTTGGATGAATGGTTGTTGTAGGTTGAAAGGTTGTCATAGGTTGGAATGTTGTTGTGGTTGTGTACTAGTGTATGTAGGAATGGACATCAAAAATTGCTATCGTGGAGGATGGGATTGGAATTCCACCTTCACTTTGGGTAGACCCTAAAGCTTGAGTGAAAGTGGTAATTGTAGGGACAGTGTTGGTAGCATTAAGGACATTAGTTGTAGGAGGTGAAGTCATGGGGAATGAAGTATGCAAACTATGAGCCATGGAAGGTTGATTCTCAACGCTATCAAAAAGAGAGTTAGAGCACCCAAGATCCATGATGAGTGATAGATTGTTGGATGACATGAGCCTTGAACTATGTCTTATAATAGTATTGTGAATAGGACACCAAGTTGTAAATTTCATACAAGTTTTACAACCCTAGTGTGAAAACCCTAGAATAGCAAAGGGGAAACGCAATAACCTAGAATGAAATGTAATTTTCATATTCTAAGAAATGCAATTTATTGATTATACAATGCAATGAGCTGAAAATGAAATGTTTGAATGCAATTTATTGAATTTTTTTTAAAGGTGCAATGCACCCATATTATTAGCGGTAAATGCTTTTGACCGGAGCTATGAACCATGTACAAGAAACCATAAGAAACTACAAAACTCGTGAGTGCATTATCCCAACGAAGGCACAAGGCCTATGAGCACTGCAGCCCAATGAAAGTTTGAACCCTAGTGGCTGTCACTACAACCAAGCGACTCAACCACTGAACCATGCCCTTATTGGCACAATTTTGAATTTTTAACAATGCACTAAAATGAAGCAATTTCAGCTAAATCTAATGAATTTGATGAAATAGAAAATCAAGAAACTAAAACAAGAAAGTAACAAAACCAAACAGAAGGTAGAAACTAAGATTTTAATGTCTAGAAAATGCATATCAGTAGCTAACAAGGACTCATTCGCTAGTAAGGGTGAATGGGTCTTGGCTAGATGTTTCTATGATATTTTTGGGGATTTTAGATTAATTTTGATGCTTTTTTAGTTGCCAGAAGGTACATATAGGACCTGATTAAGGACTCATTCTCTAGTAGGGGAAAATGGGTCCTAGTTAGGTGTTTTTAAACCATTTTTAAATGATTTGCAAGATTTCAATGATATCTTTTAGTTTTAGGTTTGAGATAGTTAATTTAAGCTTTAGATTTTCCAAAAATGCAATGTGAATATGCAATTAAAAGATGAAATGCAAGGTCTAAATTGAAATGAAATTTTATGAGAGCTAAATGAGATGCAAAATGAATAATTTTATTTTTTCATTTCCTAGATGAGATGCAAGATTTAATGCAAAACAAGTAACTCTAAAAGAAATCTTAATTCAATGAAAATTATCTGAATAAAAATAAATGCAAGATATAAGCTAGGATGCAAAAGAGACTTCAAAAATTAGAAAATTGCAACACTCAATATGTCGGGTTCACCATTACTGATTAGGGTGAAAAATAGGGTCCACCAAAATGAATCAACAAGATGATGGACCACTATTTTTTTCACACAAAATCACTATAATTTATGTAATTATGAGTGTGAAAAGATGCAAATAACAATAATAAATTATACCTAACTGTTATAGCAACTATGAGAGAATTTTTTACAGCATAAAAGTTGTGTACCTTGTCAAAAACTTGTTATTTTTAAGCTACAAAGGACCCCTTTGCCTTCTTTGGCGAATTAGATCCTGTTAGGTTTTCTAAAACTGAGATCAAGGTTTTTTTCCTTGATATCTGCACCCTCAAAATCTTGGTTATCAACTTCTAGAAGTCTGTAGCTAATTTTGTAACTTCAAATCTTTGATTTTGCACTTTAGATGACAACTTTTGCAACTTGACAATTTTGACAATTTTGCTCCAAACTTTCTCCACTTGATCTTCTACCTATAAATATTCACACATTCAAGGGAAGAAAAACTTGTTGTTTGTTAGTGAATGGGTGTTTTCCTCGGTCAAACCCCTTGTAGGTAATTAAACCAAATGATGAAATAATATAATTGAAGCATGAAACATGAAATGTGCAACTGATGTCACCTTGGATGATGTCTTGTAATGTAAATCTACAAAATAGCATGTGGTGGCCATGAAGAATGTAGATCTTGATCCTTGAATATGATGTGGACAATACTTGCAAGTAGATCTTTAATGCTACATCCAATTTCTTAGCTCAACAACATGTATGAATGCATTAAACCCTTGTCATGATGAATTGATCTTGAATTGTTGCAATAAACTCTTCAATTTTTCCTTGAAATTCTCTTATGAATATACTCTTATGATAACTTGAACTTGCTAGATCTTGTTAGTAGAAACAATGTGAATTAACCCCTTATTTATGCTAAATTAGGAGATTAACCTCAAAATTCAAATAATTAAGGTCAATACTAGATTTGGAAGTAAACTTTATGAAATTATTGATAGAATTAAATTTGAAAAGGGGGTCCTTATTAAGGGAGGACCCATTCGCCAACTAGGGCGAATGGGTCCTGGCTCAATTTTCCATGACCTAACCCCGGGGGATGGAAAATACATTAAAAACCCATTTCAAATCAATTGATAAAGGGGAGTTCTATTAAGGGAGGACCATTCGCCACCTAGGGTGAATGGTTCCTCACACCATTTTCCAGGACCTCATTTTTTCCCAATTAAATGTTATATTATTTGAATTATGGGTGTTGGGATCAATCTTTGGGAGGTTTCATAAATAAGGTTTAAATTTGAATCAAAGGTGTTAATTAACTCCAATTAACCACAATTAATTAAGACTACCCTATATAAATATGAATGTGCTTTAAAACACTTTACAACACCTAAATAAGATATAAATTTGAATATACTTAATTAAGAATGGGCTCATTAAGCTTAATTAAGTAAATAAATCCTAGAAAGTTTGTTACAAAACTTCACAACACCTTTGCAAAGGATTAATTAAAGCATATTTTAATCAAATAAAGGGCCTAAAATGATGTGAATGTGTACAACACATTACAACACTACTCCAAGACACCATTAATTCAGTTTTATTGTCAATTATTCCAAAACAAGTAAGGGAAAAAGGCTACTTTTTCCATCACTACAATTGAATAATGGTTGTATCTTGCAACTGTTGTTGCAATTTCATGTTCTTGATTTTACCTCTTATAGAAGGTTTCTTTTTTTTTTACAGTGATCCTAGAGGCTTGAACCCTTGAGTGAATGTAACAAGATTTACTAATATGTATATGTACATATCTACTCAAAATAATGTGAGTGGCTTAGGAACTTGCTTGGGCTCATCACTACTAGGACTTTTTATTGCCTCAAGTGTACTATTTTCTTTGATACATGTACACATATATACAATTTAAAATTATAACTTATTAGATTTTAATTTTAAACCAATATATTCACATATAGTACATGTATGACTTACATATTTTATTTTTAGCACATGTATAGTTGAAATTTTAAATTAAAGATATAATGCAAGTCAATTCAAGTACAATTTTTTTTAATACACACTAAGTACATAATCATACACACCAAGTATGATTCTATTTCTTCTACATTAAAAAGTCGATACCCATACTTCAACCTAACACACTTAAAGTATGAGGTTGAAATCATGTCAAAAATAAATGACATAATAAATATCTTCAAACTCAATTTTGAACTAAAAAATATATGGATTCTATTTTTAACGTCAACAAGGAGTGGAGTATAATGGTGTGAGTGTGTTAACAAAAAATATTATTATTTGCTTCAAGTTTGAGAGTCATTTGCATGTCAAAATTTAAATATTTAATCATAAGCATAATATTTCCAAAATAAGAAGCATGTAAAAAAAATGTGTGTGTGTATGTATGTATGTATGTATGTATGTATTTATGGATGTATGTATGCATATATGTGTAAAATGAAAGGGAAGACTTGTAAATTAAATTTAAAGGTTAATCATTTTTTAAAACTTCGAGTCAAAAAAATATTTTGATTTGTTTTTTCAAGATTAGTTTCATTTGTGTTGATTAAAAGATTTGTCCTTCAAAACAAATGTAGAAATTGACTCAAGATGCCTAGAAAGAAGAACAAACAACACTAATAGTTGGAGAAGTTACCATTGGATTGAAAAAATTTCCTCTAAATTTTAGAGGTACAAATCCCTCTTAATATATGCAACGAATGAAAACACGAGATATGCTTTTCACCAAAAAGAAGAAAAGGTGAACTGATACCTACCCATAACCATGAAAGTAGATGTGAAAGATTGAACTTAGAATGATGTGGATGCAAATAAATGACACATAGTCCAATTATCTCACAACTACAAATGAGGAACAAGAAAATAATGAGCAGCAAATCTTTATAATAGATGAATTAATTTGAATTCAAAGATTCAAGAATAAGCATTCACACAATTTGATATAACAAAAATTGCATTGGAAAATAATTGCGGTGACACAAATGACATTTGTAGTCTAAAGAAAACATCCATGAATTCACAAATTTAAGAACATCTCCTTTATTTCTTCAATACAAAAATGAGTGCACAGACTCCCCTTTCTGTATAGCAAAATGTGATTGCAAAAATAAACTACCCCCGTTTCCCCCTATTCCTGAATAGTTGAAAAAAGACCCCCTTTAGAAATATTTTTTACAATAAATAAGCCTCACCAATGAAACTTCAATTCCCATAACTACCTCTTTAAAATCCCTTCCAAATGAAAAATATTCTCCCTTTTGAGATTAATCGCTTCTTGAAGAAGTTACAATGACCATTTCTTTCTTGCCATAACAATCTCTTTTACTGATTTTTGATTCTCTTCTTTAAATAAATTTTATATAATTCTTGAATATAGACAATAGCATTTCATACAAATGATTAAATGAGGAGGTTATGAAACTTGAAAAAATCGTGACAAGGTTAGGAAATTTGAGAACTCTGCGACAAAGGTCAAGAAATTTGAGAACTTTGCGACAAAGGTTAGGAAATTTGAGAAACCCACAACATCTAAGTTTCCAACCTTTTCAAAAAAATTATACGGGGTTTAAATTGACTTTAATAAAGTCTCTCATCAGAATATTTAAATCTTTCAAAATTTGAAATAAAGGACAGTAGATAACTTTATGACTTCGTCCGAATTTCCAACTTAGAAAAATTTGTTCCTCATAACATTTGAATGCCACTAGAAGCTGATCCAATGATGTAGAATAATTCCCAAAAATAATGCATCTATTATTTTTCCTGACATTATGCTTTGGCTGAAAGATGAAAACCTTCATATCTTCCACAAATCAACTGTGTTTTGCTTGAAATTCGGATAGCTAGAGGATTGAGTTCTTTTGAGCAAAACCCAGAATTGTTTTATGTTCCAACACTCTAAAACTTGAAGTTTAGCCTCATTTACAACTTGGCAAGAAAAAATGTAAGGTTTAAAATTTCTCAAACAACGAGGCATTTGGGCATGAAAAATTGCTAGATTGGGTGGAATGGGGTTAGGACTAAGTCCATAAGAAGAATTTGCACTAGCTCACATAAATTTTGAAAATTAATTATTTTCATGATTTGGCAAGTTCATGGTTCAGGTGCTCTAGAAATTTGAAAAATTTCAAGTTCAAATTTTGGGATAACATGGGCTCCAACTAGGGATTGTATTTTTGTCGAAAATGCAGAGAACTCCAAAAGCTTTGGGGAAGACCAGTCCAAGTCCATTGGGTATGGAGTCAAAAGAAAAGTAGGAGGACAAGGTGCTACTTGCAGAAGGGTGGAGAGGAACTGGGCACAAACCAAAAAGAACATGCCAAAACTACCTATCTACTTATATACAAGGTAGGAAAATCCTACCTCCAGTGATGCTCCGGGTTTCTCATGCAAAAGCGTCCACAGGATGGGAAAAATAAATCCCTGAGTGAAAAAGAAAAGTGTACCCGTGAAGCATTTTTAAGGTCAAAAGCCACCCCCTGATTTGAAATAAAAATCTAGAATTTGTAAACCAAAGAGACCTCATGAGTAATGCTCCAGAACCAAACAACCACTTAGCATCATAAACTTATGGAATCTCTTCAACATATTCTTGCATATAACCATTCCTCCCTGCTGCACCCAAACTGATATCCAATGTCTAGATGCAACCAATTGAATCACTAGAAGACCAATTATTAGCCACATATGACTTGTGTAAAATTGGAAGTGACTCAAGTTTCACTAGAAAAGAATGAAAATCTACATCACAGTCAATACTCTCATGTGGCTGAAAATTACCCTCTACTGGAATAATATTCTCTTTTTATGTTGGAACTAATTCATGCATTATGTGACACACTTCATCATTCTCACCTATAATCCCTTCTTGTGATTTTTCCTCCTCATGATCTTCATAACGAAATTCAAATGCTAAACATTCAGGCTACATACAAAGATTGGATCTTGGATTTACCATCTTTTCTTCATTATCAATCTTTGAATCATTAAAAATAAAGACTTCATATTCAGCTTCCATGCACTTTGGTGAAAAGACGTTCAACGCCTCTTCTTTATGTTGGGCATCTTCCAATTGTTCTTCATCACCAATACAAGTGAACAATTCCATCTCTGTAAAAAATAAGGATGACAAAACAACATTATTTGCATTACCTTCATTGCAATTTGTATCATGAGAGGATGATCCATTTTCTTCACCATTTGAGGTAATCATAGATGTGTCATTATCTTCTTCATAATGCAAATAATATGCCTCAACTCTTCAATTCATATGAGTCTTGGTTCCTACATTGTTTACTTCATTTTTACCAAAGTGTTCTAGATCAAAGACAATGAGATTGAGACATTCAACTATAGGAGGCTGCATATATTAGAAGTCTATAGGCTTAGAGATTGGCTTTTGTATGATAGGCTTCCTTATAATTTCACCCTTCAAACTATTTATAGCCTAATTTATTTTCCATAAACCACTTAATATTAAATCATATTCTATTTTCACAGCCTCTTGTTGTGCAACTTCAATATTATTTACTTTACACCATTTTAATTCAAATTGAACATCTGGATGCAAAGAGGAAATACAAATGCAAAGCTGAATTTTCTTACTTGGCTTAATAGAGGTAGGTATCTTTCTGAGCAACCTATTGAACCTATCCATACAGTCTTTGATTCTTTCACCTTCTTGCTTTTGAATATTAAAAAATTGGCCCAGCAAGGCTACTTCATCAATAGGGCCCTTATACCTTGCCAAGAACTTAGTCTTCAATGAATCCCAACTAGTAATACATTTATCTTCTAAATGACAAAACCAATTTGTTGCAGGCCCAATCAAAGATTCAATGAACAATCTTACAAAGATATCTTCTTCACTTACCTCCAAAATGCCACATGCAACTGTAAATGCTAGAATATGGTCTTCAACATCTTGATGGTTTTCTCCACTGAATTTCAAGAAGTACTTTCTTGATCCTTCAGGAAATGGTGAATATTGTGGCAAAGAAAGAGGTCCAAAGTACTTTCCCCATGGCTGGGAAGAAATTAGTGCCATAATGTAAATCTAAAAACTAAATCAATAAAGGTCTTCACTAGAAAAAAATTGCTTTTGGATACGTTACACCTTCATAGAGTTGCTAGCCTCCATCCTCGGGGAGGCACCTTTAAATTTTTTGAGAAAACAAGAGCACCATTCTTCAATTTCATTTCCCCAGCAAAGTCACCAAAACTATGTTGGTTAACAGATTTGTCCTTTGAAATAAATGTAGAAATTGACTCAAGATGCCCAGAAAGAAGAAAAAACAACACCAATAGTTGGAGAAGTTACCATTGGATTGAAAATTTTCCTCTGAATTTTATAGGTACAACTCCCTCTTAAGATATGCAATGAATGAAAACACGGGATATGCTTTTCACCAAAAAGCAGAAATGATAAACTTACACCTACCCATAACCATAAAAGTAGATTCGAAAGATTGAACTTAGAATGATGTGGATGCAAACAAATGACACATAGTCCACTTATCTCACAACCACAAATTAGAAACAAGAAAAGAATGAGTAGCACATCTTTATAGTAGATGAATTAATTTGAATTCAAAGATTCAACAATAAACATCCACACAATTCAATATAACATAAATTGCCTTGGAAAATGATTGTGGTGACACAAAGGACATTTGTAGTTTAAAGAAAATATCCATGAATTCACAAATTTAAGAACATCTTCTTTATTTCTCCAATACAAAAATGAGTGCATAGACTCCCCTTTCTGTATAGAAAAATGTGATTGCAAAAATAAACTATCCTTGTTTCCCCCTATTCCTAAATAGTTGAAAAAAGATCCCCTTTAGAAAAAAAAATTAAAATAAATAAGCCTCACCAATGAGACTCTTCAGTTCCTGTAACCACCTCTTTAAAATCCCTTTCAAATGAAAAATATTCTCCCTTTTGAGATTAACTACTTCTTGAAGAAGTTACAATGACCATTTCTTTCTTGTCGTAACAATCTCTTGGACTCACTTTTGATTCTCTTCTTTAAATACATTATATATAATTCTAGAATATAGACAATACCATATCATACACATGATTAAATGAGGAGGTTATAAAACTTGAAAAACTCATGACAAGGTTAGGAAATTTGAGAACTTTGTGACAAAGGTTAGGAAATTTGAGAACTCTGGGACAAAGGTTAGGAAATTTGAGAAACCCACAACATCGAAGTTTCCAACATTTTTAAATTTTCATACAGAGTTTAAATTGACTTTAATAAAGTCTCTCATCAGAATATTTAAATCTTCCAACTTTTGAAATAAAGGACAATAGATAACTTTATGACTTCGTTTGAATTTCCACATTAGAAAAATTTGTTCCCGACATTATGCTCTAGCTGAAAGATGAAAACCTTCATATCTTCCACAATTCAGCTTCGTTTTGCTTTAAATTTGGACAAGAGGATTGAGTTCTTCTAAGCAAAACCAAGAATTGTTTTAAGTTTTAGCACTCCAAAAATTGAATTTTAGCCTCATTTGTAACTTGGTAGGGAAAAATGTAAGGTTTAAAATCTCTCAAACAACGAGGCATTTGGGCATGAAAACTGGCTAGATTGGGTGGAAAGGGGTGAGGACTAAGTCCATAAGAAGAATTTGCACCAGCTCATATAAATTTTGAAATTTAATTATCTTCATGATTTGGCAAGTTCATAGTTTAGGTGCTCTGGAAATTTGAAAATTTTCAAGTTCAAAATTTGGGATAACAATTTGTTAATTATAGTTGAAAGTTTGATGTGTACAAATTGATCCAAGAAATAAAGTTTAAATAATTAAAAAGTACAAACAAAATTTTAAACAATGTAGACAATAAAATTTATATGTCCACTATATAGTAAATAAAATTATTCTAAGTAAAAAAACTTTCAAGTATATAACTTCAAATTAATAATTCTTAAGCATACTTCTACTTAAAGATGTGGATAATCAGACTCCAACCTAATACTCTTTAAAAAAAGAGATTGAAATTGTATCATAAATAAATGACGTAATAAATATCCTTCAAATTCAACTCCAAACTAGAAAAGAAACCAATTCTATTTAAGAAAAAAATATATATATTATAAATATTTCAAATTATCCAATAAAAATAAAAATGCATTAGCCCATGCTCAGCTTAAGTAAATATTCTATTTAAGAAAAAAATATATATATTATAAATATTTCAAGTTATCTAATAAAAATAAAAATGCATTAGCCCATGCTCAGCTTAAGTAAATATCATTTTCGATAAATATCTAGATACAAATCAATTTCCACTCATTCATCTTGGAGTTAGGTTTTAAAAGTAAAATCATAAAATTTACTTTGGGTAGGAACACTTTCCTTCGAGATATATCAAAATGCCTTTAAAGAAAGTAGTGAAATCACTCTTGTAACCTCACATTTCGTTCCAGTAGTGAAATCACTTTCCGTAATCAACCACAGGCACAACGACTCTTTATATTTTAAATTTTTATCCATTTTGTACATTTCCATTGATATATTCTCTTGTAGGGATGAAGAAATTTTTGATATGAATTTGAGTTTCTCCGTGGAAGATAATCAAATATGATCATCAAGTGAAGCTTTGTGAAATAAAAGTTTTATAGTGTTAATTTGCAGAGTTTTACCACCAGTATACCATGGACGTTGAAAAAATTAGACCTCCTTTGGAGAATGGTGGTTCTGAGGAGAATGGTCGCCGTGTAGAGAATGGTGGTCCTCTTGAGAATGGAAGCCCTATGAAAAATAGTTGTTCTGAGCAGAATGGTCACCCTGTGGAGAATGGTGGCCTTGTGGAAAATGGTGTTCATCTTGAGAATGAAAGCTCTTTGGAGAATGGTAATTCTGAGGAGAATGCTGGTACCCTTGAGAATGAGGACAGCTTGTTTATTAAATCAATGGACGATATATTTATGGATGCAATTAAATTGTACTTGGGGTATGCCTTCGAAGCTGCAATACGTGCCCGCATTATTCATTTAGAAACAAAATTGGAATTAAGAAAAAGAAAATGGTAGAGGGACTGAGCTCTCAGGATTAGAGATGTATCAGATGAAGAGCACATAAAGAGACCAAAAGATGAAACAAACAATAAGGACCAAAGTAAAGGCAAAGCTGCTCTCAAGATTAGAGATGTATTAGATGAAGAGCACATAAAGAAACCAAAAGAAGAAAAAGACAATAAGGACAAAGGTAAACGAAAAGCTTACCCTAAGGAGGACCCAGATAGTAGTTGTGAGGATTTCTAGAGGGAACGCTTCAACCTTGAGGAAATATAAGAAAGAAAAATCGCTCTAAATTATGGTGTATTAAGTGCATTACTTTGAAATTTTGTTAGCTAATTTGTATGAGGTTGAGCATTTCAGTGAACAGATATAGGAAGGTATTAGTTTGGTCTAGTTTAGTCTTTACACTAGTTTTATGTATCCTCGCTACTGGTTTTATTAAGGTAGATGTTGATAAATCTTGGAGCTCTTCAAGACTTGTGGCATTAATCCCAAGAAGATTTGTAAGGACATTCTATTAATATCTTTTATATAGTATTTTTTTTCTCTTTTCAATTTGTAGAGTGTTCCCTTTTTTTTCCAAATGTTTTATGATAAGAAAATATAGAAAAATGAGGAAGCACATTAAGGTACTTTCAGTCGTCTACTCTGAATAGATATAATCTAAAGAAAAGAAAAAGAGAGTAGAATAGAAAATTGTCAAAAAATTTGTTTGCACAAAAATCACACAGAGCTGCTACTCTGTTTCCGCAAATCACAAACAAGGGAATACTCAAATGCGGAATAAACAAAACAAACAAGGAGACATGCAATATTTCTTTCTATTCATTAGGCTGGAAATGGAAATACATAAATACTGAGCATAAAAATTTCAGAAACTAAACTCTAAACTATGAACTTCAATCTGTTGGGAGCAGTCAGCTACTCAACCAAGTTCAAATAACTTCAGGAGCTCTTAGGAGCTCACTGGACTGAGCTACGTAGAGCTCTTCAAGAGAAATCTCTACTCACACACTAAACAAACAGCTACTGTTGTTCAGGGGCTTTCAGGGGAACTTCAAGAGCTCTTCGGAAAACTTCAGGAGCTCGTCTGGAACTCAGTATAGCCGAATTTCTAGCTGTCTATGACAGTCTTCCTAACTGTCTATCAACTTTAGGAGCTCTCAGGGGCCTTTCAAGATCTCAAGTGATACCTTCAGGATTCAATCCTCTGACTGACTGTGATGGTCTACCTAACTATCTTGTTAACTGTCCTCCGACTTTAGGAGCCATCAGGTGCCGTCGGGATCTCTCAGGAGCTCTTAGGAGCTCTTCAGGAGCTTGTCTGACACTTTTAGGAGCCTCTACTGACTCATCTTGTTGAACTTCATGTTCAATTTCCGCTTCTTTAGGAGCTATTAGGAGTAGTTCTGAGTTGTCAGAATCTACCACTCCATCCCATGACTTGTCTTCAAGGAACTCCACGTCCCTACTAATGACTATCTTTTTGGTGACCATATTATATAGTCGATAAGCTTTGGACTCTGAACTATAGCCCGTGAAAATACATTTTTCACCCTTGTCATCCAATTTCTGCCTTTTTTCTTTAGGCACGTGTGTATATGCTACACACCCAAACACTCTCAAGTGCTCAACTGTCCACTTGCATCTTATCCATGCCTCTTGAGGTATCTTGTCATGAACCGCCTTTGTTGGAATTCTATTTGTCAAATAAATGACTGTTGCTATAGCCTCTCCCCAATATTTAGATGGGAGTCCTTTTGCTTTCATCATGCTCCTTGCCATCTACACGATGGTCCGATTCTTTCTCTCAGCCACTCCATTTTGCTGTAGAGTATAACTGGTTGTTAGCTCCTTCTTGATGGCATTTTTCTTGCAAAAATTTACAAACAAATTAGAGGTATACTCTTCTCCTCTATCTGACCTTAGGACCTTAAGCACGTGTCCACTCTCCTTTTCATCCTGGGCCTTAAACAACAAAAACTTGTCAAAAACATCATATTTATGTTGCAAGAAATAAACCCATGTCTTACAGTTGTAATCATCAATAAAGGTCATAAAAAATCTTATTTTACCAACAAAAATGATTTGCATAGGGCCTACCAAATCAGTATGCACTAGCTCCAATGGTGCTCTTGCCCTTGTAGAGTTGCCCAATTTAAAGGGACACCTATGTTGCTTGCCCAAAATGCAAGCCTCACATTTAACATTAGGCTCTACTATTCTTGGCAAACCATCAATCATTCTTTTCTTGGACAAAAGACTCAAACCAACATAGCCTAAATGTCCATACCTGAGATTCCATAGCTTGGAGGGATCTTGAATGGTTCTCTTGAGTGCTACATGATGTACTATTTTACATTCTCCATTCTTGAGAGGTGCAACAATGGACTAAGATGAGAAACACGTCTCAATCTTCAATGGGAACATCCCATTCTTTATCATTTGGACTGCTGCAAACACCTTCATCCTCTCATTCTTGTCATAAATGACGCATTGACCCTTCTCCATCAGTACTTTGTATCCATTTTGGATCAATTGACCAACACTCATGAGATTATGCTTTAAACCAGGAGCAAGAAATACATTATGTATCTCCTTCTTCTCACCTTGCTTGTTTCGGATCGTAATAGATCCTCTTCCAACAACAGGAACTACTCCATTGTTCCCCATTCTTATTTCAGACTTTACATTTTTATCAATGAAAGAAAAAAGACTTTCATTACCACTCATGTGGTTGCTGCAACCGTTGTCCAAATACCAGACTTTAGGGCTGCCTTCTTCACCAATGTTGCACATGATGAAGGCTGTGGACTGGTTTCCTTCAGCCACATTCGAATCAACCACATTTGCACTTTGTTTTGACTGATCTCTTTGATTGGTCCAACATTCACTCGCATAATGCCCAAACTTATGACAGTAGTAGCATTCAACATTGCTCTTGTCATTCTTCAGATTTGAACTATTGTTCTTCTTGCCTCTTCGGGAGCTAGTTTGAGAGCTACTTGCTCCCTCTTGGTTGTTTGCTCATGCTAAGCTTTCTTCTCCAGCATCACCACATCCAGATCTCCCTCTACCATGTCTGGAGTTGTTTCTACCTCTCCCCCCTCCTCTTGAATTTGACTGAGCTTTAAAAGATTTCTCTTGGGAGGAAATTGCAAACCTATTTAGGCGTTGCTCATGGGTTTGCAAAAAACCCATTAGCTCATCAACAAACAACGTTGTGAGATCATTTGCCTCTTCAATGGCAATCACCACTACATCAAACTTCGTGGGTAAGCTCCTGAGGATTTTTTCCACAATCCTCTGATCATCAATGATCTCAGCATTCACTCTCAACTGGTTTATCAAACTGGAGAGTCTTGTGTGGAAAATAGAAATGGACTCATTGTCCTTCATTTCAAGAGTCTCAAACTCTCTTTGAAGCATCTAGAGCTTCACCAATCTGACCTTTTTCAGTCCCTTTGTAACAAGTTTGGAGGTTTTCCCAAGCTTCCTTTGCATAGTTAGCTGCTACTATTCTGGGAAAAAAGGCCTCTGTCAAGATTGCTTCAATCAGACTCAAAGCTTTAGCGTCCTTCCTCCTTAACTCCTTCAGCTGGTTCTTCTGGTTGTTTGTGAGCACAACATATGTTGTTGGGCTAGTTACATCATTGAATCCATTGACCACAAACTCCCACAAATCACTGACAACCATAATGGTCTTCATTTTTTCGCCCAAACATCATAGTTCTATCCATTAAAGGATGGTGGCTACTACAAGCTCTTTCCTTCATCTCCAGCCATGTCTCCTACACAAAAAAAACTTAGTACCCAGATAAAAAAAATGCCCTAACTCATGAGGAAATGGGGCCTATGGCTCTGATACCATGTCAAAATTTATGTTTGCACAAAAATCACACAGAGTTGCTACTCTGTTTCCCCAAATCACAAATAGGGGAATACTCAAATGCGGAATAAACAAAACAAATAAGAAGACATGTAATCTTTCTTTCTATTCATTAAGCTGGAAATAGAAATACATAAATACTGAGCATAAAAACTTCACAAACTAAACTCTAAACTATGAACTTCAATCTATTGGGAGCAGTTAGCTACTCAACCAAGTTTAGATAACTTCAGAAGCTCTTAGGAGCTCACTGGACTGAGTTACACAGAGCTCTTCAAGAGCAATATCTGCTCACACATAGAACAAACAGCTACTATTGTTCAAGAGCTTTCAGGAGCTCACACAAGAAAAACATTCTCTGTCTGCAGTCTGTTGCTGCACAGAAAAAATCTTCTTCCAACTAACAAAATTAAACTGCCTTCAATTTTTTTGTCTTCAAACTCATTCCCTCTCAAATTCAAATTTACCTACCAGCATTGAATTGAAATTCAAAAATTCCTAACTTCATTAATTCTTCTGCAGTCTTCAGGTGCATGTCAGGAGCAAGTGGGGAAGGCAATCCCCAAAATAATCTTCTAGCTACTAGCATCGAATGCCCCTGATAGGTAGGTGGACGAGACATTCTTGTTCAAATCCCACTCATTGCTTGTCCTTTCACTCTATATATTAATTCAGATCTTGAATAAATTAACAGTTCACCCTTTCCAATTTGAAACGTGCATACTATTCTTACTGTAAATTTGATACATGGGTAGATGGCCAATCTTATGCTCAACCTCCAAGAGGGCATCTTTTATTGAAATTGCACTTTCTGTACTATCGTTCTTGATTATACAGAGCGTCTCAAAACACTAATGTTTCATTTTGAAAGTATAATTAAGATTTCAAATGATGGTGGAGTGACCTGTTTGTTAATTTTTCTATGTTTGAGAATCTTAAAAGATTCCAGGTAATATCTAATGACTAACTTACTAAGAAGTTTATGAGAAAAGTGTTAAAGAATAATCAATAATTGAATGTGAGTGTTGTTAGTTAGTTATAATGTTGTTGACAAAAGTTTTCCATGGATCGAGTGAATATTTAGAACATAAAGTTATATGTTGTTATTAAGACTTGGCATTCGATAGAAAAACAAAATGAAATATTGAAAGGAGAAAGTAGGGTATGGGAGGAAACCTAGACTTGGAACTTAGGTTTCCAGTCTCAATCAAGGTCTAAAACCCATAAGGAAACCAATTTCATGAGCAAAATAAGAATGTTTTTAAAGGCACACTTGGATGCAATCATTAAAGAATTTACGAATTTCTAACAATGGCTCTAGTTGAGGATGATTTTTTTTGGAAGAACTATGAGAATTTATATCCTTGATGAAACCATAAAATGGGTAACAAAAGGAGATTAGGAAAAAACTACATTATAATCTAACAAGGATCATGACTACATAAACACAAAAAAATATAAAACACCACAACACAAAATAAGGAAACAATGAATTATAAAATCATTTGCAAGTCAAACCCTACATGAAACCTTATAGATCCTAGCCATGGAAACACTATTGCATCTACCTACCTCTATCAAACACCATTTCGTTGAAAGATTTGATCTCCCTCAACTAGAAACTATCTTCATCACCTATTTTTAACAATGATCAGGTCCTTCTCTAGTGCAAAAACTTGTGATTACTTCTAAGAGAGTAAAGGCTAGCTTCACTATCAACCTTGACATTACATGGAAATAATATAAAATTTGTTAACAAGCCATTATGTAGTGCATCATTTTCATCCATAACAACAAGTGAAACAAATTGAAAACTTAGATTAGCCCCAAAAGAAACTATGATATTTTTATACCTACTATCCTCCTCAATTTAATTTAGTAAAAAAGGAAACACCTCTAGTCCACATTGTAGTGAAAAATGTGTATCATCATCATATTGACCTACATAAGGAAAATCCTTCTCATGCACATCAAACTATTTTTTTTGAAACTTGCGAATATATTAAAGTTGAGTAGCTATCTAATCATCAAGCTACATATTTTTTGCTTAACATCATCATAAATTGTATGTTGAGACCAAGTGAAGCAATCCAAATTAATCACACTATCATCCATACTAAACTAAGCTACATATTCATCTTGAAGTTAATATATGTACTTGGTTCTACTAGTTTCAAGGACAGCAAGCAACAAACATATACATCACTATCATATGTATTGGTGCACATTGTATTAGCACAAAAATTAGGACCATGAGATACCTCATGTGAAGAACTAAATTCTTAAATTTGTCTTATTATTTTGATTCCTTCTTGGAAAATTATTGTCATATCAATGTTGCTCAAGTCAAACTTGTTTCACCTTTCTTCTTCCATTTTCAATGCATCAATATTACCTTCATTTCACCCTATTGAAGCGCAATTTGCATGAGGGAGATAATAAATCTTGTGCCAAAAAAATAGCTTTTTGTATGCATCCACATGATCTGAATCCATACAATCATAAGGGAAACATCTTCAAACAAAAAACCAATTTTTGTATTAACACCTAGTTCAACAATAGTATCACCAAGTGCAACCATTTCTACGTCATCCCCATGTAAACAAAGATTAGAAGCTTCATAATCAAGGCCAAGAACAAAATAAACTAATATATCAAGCAAGAAATTAATTTATTGGTCATCATATATATCACCATCATGCACACAATATGCATAATCAACTTCAAAAGATGACCCTTTAAATTTCTCACTTTTACACACCTTTTACTCTTCATCCACCTCACTATTCCAAATAGTAGGGTCACATTCCTTACTCTAAAATTAGGAATCATCATTAATACTCTCACTATCATTGTCCATGAATGATTCATCCAATGAAGGTAGGTGCACACATTATCACTTTCATCTATATTGTTATCATATGGAACACCAACACCTTCCTCTACTTGCCCACAAACATAATCAATAGTAAATATTATGATCCTATCACAGGAAACATCCATTTCATCATTATCTACAATAGCATGTTCATTACCAACAACCTCCATACTTAAGGAAAATTAATTATGTATCCCTTTTCATTTTATCAACAAAATCAAGTAGATTGTATGCTTGTTTCATGCTGTTTGAATTAAATTTTAAAGATAAAATGGGCTTGGTAGCCCCTTGGAAATAGATTTTTTGTGCTTTGATTGAGTATCTGATGACAACTATAAAATGGTAGACAGATTATGAAGGTGAATTTTTTTTCCATTCTGAGTGGTAGATCAGGGCCAAGCTACTTGGGTGGCACTCTAGCTATGACACATAGGCAAAGGTGGCAAGTTGAGCCACAACACCAATTATAATCTAACACTACTAGGCTTAAGCCTTAATATACTAAGGATGATCAAGGGCTTCCATCTCTATGACTAGGTACCTTCTTCTTTCTCCCCTACTATCACAAAACTTTTAGTATGCTTGAACTTGGTTTCCTTAGCCTTTTTCATTTCTTATCTTCACTCTATTCTTCATATATGACATTGTGTCAAGATCCTTCCATCTAGAACCTCACATTTATTAATGCCTTCATGAAACTCTACTTCCACAATTCAGTTTCTTCAACCCTTAGATCTCTACTTAAGTGCAACATCCTTCAAATAAATCACTTGATGCATTCTTGTAAACCAAATCCTTTCAATTATCTTCATGACCAATCTATGCCATATTTTTATGATTAACCACTAGTATTTTAGGGTTAAGGTTTTCACAAAATCCTTCACCTTTACTAATTTACTAATAAATTATCAATTCTTCCCATTTTTTAATGAAATTCCTTTCTTCCACATCTTCCATCCTTCACGTCTCTTTAGTTTTCTTTATATTATTCTATTATAAATAAGAATAATCCAATTTTTCTTTACGTTAATATAAGGAAATCAAGCTATAATTCCTTATATCCCTTCCCTCTCGGGTTGCTCCAAATGTTAATCAACTGATCACATGGTAATTCTTCTTTCTTCAAGTTCTACATGAATTTAACTCATATTCTAGTGTAAGTAGTAACTAGGGGTGGTTATTACACCCTTGTACTTCGGTCTCTTATTTACATCATATTTATTATGTGTCTTCTATTCACATTTCACTTTCTATATTATTCTTTATTTTTTATTTCCCCACTTAGAGGGGATATTTCATTTTAATTATTTTATGTTTAGTTTGTATTCTTTCCTATGTTTTTTCATTTATTACTTATGCTTTTCCAAACCCTTTGTTACTATGTTACATGTCCATGATGTTCCTATGATTTTAATGTTTCATGTTTATGATGTTTAACACTAATAATATCTAGAAGTATAGTGATATTTCGTTTTAATTATTCTATGTTCATTTTGTATTCTTTCCTATGTTTCTCATTTATTACTTATGCTTTTCCAAACCCTTTGTCACTATGTTACATGTCCATGATGTTCCTATGATTTTTATGTTTCATGTTTATGATGTTTAACACTAATAATATCTAGATGTTATACTTATTACAATATTATAGACGCTTAAACAAAATTTAGGTATTAAACTTGCATTTCTATTATGTCTTCATGATTATATTCTTCTTATGTTCAAATCTTGTGCTTCTTACAAATTATATGTTTATACATGTTCCCAAATGGTTGTCATGTTCATATAGTATGGTATCATATTTATGATCATAGTCTTATATGTTGTGATCCTTATAGTGACTATATTCTATATCTCACTTATGCTTGTATGATCCCTCTCTAGCACTTATGACTATCATGATCTTGTTATTTACTTTCATTGGGGAAAACATCAAGGTTGGACTATCCTTTCACATTTTCACTTATTCAAAGCTCTATCATTCTTTAGTTGGACAAAACCTCTTGTAGCTTTCTTTTTAATTTAATTTTATTAAAGGTATATTTCAAGCAAGTTGTAATTCTTTTATACTTTTAGTGTCTAACAAATTTTATTCAAAACATTATTTTTCTCTTTTACAAGTTTCTAATGAAACACTCTTTATAGAGTACACAATTTGTCAGCCATATTTGTATCCTTTGAGTTCTTGAAAAAATACTCTTCATATTGATTGTTTGTTTTACTATTATGTGTATCCTCGTTTCAATTCACATCCATGTAAATGTGGAGACAAAATATAATGGTGAAATTTTCATGGTTGTGCAATTTTCCCTTATGTTTTTGCCTTCATCACTCATCCCAAAGAATTGATTTCAATCTCCAAATCTTCCATTTGCATGTGTGGAATCAAATATAATTGTCTTTATATGCAAACTTGAACATCAAACTTTTAAACATTTAAAATTAAAATTTAATCTTTTGTCAACCTTTTCACTTATATTATTGTATTTACTGTCTATTTGCACATTATAATAGTAGCATCACTGAATAATGATGATTCTAATAGCATTATCAAAGAATTCATAATCTTAGGCATTCCTACATGCTTATCTATTGACTGCAATCATTATATCATAGTCATTGGATTAGTTTTCCTTTATTGACCAAATAAAATTATTTTTTGCCTAGTAAATGCGCTGAAACACATTTGTTATGTTCATCCAAGTCTTGTTTCAATCATGCTTGCCATGTCAATTCCACAAGTGTAGAGACTAGTTATGTATGCATAGATTTAAAACCATAGTGAAGAATAGTTAATCCTAAATCCCCTCACTTCAAAATGCAGGTATATTATGAATTACATGACAGATTTATGCAGCAAAAGAATTATAGTCTGAGGAAGACGAGGTGGCCATGAAATCCTGCAATTCAGTGCTAATCACACGAATCACAATATCACATTTCCAGTTCTTCCTTCCAACTCTACTTGTTCTATACTTACAATCCCTCACAAACTTATTCACTCTCTTAAGCTTCTCCTCGTTCAAAAAATCGAATAAAATGTCATGAGCAGGGCGCCCTTGTTCATAATTTATACCCAAATCCTTCAACAAGTTAAGCTTTGCCACATTCCCTGCAACATCAATGGCTTCCTCAAGATCATCGAGTAATTTTTTCTTTGTTCTTTTATCATCAAAAGTAGAGGATTTTCTTCTCTCTGTGGGCATTTTGCCTTTAGCTGTGGATTGATCAAGTGAACAATTATTGTAATTGCTATACTTGGGTGGTCTTCCTCTTCTGCGCTTTGGCTGTTCTTCCTCCTGTACATTATTTATTAGTGTCCTTTTGCCTTGGTTTCTGTGCCTCATTTCTTCAAGAACTTCATGAATTCTTTCAATTGCATTAACGATTTGTTCTCTATTATACATGTATTTTTCCTGGCAGAATAATAACTGATCTAAATTCATGTGGTCAATGACAGTGGGATCGTAATATTGCTTTGTCAATGCAGAGAAGTCCACTTTAGCAGCCATGTTCTATCAAGATGCAAAATTAGTTAAGCAAAGTGGGCATATTTATGAACTGTGTTTGGACGCGTCCTTTCTTTAGACACCCCAACCTGATTATTTTTGTTAAGAGTGTTCATTTAATTTGGCCATTATATACTTGTTCAAATTTAGTAACACAAACGTCTCTAATTTTTTAATTTTTAAAAGAAAAAAATCATAATATAAAATTCTTTAATATAGTCTCAAAACTCCGCCTTTGCAATTCCTTCATATTTCAAGGCTTTCTCCTTAGCCAAGAGCTTTCATGTTTTCCTTTGTTAGGAGACCTTCCTTATACAGATACAAATTAGCCTGTGTCTGATGGTTAACAAGAGAAATCATGAGATAGAAACCATTTCAAAAATAAAATAGACACCCTTAAAGGATAGTATTATAAGCTTCATTATCTTTTCTTTGAGAGAAGATCCCAAGTGGTGGTCCTCACTAATGATCTATGAACACAATGTCTTGCTGATAAGTGAAATGCTTGCTTCAAGATGCAATAGAGTAAGCCTTGTTGGAAATGTTTAAATTTTTTGTCTGAGCCTTTCTCACGTCAACTCCCTTGTTCCACCTACCTATCAAAGGCTCCCTTCAATGGTAACTCTTTGAGATTTTCATCCCTACTCTGCCCTTGACCCCAGAATTTATTGTGTTTGGTGAATTTGAATTTTGAGAGGGAATCTTTGTGAAGAAGACAAGAATAGACAAAAAGAAGGAATGAAATAGTCAGTTAGTAAGTTGGAAGAAGAAGAAGTTGCAAAAGCAACAACAAAGAATGTTTTTGAACATGAACAATAGTTCTGAAAAGTGCAAGGTGTGTGCAGAGAGTAGCAAATAGCTCTAGACGAATAGAAAAAAGAAAAAAGAGACTCTAAGAAGCTCCAATGTGTGTGCAGCTCCAGATTGCTGCCAATCGAGTCTATTATTAGCAGTTTGTAGTTTTAGGTTTAGGAATCCTTTTGTAAATGTTATTTTTTTGATTTAATAGAACAAGAAAAAGTTTGTTGTGTGTGTCCAATCATTTTGTATTGTTATTTTGCATTGTATTTTGGTATTCCCAACTGATTGGGAAACATGGCAGTAGATCTATACATTTAATGTGAGTTTGCGATTAAAAATCCATCGGATTGGTATCAAATCCAGAGGCCCTAAGTCTTGAGTGAGTTGGACATTTATTTTTTGGGTGTTTATAGTTTGTTTTTTTGTTGAAGACATGGCTGGAGAAGAGAGTAAGAGTTGGTAGCAACCACCACCATTCAATGGACAAAACTATGATGTTTGGGTAAAAACAATGAAGACCATAATGCCTGCAAATATTTTGGGGGAAGTTGCGATTAGTGGGTTCAATGATGTGACTAACCCAACAATGTATGCAACCCTCACAAACAACTAGAAGACCCAGCTGAAGGAGACAAGGAGGAAATATGCAAAAACATTAAGTCTAATTAAAGTAGCCTTGATAGAGGCTATTTTTCCTAGAATAGTAGCATCTAACTATGCAAAGGAATCTTGAGAAATCCTCCAAACTAGATACAAAGGGACTGATAAAGTCAGATTAGTGAAGCTCCAGATGCTTCGAAGAGATTTTGAGAATCTCCAAATGAAGGACAGTGAGTCTATCTTAGACTTTCACACAAGAATATCTAGTTTGATAAACCAATTGAGGATGAATGGAGAAGCCATGGAAGAGTAGAGGATTGTGGAGAAAATCCTTAGAAGTCTATCATCAAAGTTTGATGCAGTAGTGATTGCCATTGAAGAGGAAAATGATCTCTCAACATTGATCGTTGATGAGCTGATGGGTTCCCTACAAACCCATGAGTAGCGCCTAAATAGGTCTACAAATTATTCCCATGAGCAAGCTTTCAAAGCTCAAGCCAATGCAAGAGATAGGGGAGAGGTAGAAACAACTCCAAATGAAGCTCAAGAGGTAGAGGTAGAGGTAGATCTAGATGTGGAAGTGCTAGAGAAGATAGCTCAAGATGAGCACACAGCTAAGAGGGAGCAAGCAATTCTCAATCTAGCTCTAGATAAGACAAGAAGAACAACAATTCGAGTTAGAGGTTCGACAAGAGAAATGTTGAATGTTATTATTTCCATAAGTTTGTTCATTATGCAAGTGAGTGTTGGAAAAGGAAATGTGATCAGTCCAAGCAAAGTGCAAATGTGGTTGAGGGTAATCAGTTAAAGGCCTTCATCATGTGTAACATTGCTTAGCAAGGCAGTGATGAGGTATGGCTTTTAGATAGTGGGTGTAGAAGCCACATGAGTGGTAATGAGAGTTTATTTTCTTTAATTGATAAAAATTTCAAGTCTGAGATAAAAATGGGGAACAATGAAACAGTTCTAGATGTGGTAAAGGGTTCTATTATGTTTCACACCAAGTAGGATGAGAAGAAGGAGATCAAAAATGTATATTTCATTCCTAGTATAAAGCACAACCTCATGAGTATTGGACAGCTGATCCAAAAAGGCTACAAAGTGTTGATGAAAAGGGTGAATGCATCATTTATGAGAAGGATGGAAGCAAGAAAATAATTTCAACAATACCAATGAGAAAGAATAGAATGTTTCCCTTGAGGTTAGAGACATGTTTCTCAGCTCAGTTCGTAGCTACAACCCCCAATCATGAAAAATGTATAGCAGTACAACAACAAGAATCTCTCAAGACTATCATTCAAGACCCTTCCAAACTTTGGCATTTTAGATATGGATACTTAGGTTATGCTAGTTTAAATATTTGTCAAAGAATGGTATGGTTATAGGTTTTCCAACCATTGTAGCTGAGCCTAGTGGTAGATGTGAAGCCTATATTTTAGGCAAGCAACATAGGCAGCCTTTTCAATCAAGCAACTCTAGAAGGGAAATAACACCATTGGAGCTGGTGCACATTGATTTGTGTGGCCCTATGCAAACAATTTCTACTAGTAAGAGCCAATGTTTTATAACCTTCATAGATGACTACAGCTGTAAGACATGGGTTTATTTCTTACAACATAAATTTGAAATTTTTGACAAGTTTAAAGTATTTAAGGCTCAGGCTGAAAAGAAGAGTGGACATTTCATTAAGGTCTTAAGGTTAGATAGAGGGGGAGAGTATACCTCCAATCATTTCGTGAAGTTTTGCAAGCAATATGGCATTAAGAAGGAGCTAACAATAGCCTATACTCTGTAGCAAAATGGAGTGGTTAAGAGGAAAAATAGAACCATTGTGGAAATGGAAAGAAGTATGATTAAATCCAAGAGACTCCCAAATGAATTTTTGGGTGAATCTATAGCAACAACAATATATTTTATAAATAGAAGTCCTACAAAGGTAGTTTGTGACAAGATTCCACAAGAGGCATGGATAAAATGCAAGTGGATGGTTGAGCACTTGAGAATGTTTGGGTGTGTGGCATATGCACTTGTGCCAAAAGAGAAGAGAGAAAAGTTAGATGACATGTTGAAATTATTATTTTTTATTCAAAATTAGGGATTTATAACACTCTCCCTTAATATTGAGTCTCTTTCACATTCATTGTATATTTTTGAAGCTATAACTTTTCATATTTGGAGTTGTTGTGTATGTCCTTTGGAGTTGACTTTCAAAAGTTTTTCAAGGTTGACTATATGTGATATTTGGAGTTGATAGTGAATGCTTTGGAATTGATGTTGCCATATCTATTATGCCCAAACTATTTATTGGGTGTTCAAAGCTATCTTTTATGAGAGGCTTCGTAAATTTATCATTGAGTTGTTGCTTAGATCTACAAAACTAGATTTTAATTTCTCTATGTTCTACAAGCCCTATTATAAAATAATAGTGGATCTCAATATGAATATTTCATCCATGAAAAAATCAGTTTTTTGTTAGGTCTATTGATGATACATTGTCACAATATATGGTTCTACCATTTTTTTTGTTTTTCCTTCAAGTCTATCAATATCCTCCTATAAAAAATGCTCTAATATACTACCACAATTGTTGTGATACATTTACCTTCTATTATGAAAAGAGAAATTATGGGTAGTTTGATGGATTCCCATTAAATGGCTCTTAATTCCAAATAAAACACACATTTTGATGTGTTATTTCTATCATCTACACTACCTACCTAATTGTAATGCAATTTCCTCTAGGTTCACTTGCAATCTACATCAACCAAAAAGAGCTTCCCTATTTTTTGTTGTTTTTCTTCTCTTGCATGATTTTATGATCTATTTCTCAATATTTTCTAAGGATTCATGGCCAACTAAAGGTTTCACATTGTTAAGGTACCAAATCAGTGTCCACACTTCAAATTTGGTGAAGGTTTGATAAAAATTGAACAAGTTATGGAGTTACATATTTTTGGCCTACATCTAGACTTTGCAAAACTTCTAGTACCATCCAAATCCCCTTTGAATCCTTGAAATTCCTTTTGGAATTTATTATTTTGACAACCACTAATGCAAATTGAGTTTTTGAATGTTTTGACACTTACTGTACCTATAGACTTCCTTTCTCAACTGGACCTTATTTTATCCCCCCTCGCTTCCCCATAAAATCTAGTTGACCCTTGACTTCCTATAATCTTGTTGGCACTTAAGTTACCACAAGGTCACCCTATGGCTAGTTTTTTTCCAACAAAACTAGATGCGTGATATATGATGTAGTTGTAGGGGCCCCTAGGAATCACTCAAATGACCCTTTTCATGCGTAAACACATGGTCGTCATTGATCTCTACCCTAGCCTCACTTCAAAGGTAATGGTGTGTGGTGTTCCCATTCAATGTATATGAATCAAAAAAATTCCTTGATGCTAGATACATCTCAATACTACTCAAATCTCCATATTTATTCCAATTCCCCTTGTTTCCCTACAAATCCTACTATTTTGGTAATTTCATTACCATGTGGATGTTGTCTACATGACACCAACTTTCCCACATGTTCAAAGGTGGATAAGCTATACAATTGTTTTCAAGTGAACTAGATGCATCTCGATGACCCTCAAATTCCTACAATTTCTAAATGTACTTGGTTCTCTCACATAGTCTAGAAAGATGAGTTCTTTAGGTGTCGATAATGTATTTGGAACCCCTTTAGATTCTCATAGCATCCTAATGACCTATTTTTCTCCATAAAGAGAAGAACACCATAAATTTCAATTCTAAATGGATATATCCACTTACCCCTTGAATTTTTGGAATCATGCCAAGAATCTTAGAAAAATGTCAAAGCAATGGTTATAACGGTTTGCACATGAAACTTGAGGGTCAATAATTTACTTCCATGTCTCCTATCATGCTTAGATGTGGGGTGCTCATCTCTTCTCCATCTCATATGCTATAAATTAGATTATGATCTCATTTTGGAAGGAGGTGTTTTTGGAAGGGGGCCTTTTGAGGGAGGATTTTGGTAAGAAGTATTCATAGTGTTAGGAGGGTTAGGGTTAGACAAATTAGTAGAAGATGGAAAAACCTTGTTGGGTTGATGTCTACGAATTTTAAGGCTTGAGAGTCAAAGCCAATGGAGGCATTGCAAGAGAATATATTCATGCACATGAATAATGTGTTCTATTTTGTTATGAATGTATGTGTTTCGTTGCATGATTGGGAAATATGGTAAGACCCCCTAGTCATGGACTACATTAGATGGTATCAAAGTTAGTTTCTCACTATTCTCCAATAGGGATTAAAGCTAGGTAGAAGGTGTTATGGAATCCTCCATGGTGGAAGTGGGTATAGAAAGCACAAGAGGTGTATCTTCCAAGGTTCTTGTTGGGTATAGAATAGGATGTTTGTGAGGGTCTACTACAAAGAAGATTCATATTTTGGGGTGTCCTCTAGTAGATGTTGAAGTTAGGTAGGTGTAGGTTTCCTCCACTAAGAAAATGTGGGTAGACAAAATGTTAAGAGGTCCATCATTTAGAATATCTGTTGGGTAGAGGGTAGGTGTGTTAGTAACATTTTTGTTGTAGGTTTGAGAGAAAACTTGTAATTGCAAAGGGTGTAAGCTCTAGATTTTATGCATTTATAATTGTAAGTGGGTGTGTGTAGATAAAATAATTTGAGATTGTGGAGGAAGTATTTTATGAAGATTTTAGAAGCAAAAATAAAGGCTCATTGAAGAAAAAAGTTTTAGAAAGGAGGCAAGTAGAAAAAAAGCTCACTAGAAGAGGTTAGGTATAGAAGTTATCTCAAAATAAAACCATAGAAGATTTGTTATAGAAGATAATGGGTATGTGCAGGATCATCATTGAAAAAATAGGCCCTTAAGTGGAAAAAAATTCAAAAAAATCAGAGTTAGGCAACTTGATGTAAAAATTTGAATAAGTTATCTATATTATTTCAAAAATATGTAAGAATAGAATCTATAGAAATTTGAATGTAGTTTCTAAACTACTAGGTTTATTTAAAAAGAAAAAAAATCTATTTATTGAAAATTTAAAATTTCAATCCAGTAGCACTTAAATTTCAGGAAAAAAATAAGTAGGTGTCTACCTGACCACCCTAACCACAATAAAATGATAATATTTTTTATAATATTTTATACATAAGTAGAGGACTCATGCCCCAATGTGATGCATATTTTTGTAAATTTTTTTCCAAGTAAATAATTAATTATGATTTTTTTATTACAACTTTTAAAAAATATAAAAACTCGTATGTTTGACCACCTTAACTTGGTCAAAACTTCTTGATTTTTTTTTTTTAATCCTATAGTATGCAAAGCATACAATGTGACACATGTTTTAGAGTCAAAAAATGTGATACTTTTTGAAAGCTATAGATGTTTTTCAATCAACCTATCAACCAGGACTTTAGTCATAATTCAAATAGACAATGAATAATAATTATTTATTAAATTCAAAGTAAAGCATAATTTATATTTGTGGAAAGCTGAGAATATCTTTTAAAAACCCTTTTTGTTTCATCAATTTTGGGTAAAAAAAAAGTCGTCAGCCAATTACCCTACACATACCCATCATATCACCAATTTTTGGCCCATCATGATCCTGCACATACCCTAATATTTTTTAACTATAGAGGGTAGAAAGGAGACAAAAATTTGAAAGGTTTGTTTGTTTTAAGAATTATTTTTTGAAATATTGTGAGAGATTTTTTGCAAGGAGAATTTTGTAATTTTAGAGGGTTAATATCCTAGAGATCGGAGAAATTTGTCATAGAGATAATTATGTAACTGTAGAGGGTTAATATCCTAGATATCAAAGAGATTTGTAATAGAGAGAATTATGTAACTTTAGAGGGTTAATACCCTAGAGACTAGAGAATTTGTTGCAAGTGGAATCATTTAAATATAAAAAGGATTGTCCAAATCCTTGGAGGGCCTATAAAAGATAGTAGAGGTATGAATATTTATTTTCTTGCAAGCAAAGTCTTGTGATCATGGAGATTTTATAGCTTAGAAGTGGAAAAATTATGTTTCAAGTGAAGCTTGTAATTGCAAAGGGACATGTGAGTCTATGAAGAAACTATAGAAGTGAAGAAATATGTCTTCAAGAAAGAAGGGTAATGAAAAGACCCATAAGGATCTTATTTTTAGAAGAATAGCAATAAAGAACGCATGAGGTAATTACTTTTGAATAGTTGAAAATAATCTAGGAAAATAATGGATGCATTACAAATTAATTAGAATTTTGAAAATGGTGTAGTTAAAATAAAGTATATAAAAGGTTAAATTAAAGTAGCCTGATAGAAATTGAAAGGTATGTTGTTGGATGTCATGAAGAAAGGGTAGATTATTATCCTAAAGAAGGAAAATATTGGAACAAGTATTATGAAATGGAGGATCATGGTGAGAAGGAAGTCCTCTTGGAAGAAGATAAGAATGGAGGAATGGAGAAGATAATGAA
>VDFB02270651.1:573911648-574104309 GCA_007258455.2 Sequoia sempervirens | reverse complement strand
TTTTTATGATTAACCACTAGTATTTTAGGGTTAAGGTTTTCACAAAATCCTTCACCTTTACTAATTTACTAGTATTTTAATGAAATTCATTTCTTCCACATCTTCCATCCTTCACGTCTCTTTAGTTTTCTTTATATTATTCTATTATAAATAAGAATAATCCAATTTTTCTTTACGTTAATATAAGGAAATCAAGCTATAATTCCTTATATCCCTTCCCTCTCAGGTTGCTCCAAATGTTAATCAACTGATCACATGGTAATTCTTCTTTCTTCAAGTTCTACATGAATTTAACTCATATTCTAGTATAAGTAGTAACTAGGGGTGGTTATTACACCCTTATACTTTGGTCTCTTATTTACATCATATTTATTATGTGTCTTTTATTCACATTTCACTTTCTATATTATTCTTTATTTTTTATTTCCCCACTTAGAGGGGATATTTCATTTTGATTATTTTTTGTTCAGTTTGTATTCTTTCCTATGTTTTTCATTTATTACTTATGATTTTCCAAACCCTTTGTTACTATGTTACATGTCCATGATGTTCCTATGATTTTAATGTTTAATACTAATAATATCTAGAAGTATAGGGATATTTTGTTTTAATTATTCTATGTTTATTTTGTATTCTTTCCTATGTTTCTCATTTATTACTTATGCTTTTCCAAACTCTTTGTTACTATGTTACATGTCCATGATGTTCCTATGATTTTTTATGTTTCATGTTTATGATGTTTAACACTAATAATATCTAGATGTTATACTTATTACAATATTATAGATGCTTAAACAAAATTTAGGTATTAAGCTTGCATTTCTATTATGTTTTCATGAGTATATTCTTCTTATGTTCAAATCTTGTGCTTCTTACAAATTATATGTTTATACATGTTCCCAAATGGTTGTCATGTTCATATAGTATGGTATCATATTTATGATCATAGTCTTATATGTTGTGATCCTTATAGTGACTATATTCTATATCTTACTTATGCTTGTATGAGCATTTATGACTATCATGATCTTGTTATTTACTTTCATTGGGGAAAACATCAGGGTTGGACTATCCTTTCACATTTTCACTTATTCAAAGCTCTATCATTCTTTAGTTGGACAAAAACTCTTGTAGCTTTCTTTTTAATTTAATTTTATTAAAGGTAGATTTCAAGCAAGTTGTAATTCTTTTATACTTTTAGTGTCTAACAAATTTTATTCAAAACATTATTTTTCTCTTTTACAAGTTTCTAATGAAACACTCTTTATAGAGTACACAATTTGTCGGCCATATTTGTATCCTTTGAGTTCTTCAAAAAATACTCTTCATATTGATTGTTTGTTTTACTATTATGTGTATCCTCGTTACAATTCACATCCATGTAAATGTGGAGACAAAATATAGTGGTGAAATTTTCATGCTTGTGCAATTTTCCCTTATGTTTTTGCCTTCATCACTCATCCCAAAGAATTGATTTCAATCTCCAAATCTTCCATTTGCATGTGTGGAATCAAATATAATTGTCTCTATATGCAAATTTGAACATCAAACTTTTAAACATTTAAAATTTAAATTTAATCTTTTGTCAACCTTTTCACTTATATTATTGTGTTTACTGTCTATTTGCACATTATAATAGTAGCATCACTGAATAATGATGATTCTAATAGCATTATCAAAGAATTCATAATCTTAGGCATTCCTACATGCTTATCTATTGAATGTAATCATTATTTCATAGTCATTGGATTAGTTTGCCTTTATTGACCAAAAAACTTATTTTTGCCTAGTAAATGAGCTGAAACACATTTGTTATGTTCATCCAAGTCTTGTTTCAATCATGCTTGCCATGTCAATTCCACAAGTGTAGAGACTAGTTATGTATGCATAGATTTAAAACCATAGTGAAGAATAGTTAATCCTAAATCCCCTCACTTCAAAATGCAGGTATATTATGAATTACATGACAGATTTATGCAGCAAAAGAATTATAGTCTGAGGAAGACGAGGTGGCCATGAAATCCTGCAATTCAGTGCTAATCACACGAATCACAATATCACATTTCCAGTTCTTCCTTCCAACTCTACTTGTTCTATACTTACAATCCCTCACAAACTTATTCACTCTCTTAAGCTTCTCCTCGTTCAAAAAATCGAATAAAATGTCATGAGCAGGGCGCCCTTGTTCATAATTTATACCCAAATCCTTCAACAAGTTAAGCTTTGCCACATTCCCTGCAACATCAATGGCTTCCTCAAGATCATCGAGTAATTTTTTCTTTGTTCTTTTATCATCAAAAGTAGAGGATTTTCTTCTCTCTGTGGGCATTTTGCCTTTAGCTGTGGATTGATCAAGTGAACAATTATTGTAATTGCTATACTTGGGTGGTCTTCCTCTTCTGCGCTTTGGCTGTTCTTCCTCCTGTACATTATTTATTAGTGTCCTTTTGCCTTGGTTTCTGTGCCTCATTTCTTCAAGAACTTCATGAATTCTTTCAATTGCATTAACGATTTGTTCTCTATTATACATGTATTTTTCCTGGCAGAATAATAACTGATCTAAATTCATGTGGTCAATGACAGTGGGATCGTAATATTGCTTTGTCAATGCAGAGAAGTCCACTTTAGCAGCCATGTTCTATCAAGATGCAAAATTAGTTAAGCAAAGTGGGCATATTTATGAACTGTGTTTGGACGCGTCCTTTCTTTAGACACCCCAACCTGATTATTTTTGTTAAGAGTGTTCATTTAATTTGGCCATTATATACTTGTTCAAATTTAGTAACACAAACGTCTCTAATTTTTTAATTTTTAAAAGAAAAAAATCATAATATAAAATTCTTTAATATAGTCTCAAAACTCCGCCTTTGCAATTCCTTCATATTTCAAGGCTTTCTCCTTAGCCAAGAGCTTTCATGTTTTCCTTTGTTAGGAGACCTTCCTTATACAGATACAAATTAGCCTGTGTCTGATGGTTAACAAGAGAAATCATGAGATAGAAACCATTTCAAAAATAAAATAGACACCCTTAAAGGATAGTATTATAAGCTTCATTATCTTTTCTTTGAGAGAAGATCCCAAGTGGTGGTCCTCACTAATGATCTATGAACACAATGTCTTGCTGATAAGTGAAATGCTTGCTTCAAGATGCAATAGAGTAAGCCTTGTTGGAAATGTTTAAATTTTTTGTCTGAGCCTTTCTCACGTCAACTCCCTTGTTCCACCTACCTATCAAAGGCTCCCTTCAATGGTAACTCTTTGAGATTTTCATCCCTACTCTGCCCTTGACCCCAGAATTTATTGTGTTTGGTGAATTTGAATTTTGAGAGGGAATCTTTGTGAAGAAGACAAGAATAGACAAAAAGAAGGAATGAAATAGTCAGTTAGTAAGTTGGAAGAAGAAGAAGTTGCAAAAGCAACAACAAAGAATGTTTTTGAACATGAACAATAGTTCTGAAAAGTGCAAGGTGTGTGCAGAGAGTAGCAAATAGCTCTAGACGAATAGAAAAAAGAAAAAAGAGACTCTAAGAAGCTCCAATGTGTGTGCAGCTCCAGATTGCTGCCAATCGAGTCTATTATTAGCAGTTTGTAGTTTTAGGTTTAGGAATCCTTTTGTAAATGTTATTTTTTTGATTTAATAGAACAAGAAAAAGTTTGTTGTGTGTGTCCAATCATTTTGTATTGTTATTTTGCATTGTATTTTGGTATTCCCAACTGATTGGGAAACATGGCAGTAGATCTATACATTTAATGTGAGTTTGCGATTAAAAATCCATCGGATTGGTATCAAATCCAGAGGCCCTAAGTCTTGAGTGAGTTGGACATTTATTTTTTGGGTGTTTATAGTTTGTTTTTTTGTTGAAGACATGGCTGGAGAAGAGAGTAAGAGTTGGTAGCAACCACCACCATTCAATGGACAAAACTATGATGTTTGGGTAAAAACAATGAAGACCATAATGCCTGCAAATATTTTGGGGGAAGTTGCGATTAGTGGGTTCAATGATGTGACTAACCCAACAATGTATGCAACCCTCACAAACAACTAGAAGACCCAGCTGAAGGAGACAAGGAGGAAATATGCAAAAACATTAAGTCTAATTAAAGTAGCCTTGATAGAGGCTATTTTTCCTAGAATAGTAGCATCTAACTATGCAAAGGAATCTTGAGAAATCCTCCAAACTAGATACAAAGGGACTGATAAAGTCAGATTAGTGAAGCTCCAGATGCTTCGAAGAGATTTTGAGAATCTCCAAATGAAGGACAGTGAGTCTATCTTAGACTTTCACACAAGAATATCTAGTTTGATAAACCAATTGAGGATGAATGGAGAAGCCATGGAAGAGTAGAGGATTGTGGAGAAAATCCTTAGAAGTCTATCATCAAAGTTTGATGCAGTAGTGATTGCCATTGAAGAGGAAAATGATCTCTCAACATTGATCGTTGATGAGCTGATGGGTTCCCTACAAACCCATGAGTAGCGCCTAAATAGGTCTACAAATTATTCCCATGAGCAAGCTTTCAAAGCTCAAGCCAATGCAAGAGATAGGGGAGAGGTAGAAACAACTCCAAATGAAGCTCAAGAGGTAGAGGTAGAGGTAGATCTAGATGTGGAAGTGCTAGAGAAGATAGCTCAAGATGAGCACACAGCTAAGAGGGAGCAAGCAATTCTCAATCTAGCTCTAGATAAGACAAGAAGAACAACAATTCGAGTTAGAGGTTCGACAAGAGAAATGTTGAATGTTATTATTTCCATAAGTTTGTTCATTATGCAAGTGAGTGTTGGAAAAGGAAATGTGATCAGTCCAAGCAAAGTGCAAATGTGGTTGAGGGTAATCAGTTAAAGGCCTTCATCATGTGTAACATTGCTTAGCAAGGCAGTGATGAGGTATGGCTTTTAGATAGTGGGTGTAGAAGCCACATGAGTGGTAATGAGAGTTTATTTTCTTTAATTGATAAAAATTTCAAGTCTGAGATAAAAATGGGGAACAATGAAACAGTTCTAGATGTGGTAAAGGGTTCTATTATGTTTCACACCAAGTAGGATGAGAAGAAGGAGATCAAAAATGTATATTTCATTCCTAGTATAAAGCACAACCTCATGAGTATTGGACAGCTGATCCAAAAAGGCTACAAAGTGTTGATGAAAAGGGTGAATGCATCATTTATGAGAAGGATGGAAGCAAGAAAATAATTTCAACAATACCAATGAGAAAGAATAGAATGTTTCCCTTGAGGTTAGAGACATGTTTCTCAGCTCAGTTCGTAGCTACAACCCCCAATCATGAAAAATGTATAGCAGTACAACAACAAGAATCTCTCAAGACTATCATTCAAGACCCTTCCAAACTTTGGCATTTTAGATATGGATACTTAGGTTATGCTAGTTTAAATATTTGTCAAAGAATGGTATGGTTATAGGTTTTCCAACCATTGTAGCTGAGCCTAGTGGTAGATGTGAAGCCTATATTTTAGGCAAGCAACATAGGCAGCCTTTTCAATCAAGCAACTCTAGAAGGGAAATAACACCATTGGAGCTGGTGCACATTGATTTGTGTGGCCCTATGCAAACAATTTCTACTAGTAAGAGCCAATGTTTTATAACCTTCATAGATGACTACAGCTGTAAGACATGGGTTTATTTCTTACAACATAAATTTGAAATTTTTGACAAGTTTAAAGTATTTAAGGCTCAGGCTGAAAAGAAGAGTGGACATTTCATTAAGGTCTTAAGGTTAGATAGAGGGGGAGAGTATACCTCCAATCATTTCGTGAAGTTTTGCAAGCAATATGGCATTAAGAAGGAGCTAACAATAGCCTATACTCTGTAGCAAAATGGAGTGGTTAAGAGGAAAAATAGAACCATTGTGGAAATGGAAAGAAGTATGATTAAATCCAAGAGACTCCCAAATGAATTTTTGGGTGAATCTATAGCAACAACAATATATTTTATAAATAGAAGTCCTACAAAGGTAGTTTGTGACAAGATTCCACAAGAGGCATGGATAAAATGCAAGTGGATGGTTGAGCACTTGAGAATGTTTGGGTGTGTGGCATATGCACTTGTGCCAAAAGAGAAGAGAGAAAAGTTAGATGACATGTTGAAATTATTATTTTTTATTCAAAATTAGGGATTTATAACACTCTCCCTTAATATTGAGTCTCTTTCACATTCATTGTATATTTTTGAAGCTATAACTTTTCATATTTGGAGTTGTTGTGTATGTCCTTTGGAGTTGACTTTCAAAAGTTTTTCAAGGTTGACTATATGTGATATTTGGAGTTGATAGTGAATGCTTTGGAATTGATGTTGCCATATCTATTATGCCCAAACTATTTATTGGGTGTTCAAAGCTATCTTTTATGAGAGGCTTCGTAAATTTATCATTGAGTTGTTGCTTAGATCTACAAAACTAGATTTTAATTTCTCTATGTTCTACAAGCCCTATTATAAAATAATAGTGGATCTCAATATGAATATTTCATCCATGAAAAAATCAGTTTTTTGTTAGGTCTATTGATGATACATTGTCACAATATATGGTTCTACCATTTTTTTTGTTTTTCCTTCAAGTCTATCAATATCCTCCTATAAAAAATGCTCTAATATACTACCACAATTGTTGTGATACATTTACCTTCTATTATGAAAAGAGAAATTATGGGTAGTTTGATGGATTCCCATTAAATGGCTCTTAATTCCAAATAAAACACACATTTTGATGTGTTATTTCTATCATCTACACTACCTACCTAATTGTAATGCAATTTCCTCTAGGTTCACTTGCAATCTACATCAACCAAAAAGAGCTTCCCTATTTTTTGTTGTTTTTCTTCTCTTGCATGATTTTATGATCTATTTCTCAATATTTTCTAAGGATTCATGGCCAACTAAAGGTTTCACCTTGTTAAGGTGCCAAATCAATGTCCACACTTCAAATTTGGTGAAGGTTTGATAAAAATTGAACAAGTTATGGAGTTACAGGTTTTTGGCCTACATCTAGACTTTGCAAAACTTCTAGTACCAGCCAAATCCCCTTTGAATCCTTGAAATTCTTTTTGGAATTTGTTATTTTGACAACCACTAATGCAAATTGAGTTTTTGAATGTTTTGACACTTACTGTACCTATAGACTTCCTTTCTCAACTGGACCTTATTTTATCCCCCCTCGCTTCCCCATAAAATCTAGTTGACCCTTGACTTCCTATAATCTTGTTGGCACTTAAGTTACCACAAGGTCACCCTATGGCTAGTTTTTTTCCAACAAAACTAGATGCGTGATATATGATGTAGTTGTAGGGGCCCCTAGGAATCACTCAAATGACCCTTTTCATGCGTAAACACATGGTCGTCATTGATCTCTACCCTAGCCTCACTTCAAAGGTAATGGTGTGTGGTGTTCCCATTCAATGTATATGAATCAAAAAAATTCCTTGATGCTAGATACATCTCAATACTACTCAAATCTCCATATTTATTCCAATTCCCCTTGTTTCCCTACAAATCCTACTATTTTGGTAATTTCATTACCATGTGGATGTTGTCTACATGACACCAACTTTCCCACATGTTCAAAGGTGGATAAGCTATACAATTGTTTTCAAGTGAACTAGATGCATCTCGATGACCCTCAAATTCCTACAATTTCTAAATGTACTTGGTTCTCTCACATAGTCTAGAAAGATGAGTTCTTTAGGTGTCGATAATGTATTTGGAACCCCTTTAGATTCTCATAGCATCCTAATGACCTATTTTTCTCCATAAAGAGAAGAACACCATAAATTTCAATTCTAAATGGATATATCCACTTACCCCTTGAATTTTTGGAATCATGCCAAGAATCTTAGAAAAATGTCAAAGCAATGGTTATAACGGTTTGCACATGAAACTTGAGGGTCAATAATTTACTTCCATGTCTCCTATCATGCTTAGATGTGGGGTGCTCATCTCTTCTCCATCTCATATGCTATAAATTAGATTATGATCTCATTTTGGAAGGAGGTGTTTTTGGAAGGGGGCCTTTTGAGGGAGGATTTTGGTAAGAAGTATTCATAGTGTTAGGAGGGTTAGGGTTAGACAAATTAGTAGAAGATGGAAAAACCTTGTTGGGTTGATGTCTACGAATTTTAAGGCTTGAGAGTCAAAGCCAATGGAGGCATTGCAAGAGAATATATTCATGCACATGAATAATGTGTTCTATTTTGTTATGAATGTATGTGTTTCGTTGCATGATTGGGAAATATGGTAAGACCCCCTAGTCATGGACTACATTAGATGGTATCAAAGTTAGTTTCTCACTATTCTCCAATAGGGATTAAAGCTAGGTAGAAGGTGTTATGGAATCCTCCATGGTGGAAGTGGGTATAGAAAGCACAAGAGGTGTATCTTCCAAGGTTCTTGTTGGGTATAGAATAGGATGTTTGTGAGGGTCTACTACAAAGAAGATTCATATTTTGGGGTGTCCTCTAGTAGATGTTGAAGTTAGGTAGGTGTAGGTTTCCTCCACTAAGAAAATGTGGGTAGACAAAATGTTAAGAGGTCCATCATTTAGAATATCTGTTGGGTAGAGGGTAGGTGTGTTAGTAACATTTTTGTTGTAGGTTTGAGAGAAAACTTGTAATTGCAAAGGGTGTAAGCTCTAGATTTTATGCATTTATAATTGTAAGTGGGTGTGTGTAGATAAAATAATTTGAGATTGTGGAGGAAGTATTTTATGAAGATTTTAGAAGCAAAAATAAAGGCTCATTGAAGAAAAAAGTTTTAGAAAGGAGGCAAGTAGAAAAAAAGCTCACTAGAAGAGGTTAGGTATAGAAGTTATCTCAAAATAAAACCATAGAAGATTTGTTATAGAAGATAATGGGTATGTGCAGGATCATCATTGAAAAAATAGGCCCTTAAGTGGAAAAAAATTCAAAAAAATCAGAGTTAGGCAACTTGATGTAAAAATTTGAATAAGTTATCTATATTATTTCAAAAATATGTAAGAATAGAATCTATAGAAATTTGAATGTAGTTTCTAAACTACTAGGTTTATTTAAAAAGAAAAATCTATTTGTTGAAAATTTAAAATTTCAATCCAAAGAGCACTTAAATTTGTGAAAAAATAAGTAGGTGTCTGACCACCCTAACCACAATAAAATGATAATATTTTTATAATATTTTATACATAATTAGAGGACTCATGCCCCAATGTGATGCATATTTTTGTAAAAAATTTCCAAGTAATTAATTATGATTTTTTATTACAACTTTTAAAAAATATAAAAACTCGTATGTTTGACCACCTTAACTTGGTCAAAACTTCTGAAATTCATTTTTTTTTTTTAATCCTATAGTATGCAAAGCATACAATGTGACACATGTTTTAGAGTCAAAAAATGTGATACTTTTTGAAAGCTATAGATGTTTTTCAATCAACCTATCAACCAGGACTTTAGTCATAATTCAAATAGACAATGAATAATAATTATTTATTAAATTCAAAGTAAAGCATAATTTATATTTGTGGAAAGCTGAGAATATCTTTTAAAAACCCTTTTTGTTTCATCAATTTTGGGTAAAAAAAAAGTCGTCAGCCAATTACCCTACACATACCCATCATATCACCAATTTTTGGCCCATCATGATCCTGCACATACCCTAATATTTTTTAACTATAGAGGGTAGAAAGGAGACAAAAATTTGAAAGGTTTGTTTGTTTTAAGAATTATTTTTTGAAATATTGTGAGAGATTTTTTGCAAGGAGAATTTTGTAATTTTAGAGGGTTAATATCCTAGAGATCGGAGAAATTTGTCATAGAGATAATTATGTAACTGTAGAGGGTTAATATCCTAGATATCAAAGAGATTTGTAATAGAGAGAATTATGTAACTTTAGAGGGTTAATACCCTAGAGACTAGAGAATTTGTTGCAAGTGGAATCATTTAAATATAAAAAGGATTGTCCAAATCCTTGGAGGGCCTATAAAAGATAGTAGAGGTATGAATATTTATTTTCTTGCAAGCAAAGTCTTGTGATCATGGAGATTTTATAGCTTAGAAGTGGAAAAATTATGTTTCAAGTGAAGCTTGTAATTGCAAAGGGACATGTGAGTCTATGAAGAAACTATAGAAGTGAAGAAATATGTCTTCAAGAAAGAAGGGTAATGAAAAGACCCATAAGGATCTTATTTTTAGAAGAATAGCAATAAAGAACGCATGAGGTAATTACTTTTGAATAGTTGAAAATAATCTAGGAAAATAATGGATGCATTACAAATTAATTAGAATTTTGAAAATGGTGTAGTTAAAATAAAGTATATAAAAGGTTAAATTAAAGTAGCCTGATAGAAATTGAAAGGTATGTTGTTGGATGTCATGAAGAAAGGGTAGATTATTATCCTAAAGAAGGAAAATATTGGAACAAGTATTATGAAATGGAGGATCATGGTGAGAAGGAAGTCCTCTTGGAAGAAGATAAGAATGGAGGAATGGAGAAGATAATGAAGAAGAGAGAAGAAACAAGGTAGATAGAAACCCATATTTTGTCTAATGTTGATTTAGTTGTAGGAAATGCAAAGGAAGAGAGAGTAGGAGAACAACAAATCCTAAAGCAAGAGGATAGTGAAGAAGAAATAGATAGCGCAAGCAAGGAAAGAGGAAATCCTCATGGAGGATAATTAAAAGACTAATAGACTAGAAGAAGAGTAGTAGAGAAGTAGAGAAAATGGAGAAAAGGAATTTTTTTTTAGGAAGGCAGACTTTGAGGGTCTTATTTTTGCTAGAAAGAAATCAGTGAAGATGAAGACTTCTTTATGAAGGAGGAGATATTAAGGATGGAAATATTTTTAGAAGTATAATTGGTAAAAGAGTCTAAGGAGGTGATAGAGTAGATGAAAAATGGAGAAGATGAATCCCATAATCATAAAAATAGCAGAAAAAAGGTAGCATAGTGACATGTAGATGATGCTAAAGAAGAAGAGATCCTCATACTAGAAGATGAAGAAATAAAGGAAGAGGAGAATATGGATTTATTTTTAGATGAACTTCTATGAATAAATAAATAAGAATGGATTACACATGTCTTAGTGAAGGAATGTAAATGTGGATGGCTAAAGATGCATGGGAAGAAGAGGTTTTTGCAAGGGTAGTGAATGAGAAGGTAGAAAGTATGATTGCAATAGAATTTATTAGTGAAATCATGGAGGTGTTGATGGTTAGAGCTATACATGAAGAAGAAGTTGTATAAAAAATAGAAGTTGAAGATGAGAATTTAGTTGAGATTAAGGATGAAGACGTTGTAGTAAATGATATGTTGCAATAGATGAATGTAAGGATAAATTGAGGATAAATTTAATGTTTAATCCTTTTCTTTTTATTGATATCAAGGTGTTAAGTTGCATTTAGATAAGATAGTGAGAATAGAAGGTGAGTATGTAGAAGAGTTTGAAGAAGAAGGAGATGTGAGTGAAAAGGGGAAGATAGAATTATTAAAATTCCATGACTTTGATAATATCAACTTATATTCAAATTTAGTATAGGATGATTTAGATGAAATAAAAAGAGCAGAAGAGTTTTGGTGGAGAAGACTAGAGAGAGTGGGTTGAATCCCATGAGAGGAATGAGAAGAGTTGAAAAAGTGAAGTGTATTGAATGGAGAAGCATTTGGAGGAGGAGGTTGAACTATGATTGGTTTAGTCCCACAAAAGGGAAGATGAGGGTAGAGTGCAATTGGAGGAGGTGTTCAGTTGATGGTGGAAATAGGTCCACAAGAGGAAAGAGGAATGAAGATTAGAGTTTTCAAGGAAAGAGAGGAGTTCTTCCAACCAAATTTTGGAAGAGGAGGATAAAATAAAAGTTTCAAGTGTACCTATTAGAATATTGGAATATTCTATAGGTTATCTTCAACTTCGAAGAGTAGTTCTACTACTCAACTCCATTTGTGAAGTATGATCACAAAATTTTTACCTAGCATGTCTGATGCAAGAGCATTTAGGTTCACTTGCAATCCTCATCAACCAAAAAGAGTTTCCCTATTTTTTGTTGCAATGATTTTTTATTATGGAATTTTTTTGATCTAATTTTTGAATAATTCCTAAGGATTCACAATCAACTAAATATTTCACCTTGTTAATGAGCCAAATGGGTGTCCACATGTCAAATTTGGTGAGGTTTTGATAAAAATAGAGAAAGTTATGGAGTTATGGAACTTTAGCCTACATCTAGACTTGTAAAAAAATTGATCCTATTTAGATCTCCTTTGAATCCTCATAACTCCTTTCGGAATTCATTTTTTTGTCCATCGCTTATGATGATTGAGTCTAGAAAATTTGTGACCCTTACTAGACCTACAAACTTTATTTCTAAAGCGTACCTTATCTGATTACCCCTCGCTTCCTTGCAAAAAATATTTGACCCTCAACTTCCCACAATCCCATTGACACTTAATTTCCCACAAGGTCTCCTAAAACAAAAATTTCCCTTAACATTGTTTCCATCTTGATACCACTTGAATCTCCATCGATCTTGATGTTCCTTTTATTCCCATAGTTTCTTGATGCCCCTCATTTCCCCACAAGTCCTATTGTTGCATAAATTTCATCACCATGTGGACATTTTCCACATGGACCCAATATCCCCTCATGTCTAAGGATGGATAATTTGATGTAGAAATTATCAAGTGAATCAAACACATATTGATGACCCTTGAATTCTTGCAGTGTATAGATAGATTTGGTTCTCCCATATGGTTGAGGAAGATTAGTTTTATAAGTTTCTATAATGCATCTAGAACCCCTTCAAGTTCCTACAACATTCTCATGACCTATTTTTCTCCACAAAGAGAAGAATGACATAATTTTTTGTGATGTGGATACATCCATTCACCCCTTAAATTCTTGCAATCATACCAATAATTTTGAAAAATTCATTTGAAAGTGATGATTGTAGAAACCTTCACATGAATCCTAGAAGCCAATAATTAAATGTCACATGTCTCATCATCCGTTTACGTAGGGTGTTAGTCTATTCTCCATCTCATATGTTATAAATTAGATTTTGATCTCATTTTGGAAGGAGATTCTTTTGGAAAAGGGGCCTTTTGAAGGAGGCTTTTGGGGAGGATTTTAGGAGAATTCTCCACAATCTTAAGAGGGTTAGGGTTATAAAAATGAGAAAAAGTTGGAAAAATCTTGCTAGGTTGGTGTTTATGAAATTGTAAGGTTTGAGAACCAAGGTCAATCAAGGCATTGTAATGGAATGTATTATTTCATAGTAATAAAGTTTTTTTTTTTGTTAATAATGTATGTGTTTGGTTGCATGATTAGGAAATATAGAAAGATCCAGAATAGGGACTACATCAAATTTTTATTAGTGTACCAAACCAACTTAAAATCACTTGATGCATATACAAATTTCATAGCCATTTGTGCTATTTATATATCTCAAAAAGCTTTTACTTTCTTAAAATTTAATATTCTTCAAGGTCTCATTAAATCTATAAACCAAGACTAATGCATGCGTTATATCAAGAATGGTTGTTTTTAAATACATTAAGCTTCCGACCATGCTCTTACACAACATTGAGCTTACATTTTTTCTACAATATTCCTCACTTAATTTAAAACCTATGGCTAACAATGTTGGTCTAGGCTTATTTTTTAACATTCTAAACCTAATCAAACTTTTTATGGCATATTGTGTTTGATAAAGAAAAATGGAATGTTCCATTTATTTTACCTCAATTTCAAACAAATATTTTAGAAGAATTAATTCTATTAGTTCAAACTCTTTTTTCATGGATTATTTAAACTCAACAATAAAGGAATCATTATTTCTTATAAGAATAATCATTTTCATACATGACAATAATTAAAATATTGAACTATGAATTATGTCAATGTAGAGTGTGGGCTCATCATTTCTTTCCTTAACATATTTAATCAATATGTTATTTCCATAAACTATATACTACATAGAATCATTTGGATCATATAAATTAACATTACAACACAATCTTTTCCCCTATTTCCATAAAAGTACAACTTCATAGGCATTCTTTGAGTCTATTTATTATAGCTTTGAATTATAATAGACTGAAAGTGCAGATGTCTTGGTGTATAAATAAAAATATATTGCATTCATAAATATTATTTAATGATTCACAATAAGCTCTAATATAATTATCAACCCTTTTCACTTCTTTCTACATGAACTAGAAACATTTGAAACACCTACAAATCATCTAATTCAAATAGTAGCATCAATTCCTACTCAAAATGCTTCTTTATCTTGGAATCTATTTCAGGCTCAAGATGAAACCAAACTAAATAAATAACTAGCTCATCAACAATAACTTGTAGAGAGTGGATTCCATTATTCTCACAAAAAAGTGATATTTGGAAAAATATTTTTTCTACTTTTGGGAATGATGAGGTTTTATATCTCCCTCAATATAAAATCAAATATTTCTTCTTGCATGAATATCCATTAGCATTTTTTTTCTAGATCCACTGACACCATTAAATTTATAAAAAATTATTGACCTTAAAAATCTGATCACATCTCTCAATAGTTGAAACCTTTTTCTATATCACTCCTCAACCTCTTATAAAGGTTTTTGAGTTAGCTATCATGCCCTAATAAGTTTTTGAGAATGTTTTCAAGGCCCAATGAGGTTTCAAAAATCTCTAAAGATTTTGATGCCCAAAGAAATATCGCAAGCTACTATTGGCTAAGAACATTTTTCTAAAAATTTATATAAAAGTTTTGAATGAATTTACTTCAATGTTTCCACATTTGCATGAATGTATATCAGAATGTTCCCAACTATAATGTTTGAAAATTGAATCTCATTTCAAAGATCCAATATTTCCATAAATCATCTTGATATACATATATTGATATACATATATGACTTGGTTTACAAACCCAGAGGTATCATTTGAAGTCAAAATCCATTCTTTTATCTCAATACATATTTTAACTATGAGTTTGAATAGGGTGGTTAGTGGGATCTTGTCAATTTCATCTTTGTTCGATGTTAATTCTTAAAAATTTCACTCTAGGAAAGAAACATCCTATGGAAAGCTTTATAGACATGGGATTGAAATTGTTGTCTATGAAGTGGCCTTTGGGATTTAGAAGTTGGCTCTTTGAATATTTTGGAGAGAAAAGGGGAAGAAAAAAAATAGGAAAAATTGAAATGAAAGATAACTAAGGTGATGAGTCAAAATTAGTTTTTTGTCCATTCCTAACTTTTGCATAATATAGATTAAAACCTTCAAGGCATTACATGGAGTTTAAAGGAGCACATGCATGATTTAAAGTTTGCAAGACTAGAAAAATTTCACACTATAGAAGGAAAGAACAAAAATAAAATGTTAGACACATAGGACAACTGAGAGGGGGAGTGAGTTAGTTGTAAATTAAAGCCTTAAAACTCTCATAAGCATTCAAACCCTTATTAATATTTAAACCCTTAACATCATGACACAAATGCAACAACACATTAATAAATATGCATAATAGAACACCAAATTTACATGGAAAACCCTAATCAAGGAAAAACCATGATGAGGATCAACTCTAGATATATGAAATTTGATTATAATATAAGCTCACTGTTGGAAGGGCTCATTTCCAAGGACTCATTGTCCAGATAGAAAGAGATAAGAATAAGATTGTAATTGGGAGGTCCACTTCCTCAAGGCAACAAGATAATCCACCACAACAACTTTTGCACCATCTGTAACCTTCAACTCACTACATCCAACAACTTCTAGCACTCTAAAATGTAGAAACATTTTGTTCATTGCTTTCGATAGCCTTAGGAATTTAATCTCACACTCAAATCACAACTCTTGATCACTTTCACATCTATGAAAATGATCAAGAACTAAGCTAAACCTGATTGAATTGAAAAAAAAAACATTCAATTAAACTAATTAAGCCATGCTCCCAATGAATTTATTGAAATTATACTAAGCTAGGAAGCCATTAAAATAGAAAATAACAATGAAATGCTTGTAATTGAACCTAACTAATACATCAAACCTCATCCCATTGGGGAATTGGAGTTGCATTGATGTGGAATTTCAGCCCTTTCCCAACCCCATAATTGAAACAAGCTTGAAGATGAACTCTTCAATGGATAATTGATTGATAATTGATGCAAGATTAGCTAAAATGAGTAAAAATGGATCAAATGCTCATAATGAATGCTCTAAAATTGACTATAGTGTAGGTTCTCTTAATGAATGTGGATGAATTTCTCAAGGAATGGAGGCTATTTATAGGAAAATTGAGTGAATCAATGGCCAAGATTGATTTGGTTAATCAATGGACAAAATTGAATTGGATGAAGAAACATGCATCAAAGATAAATTGAAGGATCGAGATTCAAAGATCACAAGGATCAAGGATTCTTATCAAAGGATAAAATTGATATCATATTGGCTTTCCCATGTAAGATATTTCCCTTTGGAGGGATATTTTTGAATTCAAATTAAAGGAATATTCTATGAGAATATTATTTCAATTATTGGAGGAAATGGAGAAATTGGCTAATTAAATAGTTAGAATATTATTTAATTATGAAAGATGGTAGAATTTATGAATTTAATTAAACAATTTAAAGAAATCATTTAATCAAATAGGGAAATTAATGACATTTAATCAAATAATTAGGATTATTTAATAAAATGAGAGGACTTTATGGAATTTAATTAAATAATTCACATTATTTAATTAAATAGGATGAAAATTAGCATGGAAAGGATGAATTAATCAAATAAGGTTAATTACCCAATTAATATGATCAAATTGGGATGAAAATAATCTTAGTAATCAAAGTAAATGTGTGATATCAATCAGGAAAATTTTAAGTGTCTACAACATTAGCACACATACCACACAAATCACTAACAATTTACCATGTGTATATATATATATATATATATATATATATATATATCATCTGCAACCTCAAAAACCTTCTCTAGGTCAACCTTAATCAAACATATGCACCTCAAATGTGTATCAAAAAAATAGGTCACCAACAAACATTTATGTAGTGGAAATAAATAAAGGAAGACCATTCCAAGGGTTAATTAGGACTGAAATCTATACTAGCACATAATCTTAGGTTCCCATAAACATCGAAGCACATCAACAACCATCGCTAAGAATCTAGGCCAACCAAACTAACATACCAACAATTGACATCTCTCTAGGTTTGAAAACATCATGTGAACCATGAAACAACACACAAAAATTTTAGAATATTCCAACATCAATATAATATTCAAACATACTCACACAACCACCTAAAACTAAAGAATACAATTATTTTGTGTAACCAGACATGCTACCATAAAATGTAACACATGAATCCAATCTTGTAGAATAGAAGAATACAAAACACTTCAAGGGAAGGTAGAAAAAAGTAGTATAAGCACTGAAAAAAAAAAGGTGTTTCCACCTTTTAGGAGATAGAACACAAGAAGGGCTTAGGACCATTCCCCTAATTCACTCAAGTTTCATTCAAGGAAACCCTAGAGATCTCAATATAAGGATGGAATTAGGAAAAGAGATCTACAATAGGGTAGATCCTAGGGTGTGATTAAAGTTAATAAGGGGTTTCACCACCAAGCAAAGGCTTTGAAAGACAAGTAATGAAAGTAACATGCAAAACTTAACAATGTAACCTAGAAAATAAAATTAAATTAAAATTGCAAACTAGAGAAAAATAAAGGTGCACTTGGAAAGTTGAAGAGGCTCAGAACAAGTTTTGAAATCCTAAAAATAAGAATTTTAATGCACATTGGTACTCATACACTAGTAGAAGTGATTTAGTCCCAGTTTAGGGTTTCAGGTAGAAACTAGAATCAAGAACTGGTAAACTAGGATCTACAAAAAATACTTGAAATCTAGTATACTGGAACTCATACGCCACAAGTGGTGATTTAGTCCTAGTATCAAGGTTGATTTAAAACTCTAATATCCTCTAGTTTCCTCCTATTTCTTTTCTCCTACCAAATCTTTGAATCTGAAACACTAAATTCTGCTTTGTAGATAACTTTATGTGATCTTGTAATGTAGATGACAACTTTCACAACTTTTCAACTTTCTCCAATATTTCTCCTCAATCGATCTTCAACCTAAATCTACAAATAACACATTAAAGAGAGGAAAAAATGTTTTTTTGTTAGTAGATAGGGGTTTCCCTTGGTCAAACCCCATTTTGGTAATCAAACCTTGAAATGAAATCAAATAGAATGAAGGAATGATGAATGAACACTATGCAATATTGCAACTCACCAAACCCTTGAATAAATGGCTGCAATATTGTATGTAATGGATAGCATGAATGTAGATCTTGACTCTTGATTGAATGCTATGGATCTTGATTTGAGTGCTTGCTTGAATCATAAGAACCTACATCACAAATGTTAACTCAAAAAAAGCATTATGCTTGATGACTTTGACATGATGTTTGAATCTTGAAAATAGCTCCAAAATGCTTGATAATCAACTCTTGAATGTTTTTTAATTAGATCACACTTGTTCATGAAAATTTTTAGGAGAAAATATGTGAAAGAACCTTGTATTTATACTTTTTTATGCCAAATTTCCTGAAATTACAACACTATAAGCCCACATCAAATCTAGGAGAATAAAATACCACCAAGAATTGAATTCAAAATTAGGTCCAAGCTAAGTGGGACTCATATGCTAGTTGGGGAATATAAGTCCTAGTAGGCTAAGCTTGGGACACAAATTTCAAGAATCATTAAGTTTTATGCCAAATTCAGGTGCAAGCTTCGAAACTTAGGTGTGACCCATATTCCCAAGGTGGTGTATGATTTCCAAATCATTAATTCTAGGCCATACAAACCAAAAACATTAAATTATGATTGGTTATTTGATATTTTTTAGGATTATCCTTAGAAATATGTATTAAATAGGGCTTGTGGATGCAAAATAGGACCAAATAAGGCATAAAGAAGCACAATTTTAGTAGGGAGGGACCAAAAATGTGTGGAAACATAAAGGAATGCATTTGTCTACACTACATTCAGCCCCTAATTTAGTGGGAGGAGGAACTTGCTTCAAACTCACACTAAAGTAGACAAATTCACATTAAGAGGGGTCCAAGTGTACCAATGCTAATGAGATAGGATGACAATGATTAAGAGGGGTGATCAAGCCCCTAGGATCAAGATCCTATGGAAAACAAACATAGGAACAAAAGAAAACACATGAAAGTGATATAAGGAGCAACAACAAGGCACAATCATACACTGGAAAAGACATAAAGAATAAAGAAAACAAAAACAAAAAGGTTGGATCAAGCCTTAACCATTGGTCCAATACAATGTGGATCAGATCTAAGATATTTTTCCAAAAATGTTTACAAGTGGAACATGATGTCCAATATGAAAATAGAATGCATGTTCACAAGGGTTGGTGGAAGCTCAGGTCATCCACTAGGTGAGCCCCTAGTGAGACACATACACACATGACCGATATGTGTTCACACAAACAAGAAAGTGGCTATGGGAATGTAACACCTAAGTTCATCTCCCATATGTACAACCATACCAAAGCTATGCCTCTTGATAACTTTGATAAGGTTCCACACAAAACAAGCATTAGTATTCACAAGACAAGAAAAGCTTCATATGCTTGACACCTATGAATGAAAAAGATGGCACCATAGGCAAGCAAAGTATGTTATACAAGGTAGCAATATAAAAGTTATTGTAAATGAAAAATAGTGTAAATTATGTTCAAAGGAGTTTTTCTTAGTTCATTTAAGGTTTTAACTTAGGGAACATTGTGCCTAATGTCTCCAAGAGAGGACCAATTGAATAATAGAAGACTCAAAACTTAGGGGATGCAGTGTGTCACATCAAACCACTAAGAGGAATATAATATACTAAGAGAGATCACACTATTGAGGGACATCATGCCCAGTGTCACCACAAAGTGAAAGATGCATCACATGCAGTAAGACGACTACACAATGCAACATGAATTATAAAAGAATATTGCCAATGTATCCCCCTACTTTAAAGAAATTGCTAAACACCATACTGTGAGCAATTAATTTAAAGTAGCTAATGATAAACACTAATAAGAAAGAGGATATGAGAGCTTATTTGAAAATCCCTATGCCAAGTCATATATTTCCAAATAAAGATACGTCATGAAAAGGGGTTTCCCCCACATTGAGATCCTAAAATAACACAAGGCATCCATGGACTTAGGGCTAGTATGTCTTTGCTATAATATTTTTATAGAGCTTGGAATTTTCATCATTCCCCAAATACTCATGGAACAAGAAACAATGAAACAAAGAGAGCGAAAAAAAAGAAAATTCCTTTGGGTCAACATGGAAGAGACCTAAATGTCTTGACACCTTGTATTATCCCCAAAAGGAAAACACAAGACAAAGAAAAGATAAAAGGTTTACGACATAGAGAAGAATGTAGATACAAATAGAGGAATGTCACAAAGAGAGAGACATCAAACAAAACGGTACGAGGAAATCACATTATTTACATGCAATCACACAAACATAAAATGAAAAATAAAATAATGCAAAAGAATAGTAAGTCACATGTGAGTAAACCTATTAGCAGGTCATTTGTATCCTAACCTTGTTCATTGTATATAGAAGGCAAACAACTAGCCAAATGGACAACAACAAATGTGCTACAAGGAAAAGGCTATCTAATTATTGTCCCCACTGTGGTCAGGATAAGGATGAGTTGATATGCATGATGATATGTTGTTCCTTGCAAGAAGGAAATTATTTTCAATGAATGTAAAACATGCAATAGTGAGTATGCTTATGATCCTACAACTATTACATGGCAAGGAGCAGCACCTATTGTTATTGATGCATATCTAATGAGATATTCCCACATGTAGTATCTATCAATTTAGGATGTACCAAAGTTAAAGTGGGCTTAGGAGAATCTTTTATAAGAGTGTTTATATTGATTGAAGGCTTGTTTTATTTTTCCATTTCTTTCAAAGGGAAATAACCAAGACCACTAGTTCACATGTTAGGCTTGATAGGGACACATATACCTTGTTCTCTAGCACCATATACCCACGTTGTTTCATAAGTTCATAACCTCTTCCATAAAGTTGTTTCATTTCTTTCAAATTTGGTAGTTGTTCAACGTCATCAAATTTTGTCATGTATGTTATCTTTTCTTCTAAAGTGGTTGAATTGGATGCTTTTGAATTTTTTATTGACATTCTAGTTTCTCTTTTCCCTTTTTAGACTCTTTGTTTATGATCTTCTATTCACCCATGAATGTAGATATGAAATCAAAGGAAATCCAAGCATCTCCTAATAGCTCTGTGACTTCTTCAATATGCTCTTCTTTTTCTTTCTTGACATACAAAAAACTTTCAGGTTTAGGGTTGACCTTGATTGTATATACTTTGTTATATATATGAGAAATGGTATTGTAAGTCAGTTGTTGTGAAACATTATCATTATCAAGTTTTATTTTAGGTGATTCCAAGGTAGGGACGAGTTTAGTTTGAACTTGTGATTGTTATGAGGGTGGATAAATGATAATTTCAGGCTTCAGATATTGTTTCAAGGGATATCTAATGTGCATAACATAAAAATTATTGTCCTTATTTTTATGATCGCTTAGTGAAGGGGAGTCTATTGTCATTTCATCATCTTCATCTAAGGAAGCCACATCACTAGTGTTTGAAATAAATGTGTCAATGTTATCCTTTTCTTTCACCATGGTATCTTCCCTAGTAGGAGAGTTTTTAGGAGAGCTACAAACTAGATGTCCATGACATCCAAAGGTTAGTTCTTCTAAAATAACTTCATCACTAGTAAGGGAGTTATCAATGGTTGAATTTTCTTGCTTATCAATGATGGAATTCCCTTTTTCAATAAGTTTTTAACCAAATGAAGAGAGACAAGTAGGATTCTCACAAATTTCATTGGTTTGATCCTCTATGACCAAAATATCTTCTTCACAACCAGGAGAGATATTAGGAGAGGGCCAAATATGATTGTTAGGGTTGTCCATGATTTCATCATTTTTATCTAAGGTCTCATTCTCTTGTGTCACACTACTTACCCTATTAGGATAGCTCTCAAGAGGTTCATCACATTCCATGATTATCTTTTAAAAAGTAACTTAATTTAAAATAGGGGAAGCATCAAGGGAAGGACAACTATGATTTTCATGTTTACTAATGATTGGATCCTCTTGTTCCAATAGACCTTTCCAAATGTTAGGGACATTAGGAATGAGATAAATAATACTATTTTTGGAACACAACAATCTGCTAAGAGGGGGATTGAATTAGTAGACTAAAAAAATTTAGTTTTCTTTTCTAAAGAACAACCAAAAATCTTAAAAACTAGATGTGCAAATTAAAACATTAAAGATATTACAAAAAAATGCACAAAAGATCAACACATAACAACAAATATACATGGAAAACCCAAGATGTTAAAAACCATAGTGAGAAAATATTGTTAGAAGCTATTGTCCTAATCTAGCCTCATAATGAAATCCTCTATTACAATTTTTAAGGGAACCACCCTAAGGAGACACTTATCCCCTGAACTGAGCACCCACTTAGTTATTTGATGGCACCAATCAATCAAATTTACATGTAATATGATTACAATTTTTTCCTAAGGAACTCTAATCCATGTTACAACTTACCCTATAATTGTTCAACTATTTATTGCTATCATAGAAACTTTGTTCACTACTTTGCACTCCTCCACCTTAGCTCTGTTCCTCTTCTTTCCCTTTTTATTAGTGCATTATTTTTCTACCTCAATGCACCACTATACTCTTCTGCAACTCTTCTTTTCTATTTGTGTGTATATTGATTCAGGAGCTCAGTATCTTACTACTCAAACCTCTACCTCACATTAGACATACTTCGTATCTATTTTGTGTAGTTCCAATCAATCATAATTGCCTCAGGATCTTCTACTATTATCGGATCTTTTTTTAGGGTGAATATCTTCCTCATCATTCTCCGGCCACACTAAGCCACACACCACTAATTCCTAGTGCAAAGAATTTTCATTCACTTTCATCCTACCAAACCCTAAGATCAGATATGCAGTTAATGCTCTTTTCTGATCCTAATATTTGATCTTGATTTCTATCTCTATAGCCATCTATACCAAAAAAAAATTCATCCAATCACATTACACCTGTCGTTGAAGCAGGTATCCCAATTAATTTTCATCTCTAGGTTGATTTATATGAAAAGCCATGTTTACACATAGTTAGCCATTCATGATCATATTATTCAAATTTGGGTCATCAATCTCCTATATACATGCCACAATCTTGTGTTCACCATTCATTGTCACAACTTACAATCATGAACATTTGATAAGTGGTCATTTAAATCTCCTTTGTTGATCATGACCTTTATGAACAATCACATAAATTTTATTGATGTAGCAATCACTGTTGGATTAGCTACCGATTAATTTGTGTCATCCCTCGTTATCCTATATGTCCTGACAATGAGCCCACAAAATCTTCGTAGGTTGGTGGGTATGTGCCATGTGTTTTGATTACTTATCGTCCAACTTATTTGATTCACATCAATGATGTGAAGTGATGATGCCACATGTTGTAGGTCCCACCAAGGTTCTATCTTCCATCAATGTGTATTGTTCGGCGAGCTTCATTTGATCTACACAGTTCCCTGTTTCTTTGAAAGATATGAACATTTCCCATGACATGTGCCATGGGCTAGTGGGTATCGTTAGATCATCCATTTTGGCTTGATCACCATCATCGATCAACCTTGTTCTACCACCTATTCATGATGACATCATATCCTATCCACTTCATCTTCTACCACTATAGGTCCCACTATCCTCATCACCGATTATACTTCATCCACTATATTTACTTACCACCAATCCCAACTTACCCATGGGATTTAGTAGGGACCCACCACTAACTCATCGGGCTAGTGGGGAGACCATTAGATCTTGCAGTCTCCACCAAAACCATTGATCCCATTAGAGGGAAATATTTTCTTGAGTCTTAGGAAAAATTAAGTGCCACAAATACCTGCATGGCTATTGATAATTTCTAGGTGAATGGGTTGATTCCTCACATGATATAATAGACTTAAATTATCACTTAAGCTACCTATAACTTACAAACATAGGTCACCATCAAATTAGAAACTTTGGTCTAATTCCATGACTGTGTATGCCTAGGGTTTAACCAACAAACCCTAATTTTGGTCAAAAGCACAAGTAATCCTTTTATGAGTATAACCTTCAACCTCTAGTCTTTCCAAACACATTTTTGAGCTACTCTCAAAAAACTCATCTCAAATCTAAGATCAGATTTTGCTTCAAAGTGCTAAGGGAATTCAACAACATTTACAACCTTCACTCCATCTTATAGGTTCATAATATAGTATCTTCCTTAGACATTAATGACAACATTAATGTTGGCTCTCCTTCATGTAGGATTAGTTCCACCTCACACCTAATCCCCTTTTGACATCAATGACAACAATATGCCAACAATTTTCCCCTTTGTAATTTATGGCAAGCCTAAATACTCATACAAATGGGATGAAATGGTATTGATAGCAATTATAAATAAATTGAGTCTTGTACCATTTTGAGCTCTATAACAATGCTCCCATTTAATAAGCACCTCTTCCATACTCATCCTGCTCCATTGATAAGTTTTTCTAATTCTCCCCCTTTGACATCAATGGCAAAGGGTAGACTCCCCCTAACACATTACTCCCACTTTGATAATCAATTCAGAGAGAAAGTGGGAATCATGATTATGCAACCATCAATTTGTTAGAAATTTGTAAAACCATTGATACTTGACTTGATGCATCTTTTATGTTTCCAAGGATGAATGAAATGTGAATGAGGCTCCCATTGGACTCATGCCCCATCACTAGTGACTAGTGAGATGATGTGGGAGAAATGAATCCTAATTTTTTCCTCAAATATTCAAATCATTTCCTTTGAAGAGGCTTGGTAAAAATCTCAGCTACCTAGTCTTTGATTGGAATATACTCCATGTTTACCTCCTTATCTACAACCTTCTCTCTTATAAAGTGATACTTAATGGATATGTGCTTTGTTCTAGAGTGCACCACTAGATTCTTTGATATGTTTATGGCACTTGAATTGTCACAAAGAATTGAGATAGGTTATTTGTACTCCACCTTGATGTTTTTAAGAGTTTACTTCATCCATAGGACTTGAGTACAACATGTTTTTTCCACATGCTTTGCTTCAACAGTGGATAAAGTAATTGACTCTTGCTTCTTTCTCATCCAAGAAACTAACTTGTTTCCCAAGAAGAATGCTCCACCACTGGTGATTTTCCTATCATCCACACTTCTTTCCCAATTAGCATCTGTATATGCAGTTAAATTAAAGTCCTTTCCCTTGGGATACCATAGTCCATAGTCAATAGTACTGTTGATGTATCTAAAAATCCTTTTCACTACATTAACATGTGACTCTTTTGGTGCAACCTAAAATATTTCCACTAGACATACTACTTGTATAATATCTAGCCTTGATGTAGTTAAATAAAGAAAACTTCTAATCATTGACCTATACATTGTTTGATTTTCCTTGGATGATTCATCTGATTTGCTCAATTTACAACCAATTATGATGGGGGTACTAATTAGTCTATTGTCTTCCATGCCAAATTTCTTGAGCATATCCATATCATACTTAGGTTGAGATATAAATATCCCTTATCCATTTCTATAATTTTTAAACCAAGAAAAAATGACAACTCTCCTAACATTGATATCTCAAATTCATCTTGCATGTGTGTAGCAAATATTTTACACATTTTATCATTGCTACCACCAAAAATGATGGCATCCTCATAAACTACAACTATGATCATGTGCTCTCCTTCAAACTTGAAATACAAGTTACTATTTGCACATCCCTTTTTGAATCCCTATTGCTACCAATATTGGTCTAATCTAGAATACCAAGCTCTAGGTTCTTTTTTTAGACCATACAATGCTTTTATCAATCTAAAAACATAGTCTTCATCCTCGTGTGCCATAGAAAAATGGCCCATTATCATTTTCATGTTCTTTAGGCCTTTCTTCACGATACTTGGTCCATTTTGCTGTGATTTAATTTTGGAATGTGGCTTGAACACTCACATTAGGTCCTTAAAATTCAAATTATGGCATCTTGTGAAGGTGTTGTGAAGTGTGTTAAAACATTTCTACACTTTTCTAGACTCTATTCATTACAATTCACCTAAAAATCACCTTTTCATCACTTATCAAGTCCTATTTTGAAGTGTTGTAAAATCTTGTAATAAGATTTCACACTTTTCAAGGCTTCATTTCATTATTTAAACCTTTCTTATGCTTTATTTGACCCATTTATGCACTCATAAGGCTTAATTAAGTGTAATTTTCAATGTAAACCTGACAATCCAAGGTGGGACCCATTTGCAATGGGTGGAGAATGAGTTCCTCTTGGCTCAAAATTTAAAATATTTCAAAATTTCTTTTGGGTTTTTATTTAGAATCACCTTATGTTGGCCTATGATGAGGTATCATCAAGTTACTAAGGCATAAGTGTATAAATAAGTGTTTTCTTATCTCATTTTAACCCCCATTCATCAAGTTCACCTATTTACTAATTCATTAAAGCATTTGAACACTTTGCATCACTTAATCAAGCATTAAGCAAGTACTTTGGAGCAACCATTGTTGTATCTTCAGATTTTCTTCAACAAGGGTTTGGTAAGTTAATAGCATTTTCATGTTATTTGTTTATCATTCTCTTTCATTTCATTATTTCATTAAGGGTTTGATTACCAAAGTGGGATTTGACCAAGGCAAATCCCTATAACCTAACCCTTAACCATTTTTCCCCTTTTTCATGTGTGTTTGTAGACTTGTGTATGTAGATTTGACAAGAATTTAGGTGTTGAAAAGTGGACAAGAAGTCAAAAAGTGTTTCAAGTCAAATCAACTCTATTTCAAGCTTGGAGAATACATTTTGTCAGTTTTCTATATAATTAACTCCATCAACTCGACAAGCAGTCAACCTCAGATCTGGTGCTACAGGATTGGTCCCTGATTTCTCAAAATTTTGGGAGTGAACTGACTCACCATTAGTGGTGAATGAGTCCCACCTTAAGGCTATAAATCTAGATTTTGTTATATTATAGATCCCGACACTCAGAAACTAGTTTCTGAGAGTTTTCATTAGAAGCAAGATTGATTCACCATCAGTGGTGAATGAGTCCCACTGTTGATTTTTAGTAATCTCAGTTAGCATTCAAAAGATTCCAGATTCTCCATTCTCTGCCCAAGTGCACTCTGAATCAACATTTTTCTATTATTTTTTGTATTTGTTCATTCTTAGTTCATGTTTTCATATCACATTATTTTTTCCAACATTGCATAATTGTTAGGTTTTGCATTCATAATCAGTCAAATAGATCATCCAATTGCACTTAGTTGATTCTATTTAGCCTAAATAACATCGCACATTGCATAATTTGAGTGAACCTAATGTAGATCTTTTGACTGGGGTTTAGCTCTCTCCTTTTAGATGAAACATCCTAAGAGTGCAAGACTAGCCTATAAGCCCCACCCAAAAATCTACAATTCATTTTGGTGAACCTACATTTTGAACACTTTACATTTCTGATTTCCATTGCATATTTCATCCTAGACTTCATTTGCATCAACATTCAATTAGGGTATTGTCTTGTTTTTGTATTCTAGGGTTTCTCAAATTGAATTAGTGAAAGACTCATTTAGATTTCATTTTTGCATTGTATATCATAGAAAAAATTGAAAATTTGCATATGCATCCTTTATTGGCATCTAAAAATCATTAAATTCACTTTAATTTTTTTGAAAAACACAAAAAAATCTCATAGTTGGACTCATTCGCCACCCTGGGCGAATCAGTCCACCTACACCTTTCATATTGCATTTTCAGGCATTTTTTGGGTATTTCTTGCATTTATATTTTATGTAATTTCTTTTTGTTTTACTTTCTAGATTCTCTGTCTGACTCTATTTCTTGCATCTTAGTTTACTTGCATTCATCATCATCATGGCATTTTCTTTTAATAAGTTTTGGAATTCATTAAATCCCTGGTAGACATGTTCGATTGTGCCTTTGGCTGTGATCCTAATGACCTTGAGCTTCCTCATGCTCCTTCAACTCCTCATGATGTACACATCATTAGAGAATATGATGATAGAATGAACAAGTTCTTCACTGAATGCCTTGATAACTTAGACGCCAATGCAGCCTTTTACCCATCAATGAAACCACCAAATCTTCCTACTATTGCACCTCCTTATCACTTTGGATATCTACATCCTGAAACTCAAGAAGGACCTAAGATCCCTCCATCCAGTGGACCTAGTTCTTCTCAACACACAACCATTTTACAATCACAAAGTCACAAACACTCCCATCAACCTTGAAGAAACATATGGTAAAGGATTTTCTATCCTAAGTAAACAAGGCTATGACATAACACATGAAAATGACATTCACCAACTTCTTGAATAAAAACCAACATAAGAAAATACAACAGAACTAGGATATCAAGATCCTCCTCATACTGAAAAGCGTCCTTTTGAATATTGGAGACTTTGAGCTGATGGTATAGTGATCTTTAATTCTCCTCCTAACTTAAACATTCTTCTTCCACGTGAACCACAATTACTTGATTCTAATGGCAAGGATATTAGGATCCCCACTAGTCCTCTTCCTCCTTCCATTCATGAAAAAGGAGAGTCTAGCACAAATGAAAACGACCTTACAAATTGAAAAAACTCAAGTTTCCTACTCATCCTCCACTTAAATGTGAACGGAGACTTCAATTGCTTTTAAACAAAGGTTTGATACTTTTAATACCTATGAATAGGTTGGTCATTTGTCCTAAAGATTCTAACATATCATTTTGCAAATATCATCATGTTCTTGGACATCGAACTGAAGAATGTTGGATATTCAAGGATATACTAGATAAGTATCACTTCACTGACACTGATTTCTTTCCTATTATCTCATAAACACTAAATCCCTTTATCATACCATAGTTTTAGAATTCCCTATTCTCACTAGTGTATGATCCTTTCACATCACACACCTTGACTTATTCTTTCCCTACACTTTTTGGGGGCCAAGATACTATTATCCTTGACCTTACAATGAACTTGTATTTGTCTCTTAACTATGTTATTCCTTTTCCTTTATACTACTTAAAATTGAGAAACCAATAACTTAGTTAATGGTTGACTTACATTTGCATTACTAGCCCCTTTCCATTTTTCTTGTATGTGCATATCGTGTTCCCCTGTATTGTGTGTTTGATGTTCTCTCTTTGTACACTTCTTTTATTTGTACCTCTATTCTTCTATATGTCGTGCATTTTCCTTTTTCACTTTTGTTTTGTGTTTGTCCTTTTGGGGATGACACAAAGCATTCAAACACCCTATGTCTCTTCCATGTTGACCCAAAAAGTTCCTTTTTCCTATTTTTTTTCTTTTTTCTTTTCCTTTTGTGGATGATGCAAAGCATTGAGATGCCCTATGTCTCTTCCATGTTGACCCAAAGGTCCTTTTTCCTTTTTTTTTTCTTTTTTGTTTTCCTTTTGGGGATGATGCAAAGCATTGAGATGCCCTAAGTCTCTTCCATGTTGACCCAAAGGGTCATTTTCCTTCTTTTCTTTTCTTTTATGTTTTCCTTTTGGGGATGACGCAAAGCATCAAGACTGCAATGTCTCCTTCATGTTGACCCGAAAACTTTTATTTTTCTTTCTCCTTTTTGTTTTCTTTTCGCTTGTATTTTCCTTTTGGGGACAATGAAAAGCATTGAGACTACAATGTCTCTTCCATGTTGACCCAAAACAGACTTTGTTTTCCTTTTATTTTTGCTTTCTTTGTGTCATTCTTCAAATTCTATGTACTTTGGGGAATGATGACAATTTTGATCTCTTTCATAAGAAAATTGCAGCAACGAACATAATCACCCCAAATCCATAGACCCCTTATGTGTTTGGTGTGTTCCTTTTTGGGGGGGAACTCCTTTTTCTTTTTTTTTCTCTTTCGTTCACATGAAGAAACCTAACTTAGAAACATATGACTTGGCATAGGGGATTTCCAAGTTGGCTCTCATTTCTTGTTTTCTTTTTGCATTTTTCCTTTGCTACTATAAATTCATTGCTCACATAACAGTGTGTAGCAATTCCTTTAAAGTGGGGGGCATACATTTGCATTATTCATTTGCATTCTTGGTTCTTAGTGTAGCCTTGTCACTTCATACAATGCCTTCCTCACTTTGCGGATGATATTGGGTTTGATGTCCTTCATAAGTGTGATCTATCTTAGCATATTACATTCCTCTTGGTGGCCTAATGTGACACACTGTATCCCTTAAGTTTTGAATATTTTATTCTTTGATTGGTCCTCTCTTGTAGTAATTAGACACAATGTTTCCTAAGTGATAGACCTTGCATGAACTTAACAAGACTCCTTTGAACATCTTTACACTTTACATCTTTACATTTTTACATTTTTTTACATTTTTTCATTTTACATCTTTTCCACCTTGCATAAAGAAACTTGCATGCCTGTGGTACCTTGTTCTTTGTTCATGACTTCTAAGCATATGAAGCTTTTCTTGTCTCATGAAGCATGAACTGACATTTTCTCTTGTGGTTCCTTGTTAAAGTTATCAGGAGGTATAACTTTAATATGGTTGAGTGGGAAGCCCATTAAGTGGCATGACTTTCCCCATAGTGACCTTTGTGTTTGTGAGTACATACTAACTACCATATGTACTTCACCTTTTGGGTCTTCCTCACCCAACAGACCACCATGAGTTCTATCGCTCCACAATGAGTATGCGTTTTATTTTTCAAAACAACCTAGATCTAATCCACAACTAGTTGGACAGACAATTGAACCTCAATTCAATTTCCCTTTCAAATGTGCATTCCTTTGTCCTTATGTCTATTTTTCCATGGTATCTTCATCCTAGGGGCTTGATCATCCCTCTTGATCGTTGTCATTCCATCTTGCTAGTGTAAGTGCATTGGGACCTCTCTCTCAGTATCCATGGCTACTTTAGTGTGACTTTGAAGCAAGTTCATCCTCTCACTAAAGTGGGGGCTAAATGTGCCATAGAAAAATTCCCCCTTATCATTTCATGGTCTTTTAGGCCTTTCTTCATGATACTTGGTCCATTTTTCTTTGATTTAATGTTGCAATGTGGCTTGAACACTCACATTAGGTCCTTAAAATTCAAATTATGGCATATTGTGAAGGTTTTTTGAAGTGTTGTAAACACTTCTACACTTTTCTAGACTCTATTCATTACAATTCACCTAAAAATTACCTTCTCATCACTTATCAAGTCCTATTTTTAAGTGTTGTAAAGTGTTGTAACAAGATTTCACGCTTTTCTAGGCTTAATTTCACTATTTACACCTTTCTTATGATTTATTTGACCCCTTTATGCGCTCATAAGGCTTAATTAAGTGTGATTTTGAATGTAAACCTAAAAAATAACATTATATGCAAGATAATTCCCAACACCCACTATCAAGTCCAAGGTGGGACCCATTCGCCATGGGTGGAAAATGAGTCCCTGTTGGCTCAAAATTTAAAAGATTTCAAATTTTCTTTCAGCTTTTTATTTAAAATCACCTTATTTCAACTTGTGATGAGGTATCATTAGGTTACTAAGGCACAAGTGTGTATAAATAAGTGTATTTTTTCTCTTATTTTAACCCCCATTCATCAATTTCACCTATTCACTCACTCATTAAAGCATTTGAGCACTTTGCATCACTTAATCAAGCATTAACCAAGTACTTTGGAGCAGCCATTGTTGTATCTCCATATTTTCTTCAACAAGGGTTTGGTAAGTTAATAGCACTTGCATGTTATTTATTTATCATTCTCTTTCATTTCATTATTTCATTAAGGGTTTGATTACCAAAGTGGGATTTGACCAAGGCAAATCCCTATAACCTAAAACTTAACCATTTTTCCCCTTTTGTTTGTGTGTTTGTAGACTTGTGTATGCAGATTTGACAAGCATTTAGTGTGCAAGGGATATGCACAAGTTGAAGGAATTTACTTTGAAGATTCAATTTGAGATAGGAGGAAAAATTTACTTGTTCTTTGCTCTTTGTAAATCTCCTTCTCGTTTGAACTACTTCATTTTTATCCCCAATTATCTGATCTACTAGATGATCTTTTTGAACATAATTTGTAGAGGCCTTCTCAACATCTACTTAGATTCTTCTTCATCATTTGCTACATTTTCTTCATAATCTAACTCATCATCAAAACTGTCTTGATTAGATTTGATTTTTTTTATACTTTCATCAATCTTTACATTGATGTTTTCCACAATCTTGTCTAGCCCTTTTTATAGCATTTATATGCTTTTCTTTGAGTGGAATATCCTAAAAATATTCCTTCATCACTTCTTGATTCAAATTTCCCTAAGTTTCCATCTTCTATTTTGATGTAGAACTTACTGCGAAACACTTTAAAGTATTTCACAGATGCAGGTCTACCATACAATAGTTCATAGGGATTATTTTTACTATGTACTCTAATTTGGACTCTATTCAGAATGTATACTACAGTATGTATTGCTTCTCTCTAGAAGATATCAGTCAATCTGGCCTCTTTTAGCATTTTTCTAGCCATGTCCTGCACAACTCTATTCTTCCTTTCTACCACTCCATTTTTCTATGGAGTTCTTGGTGTCAAGTATTGTCTATTGATTCCATGTGCCTCACAGTATTCAACAAATTCACCATATGTGAATTTTTCTCCTCTATCTAACCTTAATAATTTGATCTTTCTACCTATCTCTTTCTCAATCATCTTCCTAAATATCTTAAATATTTCAAATGCTTGTGATTTGTCCCTCAGAAATTTCACCCATGTCATTCTTGTGTAGTCATCAATTAGTAGCATAAAGTATATTTCTCCTTTCAGTCCTCTTATTCTTGTGGGTCCACATAAATCAATATGAACTAGCTACATAAAGGATCAGTAGTTGAATACTCTTTGGTTGGAAAACTAGCCTTTATTTGCTTTCCCTATTGGCACTCTTTGCATATGACATTTTCTAGCTTGGTTACTTTAGGCATGTGTCTAACCAAACCTATCGAACTTACTTTGACCATGTTATCAAAGTTTATATGGCCTTATCTTCTATGCCATAACCAACTTTCATCAACTTGTCGAATCAGATAGCTTTAGTTGTTTACTTCAGCAAGATTGTAAAGATTGTTGTTGATTCTCAATCCTTGTGCAAATATCTTTCCATTCTTTCTAATTTTGCAGCCTTCAAAATCAAATGTGACTTTATAACCATTGTCGTACATTTGGCTCACACTTAATAAATTGTGCTTTAAACCTTCAGCATACAAGACATGCTTTGTAGGGTTTTTACCATCTATGCTTAAGATTCCCTTACCACATATCTTGACTACAGTGTTATCTCCCAAGCTCATAGATCCTCCTTCACATTTATTAACTTTGATGAACTTGCTCTTATCTCCAGTCATGTGTTTAGAGTAGCCACTATCTATCACTCATAGATTTTACTTTTTGGCATGTAGAGTTGTTTGTGCAATCATTAATTGTTTGGAGCTTTCTCCCTTTTCTTTCCACACTCTCTTATTTTTTTATTTTTTTTTTCTTTTCTACAATCTCCTCCTTATTATCTAATTCATTGTTTTTTTTAGGAGGTGGGACTTTCTTTTTCTCATTCTTGACATTTGGTTTTGTAAACATTGTTCTACAATTTTTTGCTATATGACCAATGTTATTGTAGTTATAGTAGACTATATTCATATCAAGCAAAGTAGAAAGTGAATTTCTTCTTTCAAATTTTGCACTCCTTTTAGGAATAATTCTACATTCTCTATCCCTATGACCAAACTAATTACATGAATAGGAATATCCATAGAAATATGTAGAACACCTAGTCATATCATTCTATGCAAGATGAGGGGGTCTTCTATTCATCCACCTTTTTGTGTCTCTCACCTTAGTGAATCCATCACCATCAATCCTTTGGAAGTTTTTCTTTATCTTCTTATGCACAGGATCCCATTAGTTATTCTTCTTGTCTATAGCAAGCTTCTTGTCTTCTTTGGTTTTCTTTGCCTCCACATATTTCCCATTTTAGTCACTTCCTTTGCAATTACTTTCCTTATCATACTTGACTTTTCTTCTTATCTAAATCTTTCATATATCTTTGTAGGAGCATCAACAAAGGAGCTTTTCCCTTTCTCAAAACCTAAGCCAATTTTTTCTATGTTTGCAGGCTTTGAGGTGCTTAATAATTCATCTAAAATGTTTGACCCACTTTTCAACTTGAGTCCTTTCTCTATTTGTTCATTTCCCTTAGCCAAACCCCTTCTCAAAGCAACAATTTCTTCCTCAAGCTTCATGCATCTGTCAACTTCTGATTGTAGCTTGGATTGAATTATATCCTCTACTCTCTTGGATTCTTCTAGTTTTAGCTTCAAATCTACCACATTTTGGGTAGATTCTTCTAGTTCCTTGCTTAGTTTGTTGGAATCTTTTTGTGCAAGTTTCTTCTATTTCCTGTTCTCCTTTTTCAACTTCTCAATATCATTTCTGAGATCATCAATCTCATCTAGGGCACAAATGAGTTCTCTTTCCAAGTCAACTTCTCCTTCTTCTTCACCTTCTTCAAGAGGATCTTCATTCTTTTCATTTTTCCACTCCTCGGACTCTTTTCCCATGAAGAGAAGCTCATCTTTTCTAGCAAAAAGGGCATAGTTTTGTTCATCATCTGAGCTATAATAGTCTAATACATCACTATCTTCTTGTATGTATAGACTTTTATTTTCCTTCTATAAATTTATTCTCTTAGGGTAGTAGGGTTTCTTCATTTTATCATCTACCTCTTATTTAGTGTTGTAAGGACATTTAGCAACAAAATGACCTACTTTTCCACATTCAAAGCATTTGAAAGGAAACCTACCTTTGTACATTTTGGATCCTCTTCTTAGTATCCTAATGAAGTTTGTATCTTCTTCATCAGTCTCATCATCCTTAGATGGAGTTATTTTTTCCTTTTCTTTCTTTGGGGGCACATCCTTCTCCTTGTCAACTTTCTTGAAGGAAACTTCTTTACTAGATGGTTATTTATATCTCATCCTCATCTCATTGGCTATGAATATGCCATGTAGCTCATTCAGAGTTAGCTTTTCTATTTCTCTCCCTTCTTCTATAGTCGAGATCTTAGTGTCATACTTGTATGCCATTGATCTAAGAAATTTTAATACAACAAAATCCTTTTTCATCTCTTCTTCATGTCCTCTAATAGAGTTCACAATTTATTTAACTCTCAAAAGATAGTCTACAATATTTTCTTCCTCTAACATTTTTATACCTTCAAATCTATCTTTTAGTGTCTAAAACTTTGCCAGTTTATCTTTGGAATCTCCTTCATAAATCCTCTTCAATGTATCCTAGACATCTTGTGTATTCTTGCAATACATAACTTTGTTGTGCATAGACCTAGATAAACTATTCATGATAGCAAACCAAGATTTTTCATTGTTCTCAAAGTCCTTTTTGGCTACAACATTAGTAGGGGTGTGACATGTGGTGTGTATCTAGTTACCACTAACATCCATACGTCAAAACCTAAAGATCCCAAATATCCTTTTATTAATGAGATCCAGTAGGCATAATTTGTTCCATCAAACTTAGGTGGCTTGGTTGAGGTAGAGCTTTCTTGGTTGGTCATTTGTGTTCACAAAGTCAAGGATCTACCCAAGCTAATTAAGCTTCTCCTAAGGGACCTAGTGCTCTGACACCAATTGTTGGAACACAACAATCTACTAAGAGGAGGGGGTGAATCAGTGGACTTTAAAATTTTAGTCTTATTTTTTAAAGAACAGTCACGACTCTTAAAAACTAGATGTGTAGATTAAAACTTTAAAGATATGAAAAACACTTGCACAAAAAGATCGACACATAACAAGAAATATACGTGGAAACCCCACTATGGGAAAAGCCATGGTGAGAAAATGTTGTTAGAAGCTATTGTCCTAATCTAGCCTCACAATGAAATTCTCTATTAATTTTTTTAAGGGAACCAACCCTAAGGAGACACTTATCCCCTAAACTGAGCACCCACTTAGTTATCTAATAGCACCAACCAATCATATTTACATGTAAGGAGATTACAATTTATTCCTAAGGAGCTTTAATCAACGTTATAGCTTACCATGTAACTGTTTAACTCTTTATTGTTGTCACTACAACTATGTTCACTAGTTTGTACCCCTCCACCTTAGCTCTATTCATCTCCTTTGCTTTTTTATTAGTGCATTCTCTATCCACCTCAATGCACCACTGTACTGTTATGTAGCTCTTCTTTTCTATTTCGGTGTATATTGATTCAGGAGCTCAGTACCTTACTACTCACACCTCTATGAGTATGTGCATGATCATAATGGAAAAAATAGGCCCTTAAGTGGAAAAAAATTCAGAAAAATCAAAGTTAGACAACTTGACATAAAAATTTTAATAAGTTATCTATATTATTTCAAAAATATGTAAGAATAGAATCTATAGAAAATTGAATGTAGTTTCTAAACTACTAGGTTTATTTAAAAATATAAAAAATCTATATAAAATTCAATTCTTCTTTTTTTAATCCTATAGTATGTGAATCATAGAATGTGGCACGTATTTTGGATTCAAAAAATGTGATACCATTTGCAAGCTCTAGGTGTGTTTCAATCAGCCTATTGATCAAGACTTTAGCCATAATTCAAAGTAAAGCATAATTTATATTGTTGGAAAGCTGAGAATATTATTTAAAAACCCTTTTCGTTTCATCAATTTTGGGTTAAAAAAAGTCATCAACCACATACCCTACACATACCCATAATATCGCCACTTTTCGGCCCATAATGATCCTGCACATACCCCTACCTCGAATTAGACATACTTTGTATATGTTTTTTGTAGTGCCAATCAATCATAATTTCCTTGCGATCTTGTACTATTATTGGATCTTTTGTTAGGGTGAATAACTTCGTCATCATTCTCCAATTGCACTAAGACACACACCATTAATTCCCGGTGTAAATAATTTTCCTTCATTTCCATCCTACCAAACCCTCAGATCGAATATGCAGTTAATGCTCTCTTCTAATCCTACGATTTGATCTTGATTTTTTTCTCTATAGCCATTCGTACCATCTTTCTATGCATCTAATCACATTACACTTGTCGTTGAAGCTAGTATCCCAATTAATTTTCATCTCTAGGTCAATTTGCAAGTGAAACCCTATTTACATGTAGTTAGTCATTCATGATCACCTTATTCAAATCTAGGTCTTCGATATCCTATCTTCATGCCACAATCCTATGTTCACCATTCATTGTCACAACTTCCAATCCTGAATATTTGATAAGTGGTCATTTAAATCTCCTCCATTGATCATGCCCTTTACTAACATTTGCATACATTTTCTCGATGTAGAAATCACTATTGGATTAGCTACTAATTAATATGTTTTAGTTTTCATTATCATGTAGGTACTGACAACGGGCCCAAAAAATCTGCATGGGTTGGCAAGCATATGCCATGTATCTCAATTGCTTATCTTCCAACTGCTTCACTTCACAATAGTGATGTGAAGCGATGATGCGATGTGTTTTATGTCCCATCAAGGTCTATCTACCATCAACATGCATCATTTGATCAACTTCATTTTATCTACATAGTTCCTTGTTTCCACTGAAGATATGAAAGGGTCCCACCACATGTACCATGAGCTAGTGGGCACCATTAGATCATCCACTTTGTATTTATCACCATCATTGATCAACCTCATTCTACCAGTTGTTCATAATGACATAATATCCTATCCACTTCATTTGTTGTTGCTATAGGTCTCACAATCCTCATCACTGATTATACTTTGTCCATTGTGGATTACTCGCCATCAATCCCCGCTTCCCCATGGGATTTAGCAGGGACCCACCACTAACTCATCAGGTTGGTGGTGAGACTATTAGATATTGGAGTCTCAACCAACACCATTGATCCCGTTAAAGGGAAATACTTTCCCAAGACTTAAGAAAAATTAAATGCCACAAATATCTATGCGGTTGTTGATAATCGCTAGGTGAAAGGGCTAGTTCCCCACATGATGTAATAGGCTTAAGTTATCACTTAAGCTACCTCAAATTTAAAAACATTGGTCACCATCAAATTAGAATCTTTGGTCTGATGCCATGATCGTTTATGCCTGGGGTTTAACTAGCAAACCTTGATTTTGGCTGAAAGCATAAGTAATCCTTTTCTAAGTATAACCTTCAACCTCTAGTCCTACTAAACACATTTTTGAGCTACTCTTAGAAAAACCATGCAAATATAAGATTATATTTTTCTTTAGAGTGTTGAGGGAATTTAGCAACATTTTTAGCCATCACTCCATTTTCTTTGTTCACAATACACTATCTTCCTCAGACATTAATGACAACATTAATGTTGGCTCTCCTTCATGTAGCATCAATTCCACCTCATACCTGATCCCCTTTTGACATCAATGACAACAATATGCCAAAATCTATAACTCTCAATCATTGGATCTCTTAATACCAAAGTATCCTCTTCACAAATGTGTTTTTCATGATTGTGCACGATTGTATCCTCTTTCATTAAAGCATTCTCACAAGTAGGGGAGGTGTTCAGAAAATTTTCAATGATCTCATCTTCTTGTTTCCCAATATCTTACCATAGGGGGAGGAGAAGAGTGACAATCAACACTCTCAATGATTGTATCTTCTTTCACCAATATACCTTTTGTGTGAACCCCAATCCTAATACCTACAAAACAAAGAGAATAAATACATTAAGTTAGATATTGCAAGCATGAACAAGGATTCCCTATGAAATCCATTTACAAACTTTAAATTAGGAAAGAAAATAATGAAGAACACAATAAAACAAGAAAATATAGAATCAAATCCTAATTAGAATAGAAAACACATGATCCCATGGGGGAATTGGTGCCAATTTGATGTGAAAATTGGCCCTTTCCCAATTCCTAAGATGCAAGCTTGATATGTTGATGATGATTGATCCACTTTGTTAATGAAGGATGAGAGCTCCAAGCCAAAATCTGCAAAAACCTAGCTAAGAACTCAATGATGATGGATGAAAAAATGGCTAAATATTTTAGCATAATAACTTTGCATAACCTGTGGATGATCAAATGAGGATATGAGCTCTTTATTTATAGAATGCCAAGATGGATGAATTTCCAAATTTGAGCAACGTGGGACTAACATTCATCAAATGGCATGATGTCACTTGTCAATCTATGAGTGGATGGAGGATGTGCAAGATTTCAGAATTGTACCAATAAATGCATATTTTGAATTTCAAATTTGTTGAAATGACTTGCAAGAGGGAAGGGAAAATGCAATAAATTCCACTTGGATCAAGACAAAGGAAATGTAAGATGAACTTATTGCCTTGTTGGATGTACATGTTGACTTGGAATTTTTGAATTCAAATTTGAAGAATATTCCAAAAGATGCCTTGTGAGGAAAATAAAGATTTAATAAATGACTTAAATCTATTTTCATGTGCAACTTGCAAAATCTAGAGGATGGGACATGATAAGAGATTAAATTAATCAAGGGTTAATTAATTTAATAGGAGATTAGATGATGTGACCTATTTGACTCAAATTGATGGATTTATTTAAATCAAATAAGAGAGGAATATGATAAGAGATTAATTGAATAAGGATTTTGATTTATTTAATTAAAAGAGATGGTGCTAGATTAAATCAAATAAAGTTTTAATTTATTTAATTTAATGGATAGACTTTAGAGATTTAATCAAATAAAATTAATTATTTAATTAAATAGGGATAATTAGATTAGATAAGGATATTTGATTAAATGATTAGACTGAGGGATGATTTGGGAAGAAACGATGTTAGTAGTCGGGATCAAGTGCATAATGTCAATCGGTATATTTTATGTGTCTACATTTTTCCCCTCTTTGAAGCAATGCACTCGTTGTGTTGGTTCAAAGAATAAACAATCTCAATAAAAGCCAAAAAATTTTGCTATTAAAAAACTTTTCCCCACTTCCTGGCAAGAGAAAACATGCCATTATATTGCCCCCTCGAGAGATTGGATGAAAATTTCAATTTTTTGGGTGATCTCGCAAAAAAAAAGAGGACAAAGCACCTGATAGGTCCGAAAAGGTTCTAGGAGGCCAAAAACATGTCTAAACGCAATAAAATGATGTAAAACAGGCCTCAACTGGACATAAATAGATTCAAGGGTCCAAAACCCTAGCAGGACAGCTAATCAAGGTGAAAAAACCCTAATTTTTAGGCTTAAAAGGGGCTCGAGGGGTCACTTTCAAGTCATTTTCAAACACTTCCAATAGTAACCTCGAGATTTGAGCTCTGACCTCCTGATGATATGGTGCAAAGATAGCTTCCCCTACACATTTCTAATCAAGTTCGGACGTACCAACGACCACCCGGCATCGGGGCACCAGTCTGTGACCCTTACCCAAGCCTCATTTTTCATTTATTGCTTCATTTAATGCTTTCAAAGGTTAGTCAGTCTACAACGGCACTATATGGCGCCACTCAGAAGTCAAACTATGTCACCCAGTGTTAAATAGCATCACGGCAGTGCAATTAAGAGTTTGAAAACTCCGACGCTGAGCTTGGGGCTGGCGGGGGGATTTGGAAAGTGTGACGCGGCAGTCCCAATTCTGCCCAAAGTGTGTCGTTGGATGAGAAAGTGCACCGCGGTGATGCAATTTTTTTATTTTAAGCCCTAGCGTCAGAGTTTGATTAGAAATCAAACTGCAACACCATCATGGGTTGCACCACTGGAGAAGTTTTTTGAATGTCTGATGAAGATTTTAAAAAAAAATTAATATGGTGACCTTCCTTGATGCAGGACATGGCAAGGGAGCTCTACTCCCAAGAGCACAGGTCATGGGACCTAGCTGGCTATCTGTGGAACCTAAGTGACCGAGACCAGGATCAACTCTGGATTGTGGGGTTATGGTATATTGCTTATGTAGTGCCCATTCACACTCACCTAGGGATGTTGTCAGCACTGGCTGAGAGATGACATAGCGAGACATTGTCATTTCATCTTCCCACTAGCAAGGCCACCATCACCCTCGAGGATGTTTGGTGTATTTTGTGATTGTTGATTCACAGTTGTCAGGAAATTTTTGACATGGAGGAAGGGTGCGAGGCTTGCTACAGAGTCCTCGCCATAGATGAGATTGTCTTTTGCGAGGGGCAGATAGACCTCGAGCGGCATAGGATCCTGGAACCTCCTTACCACTGGTGATTAGATCCATCATTTCAGGTCTCATTGCCCCTGACAGATGAGGTTGATACTTTGGTCCTGACTGGGGATATTGTTGAGAGTGGATGGTTTGAGACAAGCCGGTTCATTTTTGCTTAGGGGTCAGTTCTTCTAGCATCCTTATATAGAGACTTACATGAGTACATGTATATGGATGCTAGAGCGCTTGGAGCAGGTGTTACACTTCTTCATGTTTGGGCATGGGAGCACATTGTTGTGCTGCATCCACGTGTTGTTTCAGTTTCGATGATGCCAGATGATCCCCTCGTGTGGTTATATAGAGGCGGTGTGTCCTTTACACACACTGGTGAGCATGGGATCCCTTACTGGAGGAGGCTTCTTGATGAGATGCAGTTTTTTACCTAGTGACTGTACCTTGGTCAGCCTGGATGGGCTGACGATGCTAATAAAATGTTCTATTTCCACCAAGACTATTTCATGCAGGGATGGGAGCACACTATGATTGAGAGGAACCTACCTGGGCATGTGGAGCGTCAGTTTGGGGAGCCTCAGGATTACCCGGATGATGATTATGTAGCCGTCTTTGTCCATTCCATGACACAGGTGTCATGGGGGTGGTATATTTCTACTTCAGAGGTGGTGAATAGCTTTAGGAATTTGGTAGCCCAACCGTGGGCCTACAATTAGGGACTCGCAAATCCAGGCACGACACAGGCCTACAAGGATTAGTTCTGACCTCCACTTCAATTGACAATTCCAGGTGCAGTCCCAGATCTGTAGGGAGTTAGAGGCAGAGGGGGAGGATGAGGATGCAGGGCTGAGGTTTGATAGGATCAACTAGTTGTGCCTCTAGTCCAACCAGGGTAGGGAGATGTTCTGATGCCAGATCAGCAATAGGTACCACTAGGTGTACCACCACGAGGCAAGGATCAACCTCGGGTGCAGTCGTAGGTATAGCCACAGGTTTAGCCAGTCGAATAGCTAGATCCTTGGGATGCGTTGATTGCGTAGTTACAACCCTAGGTACAGACCGTGACCACCAAGAGATATCAAGCGAGAGTCGAGAGAGAGTAGCTCAGGGTTGAGAGGGATCAAGCCATTCAGTAGAGATAGGCTACAGAGCTACAAGCAACTATAGAGCTAGGTAGGAGACAACAGCTAGAGAGCATGGCAGCCTCCTCCTCCCAGGGTACAGTGTTAGTTCGGTCATACAAGGATGTCGTCCGAGAGGCTGAGTACTATCAGAGGTATTATCACAAGGCCATACCCAGAATAGAGCGGGTCCCATAGTACTCAGAGCGAGCCAGCCATAGACCAATAGAGGGCCACAGAGATAGGGGTGAGGGCAGCATACACAAGGACACAACGTGATCGAGATGTTATGATGCTTTTTTGTGCCTTATGGGCTCCTTTTTGATAGCCCGATAGGCCTTTTGTACTGATTGACATAAATGTACAGTGATCTGATTTATTTCTTGTACTATGATAGTTGCATTATTGATGATATATATATATGAGCCGATAATGATTTTGATGTGATGTGATGTGTACTTTTTATTTATGCCTAGATGATTCTACTTCTATATGTTGTGCAATGATGCTTTTATGGATGCATTTATTTCCAATGATATTATGCAGTGATTAACAAATCTATATTATGTTAACCTATGATATGAAATGTGGTGTGTAACGATGTTGTCTATATGATGATCTATTTTATGTTGATGCAAATGGTGGTGTGATATGTAATATGAAATTTAATATGCAAAATGATATGGTATATACATGAAATGTTATGTGAATTATGCTTATATATATGAAAAAATTATGGATGGATGTACATTTTGTATGTGATGGACTATTTATGCTTGTGGAATGAATGATTTATGATGCTATTTATGAGATGGTGTAATGATGTAATGCGATGGTCATGATATGATGCAAATGAGATGGTTTTATGTAATGCAAATGAGATGGTTTTTTAAGATGCTTACAATAACAAATGTTATTATCCTACACATATTAAATGATGATGTAATGTATGTGATGCATTTAATATGATGCAATGATATGTTAATGCAAATTGGTATGATGATGTGTAATGTAATATGAACGTAATGTGTGATGTTGTTATGATGTTATGCAAGTATGTATGCAAGTGAATTAGTTATAATGCTTGTATGCCTATTGTTTATGATTATGCAAAAAATGATCATGAAATGCTTATGTAAATGTTATGCAATGATTTATGTGATAGATGTAATATGATGCAAGGAATGGATGCAATGTAATAAGAATGAATGTGCTTGTATAAAAAATGCTTATAATGAAAAGTTTATATGATGATGGAAATGCAATGCATATGTTCCCTATATGATATGTTGATGCAATATGCTAATGATTTGTGGATGCAGGATCGATGACGATGATGTTGAGATGATCAACTATCATAGTACTTTGTTAGTGCAGTGAGCAAGAAGAGAAGAAGTCATTTCAACAAGACACAAGATGATGTAAATGAAAATGATGATGATGATTACTTTTCCGAGGAATTGGGATTTTTCAAAGGACCAAATTTTCTTATGTTTGATAATGCACATGGTACAATGCATCAAGGTATAGAAAACTAGGATGGTGTTGTACCTAGTGTGATGGAATTTGAATTGACAAGTAGATAGGAGTATCCTTGTTCAGACCTAACATATGGAAACCTTGCTAGGATGCACTTTGGAATTTTCAAACACCTTAGACCAAAACATGGAAAGGAAAACCTATCAATGCAATAGTCAACAATTTGTCCAAAACCTCCTCCATACCTACCTAACAAAGCAAGTATTCACCAACGTTATATTACAAGAACGTCCAACAAGCATAGCAGATAAAAAGATAATGATTTTTTCCCCATTCCTATTTCTCTAAATCCTCTTGTTCGGCTATCATTGAGAAGTCCTTGGAATGAGCACAATAAGATAAGTCAAAAGAAAAAGATGAAGTAAACAAAAAATTTAATGCTCTTCAATACCGCTAATGAAAAAGGGGATGTGTTTTCAAAGGATAAGAACTGAAACCTATTGCCAAAAGATAATTCCCATTGTAGGAAGGATTCAACCTAGGACATGATAGTGGATGGTGGCATGTCATTTCATTTATCCAAAGCATTTTAAATGATGATTGATATGGGACCAATTCAGATGATGAGTTACCGATCCCTAAAGATGACCAACTTGCTTATGCACTAACTTAGACCTAAGACTTGATGTTTTGAGTTTTCTCTTTCAACCTACTAGACTTGTTTCTAATTGTCATACCAAAGATTGATGATGATGATCATTTATTATGAGTGATGTTATTTCAGGTGCAAGTGAGATGAGATGGATGGGTTTTCTCAAATATTTGGATGTTTTTGACGTTTTGCAATGTTTTGAGGTTGTTTTTGGTATTTTTGAGGTTTTCAAATGTTTTGATTTTTTTTGGTTTTTCAATGTTTTGGTATTTTCTGAGATTTGACCATGAGACTAACCTAAAGACCTATCCTAGGGGCCTCAAGGGTTGATCAACAGATTAGCCTTGCCTACGTTATACATGTAGGGACCACGTAGTTTGACTGACAACTTGAACGATTTACAGACTATGATATACATGATGAGATGTCAATTTATTATGACGGACTCCTATAGGACTGACCTAAATGTCTCGGGGGATGATCAAAGATCAACCTTGCCTATGTTCAAGCTCAGAGATGACGTAATTTGACAAGATGAATCTATTTTTGAATTTTTGACTGAATTTTTTGACTTGTTTTAGGATTTTGATGTGTTTTGATGTTTTTGGATTTTCTGATATTTAGGACTTTAAGAATATACACAAATCCGATCATATGAGAACATGCCCCCAACATGATGCAATAGACTACTCCGATAAAGGCAGGACAAACTGACCTTGAGGATGGGTCGAGTAGTACTAGGAGGGATCATGATACAAAAATAGGACCAAGCTATGGTGCGGATGCGAGTGGATGAGTGATGGATGGAGACCTGAATGTGATGGATGATGGAAGCGTAATGGATGGATGAACAAGTCGTAAAGATATTGGTGGATGAAAAGTGCTTATTTACACAAGGTACCTATTTGCTAGGTTTTTCACCAAGGTACTTACCCAAAGTGCCACCAAAGTGGTTTTCACTAGAGGACGATTTTTTTCTCTTTACTATTTTTTTGATCCATTTTCTAATTTTTTTGGATTTTTTTTTGTAATTTTTTTTTTTGTTGTCACCAAGACATCTATTTGCCACGTTTTCGCTGAAGTAACCATTTTTTAAGGACATTTTTTCATTTTTTTTGGATTTTTGGTTCTATACCTTGAAAGATTTAGGCATAAAACTTTTTGAGATGAGAGCTATTCATGGGCTCTTGCAAAGGATCCCCTTCGGGTGTTGATAGCTAATATGCCCCTGACTTGTAACTTGCTGTGATGACGAATGGTCCCAACCAATTGGGTTCAAACTTTCCTTTGTTGCTTGGGTTTGGGAAATTCTTCTGATTTTCTTTTAATACCAGTTCTCCGACTTGGAACATCCTGCTTCTTATTTTCTTATTGTAGCTCTGTTTGAGTCTATTCTAATAGACTTGCAAATGATTCAAGGCATCTATCCATCACTCATCCAGTAGCTCCAAGTCATTTAATCTCGATACTTGGTACTCTTCATCTATTATGAGGTTTTGTAGTGATATCCTGAGTGATGGGATCTCGATCTCAATAGGGAGTACTACTTCTGATCCGTAGACTAGGGAGAAAGGGGTGGCGCCAGTGGTTGTGTAGATGCTAGTTCAATAGGCCCAGAGGGCAAGATTAAGCTATAAATGCCAGTCACGACTTGCATCATTGACTGTTTTCTTGAGGATTTTCAGAATGGTTTTGTTTGTAGCTTCTACTTGGCCATTTCTTTGGGGATAGTATGGGGTGGAGAAGCGATGTTGGATTTTGAATTTTTTGCATAAGTCATGAACCTCCTGATTCTTGAATGGTGTCCCATTATATGAGATAATGGCTTGTGGGACACCGTAGCGGCAAATGAGATAGTTCAGGATGAACTTAGAAATCTGCTTCCCAGTTATGTACGTCATGGGTATGGCCTCCACCCACTTAGTAAAGTACTTTGTTGCATTTATGATGAATTTGTGGCTGTTAGATGAGGTGGGTGTGATTTTTCCAATGAGATCAAGTCCCCACTATGAAAAGGGCCATGGTGTGACGATAGGATGAAGCTCTTGAGCTGGAGCATGGATGAGGTCCCCATGCTGCTAACATTGTGGACACTTTCTGGCATGATCATGTGATTCTCTTTCCATTGTGGGCCAATAATACCCCATCCTCAACAGTTTCTTAGCTATGGTCATTCCACTCGAGTGCGAACCACAAATACCATTATTTACTTCAGTTAGAGTGGTTAATGCCTCCTCAACGTTTAAGTAGTGCAGTAGGTTTCCTTCTATGCTTCTACGATATAGGGTATCTCCTAGGATGAAAAATTTGGATGCCTTTTTAACAAAGGTTCATTTTAGGTTTGAGGGTAGGTCAGCGGGTATGACTCATATATGAAGGTATGTGTAAATTTCATGATACCAAGGATCACCAGGACCAATGATTCTGCACACATATTCTAATTCTCGTACCTCGAATGCAGGCATGAGAAGCTGCTCAATCAGGAATTTATATTTTGGAACGTTGTGATCTTAGACAAACAAACATTGGAATGAATCCCGCTTAATCAAGTAATCCTTTGACCATATCATCATCACAAAATCTGCAAGAGGAAAACCAAGGAGAGGATCTTACCTTTGGAATATCTCATGAAGAAATAACTGAAATGCTCCAAAATCTAGAGAACCATAAAATCATCAACATCATGATGAGGCGTAACCCTTTGTTATACATGCTTGAGCTAGCAAAACAAGGGGCCAAGTTACCTTCATATTTTGATGTGAGTACTATAGTGGAGACATATTTTCCTCCAATCTCATCCACCATTCAAATCTCATCTACACCCCCATCCCAAAGCATCACGCAAAACATTCCGCAAATCATGACATCGTTTGCTCCAACCCAACCTAATGTTAATAAGGGAAATGCATTTTCTAATGCTATTAAAACACACCCCCTTGTTAATAATCAAAACTTGGATGCAAATACTATCTTGGAACATTTTAACATACTCAAAATCCCATTACATAAGAATGTTCCTCTCACATTCCATCATGATCCAACATCATCATTTTTTCATGCCACACCTCAAACTTCTCTCCTCACAAATTCGAAAGATGAGGGAGATATGTTCGGACCAGGGGGCATATTCGACACCACAAATTTTTTGCAAGAAATTGCACCTCTCACATTTCCACCTCTTCCACCATTTCCATTATATTTCCCCCCACACAAGATTTTGTTCAATTTGGGTTTAAAAAATTGAACAAAATCTTGTGCGAGGGGCAATATAATGGCAATGGTGGAAGAGGTGGAAATTTGAGGGGTGTGAGTTCTTGCGAAAATGTTGTGCTGTCGAATATGCCCCCTGGTCCCAACATATCTCCCTCCTCTTGTGAATTTTTTAGGAGAGAAGTTTGAGGTGTGGCGTGAAAAAATGATGATGTTGGATCATGATGGAATGTGAGAGGAACATTCTTATGTAATGGGTTTTCGAGTATGTTTTGTTCCAAGATGGTATTTGCATCCAATTTTTGATTATTAACAAGGGGGTGTGTTTTAATAGCATTAGAAAATATAATTCCCTTATTAACGTTAGGTTGGGTTGGAGCAAACAATGTCATGATCTGTAGAATTTTTTGCGTGATGCTTTGGGATGGGGGTGTAGATGAGATGGGAATGGTGGATGAGATTGGAGGAAAAGATGTCTCCACTATAGTACTCACATCAAAATATGAAGGTATCTTGGCCCCTTGTTTTGCTAGCTCAAGCATGTATAACGAAGGGTTAAGCCTCATCATGATGTTGATGATTTTATGGTTCTGTGGATTTTGGAGCATTTCATTTATTTCTTCGTGAGACATTCCAAAGGTAAGATCCTCTCCTTGGTTTTACTCTTGTGGATTTTGGATGATGATATGGTCAAAGGATTACTTGATTCAGTGGGATTCATTTCAATGTTTTTTTGGCTAAGATCACGTGAAGGGGGTGTTTCTTTGTTGGCTTCCATACTCTTCTTGTATTGAGATCTAGTTTGAACCATAAAATGAGGATCAATTTTTCAAGAATATGGGAGATGAAATCTCTTAATTCTTTAGATTGGTCTTTACTTTATGCCCAAAGTATAAATTTTTAAGATATCTTGAGGATCGAAAGGTGATATGATGGTGATGCAAGGGATGGATGATGCGGATGCTTTGGCTTTTAATAAATCTTGAAGGAGATACTAGGCTTTTAGGACTTTCAGATATGTTACGGATTTTGATTTTGATTTTATTTTGGTTTTGGGATTTGTCCTTGATTTTTATTTTGAACAAAAAGACCCTAAGATGTTGGATGATTATCTAAGGGATAGATTTGTTCAAAGGATGATAATTTGAATATGTGCGGGGAGAAGGACGCATCTACCCACACCTATTCAAACAAGATGATAGTTTAGCTAAGCATATGAAGAAGGATTCATCTACATATACTAAGCTAAACAAGATGATTTTGATGACTTTGACTAAGCATATGAAAAAGGATGCATCTACACATACCTATCCAAAGGTTATTTTTATAATGTTTTCAAGGATTTAGTCTCAAAGATTTTTTTAATGATTTTTTGTTTTTCCAAAAAAGCCTAACATTAAGGATGATTTCAAGATTTTCCAAAAGGTGATGGTGAGATGATTTTTGTTTTGATGTTTTAAGGATGGATGAAAAAGATTTTTATTTTATTTTATCCTAAGATGAACCTAAAAAGAATACTTTGTTTGCCTAGACCTAGGTATTGAAGAGCATACAATACTTCTATAGACCTTTGTAACCAATAAGTGATTCCTTTTGAACATACACTTTCGGATTTTGAACCAGTGACTTTTGTTTTGGGATTTGGACTTTTTGGAAATCGTGAGTCTTCAACACACATGAAAGTTCATTTTGCTTAGCTTTTCTTAATGGCTTTATTTTACCAAAAACATTTTCTTTGATTAAGTTTTCAGACTAGGATGTCCAATGTCTAAATTTCTTCAAACCCCACAAGATATGTTATGTGGAAATTTGATGAACTCAAGGAAAAAGGTCTTCCTATTGTTTACTTTAGTAGAAAAATTGAGATGTAATCCAATGTTTAGAAACCTCTAAGGATGTAAATCCCAAGGGAAAGCAATAACATATGGATTGAGTCAATTGCATTTGTCTCCAAAAGGGTTTGAAATTTGGATGAGGATGTTAAGTGTTTGTTTTCAAGATGTTTCTGATCAAGCAATGCATTTTGTAACCCAAGAATAAGTACAACCCTATGGATGTGAAAGACAATCTTTGTTGGATTCCCACTTGGACAAGTCTAGCTACGCTTATCTTGAGTGAATGGTTAGATGTTTGACCCCACTGGCTCTCCTCCACGACACTCACTTATATAGGGCATCCAAGCATCAACACCCATGAAACTCCCATGGAATGCTTTCCATTTCTACTAAAAGACTGTAAAAGTGTGGGGTGGCTTCAGAACGACCATTCTTGCACCAACAAATAGATTAAAGGATTTTGGAAAATTCTAGAACATGGGTTTTAATAAGGACTTTATGTTCGTGGAGATTGACCCATATGGAAAGAGTCTCCTTTCATATCCATCTTTTCATAATCAACTGTGTGATATTGGTGTTTACTCCAATACCCACATTTATATACCAGTTGGAAATACTCTTGGCTTTAGGATGTTACCGGTTGAGTCATTCCCTTGGGTGAGTACTTTTTCCCCAAGGAAGGCCCTCTAGGATAAATAAAAGTGAATGAAAACAATATTTGTATCTCAATCAATCTTTGTTGGCAACAAAGAGAGAGAATATACACAATAATTCCCCCACTCACACTCGCACAAGATTTTGTTCAATTTTTTAAACCCAAATTGAAGTGTGGAGGTGATTCTTTGTCTCACCCTAAAGTCATGAAAAAGGCCTTTTAATTCCTAAGATCACTATAAAGCACAAGAGAAGCGCATACGTCCTTTTTCAATGAATTTAGTTTAAGTAAGCTTTCACAAAGCAATGTAGCACATGTTCATTTTAGATCCCACAAAGCAATAATGAATTTTTTATAGAGCACCAAAAGACAAATGATAGACATTTTGTTCAATTGTTATCCAAAGAAACAAACTCTAATATGTTGTGATCCTAATGTTCATTTTAACCTTTGCAAGAAAGAAATTGAAAGGATTCTTTTTAAACCCAAATGAAATTAGTGTCCTAAGAAAGAAGTGATAACAATTTCTTAAGAAGTGTTAAGAAAACACTCAAGCATTTAAAAACACTTTGATTAGACAAGATATCATCATTATGTTTCTCCTTCCTTTGTCTTTGATTTCCAACCTACAAGGGAGAAAACCAGTCAGATTCTAGAAAATACAGAGATTAAAAGGTAGAAAATAGAGTATAAATTGATCATTAATCAAAAATCATGTGCTAAAATTTCATTTCCACTTTTTACTCCCTCCCAGCGGCGCAACTCGTGACTGCATCATATTTTGATTTCCAAGCGGTGCCCTTATAGCACCACTTACCAGTCAGTGTCACTTTGTGTCAGGACAGTGAGCTCAACTATGTCGTAGTTTTTCCCAACATCATAGTTTGGTTTTTTTCAAAGTTCCTGCAACTCAAACAGTCAAGCGACAGAGTTTAGAATTCAAATTTTTTGGGCGGAAAGAGTCCAACATCACACTTTGAATTTCCCGTGGTGCTATATAGCGATGCTAAAGAGTCAGCGGTGCCAAAACAGCAACGTTGAGCTCTCAGCGTTGGAATTTTTCTATGTATGAACAAAAATGCAGAAATTTATAAAAAAAAGTGATAATGAATGATATCCAGCCCTCCTTCTAGCACCAAATGTGTGAACCCCAATCCTAATACCTGCAAAACAAAGAGAATAAATACATTAAGTTAGATATTGCAAGCATGAACAAGGATTCCCTATGAAATCCATTTACAAACTTCAAATTAGGAAAGAAAACAATGAAGAACACAATAAAACAAGAAAATATAGATTCAAATCCTAATTAGAATAGAAAACACATGATCCCATGGGGAAATTGGTGCCAATTTGATTTGAAAATTGGCCCTTTCCCAATTCCTAAGATGCAAGATTGATATGTTGATGATGATTGATCCACTTTGTTGATGAAGGATGAGAGCTCCAAGCCAAAATCTGCAAAAACCTAGCTAAGAACTCAATGATGATGGATGAAAAAATGGCTAAATATTTTTGCATAATAACTTTGCATAATTTGTGGATGATCAAATGAGGATATGAGCTCTTTATTTATAGAATTCCAAGATGGATTAATTTCCAAATTTGAGCAATGTGGGACTAACATTCATCCAATGGCATGATGTCACTTGTCAATCTATGAGTGGATGGAGGATGTGCAAGATTTGAGAATTGTGCCAATAAATGCATATTTTGAATTTCAAATTTCAAATTTGTTGAAATGACTTGCAAGAGGGAAGGGAAAATGCAATAAATTCCACTTGGCTCAATAAAAAGGACATGTAAGATGAACTTATTGCCTTGTTGGATGTACATGTTGACTTAGAATTTTTGAATTCAAATTTGGAGAATATTCCAAAAGATGCCTTGTGAGGAAAATAGAGATTTAGTAAATGACTTAAATCTATTTTCATGTGCAACTTGAAAAATCTAGAGGATGGGACATGATAAGAGATTAAATTAATCAAGGGTTAATTAATTTAATAGGAGATTAGATGATGTGACCTATTTGACTCAAATTGATGGATTTATTTAAATCAAATAAGAGAGGAATATGGTAAGAGATTAATTGAATAAGGATTTTGATTTATTTAATTAAAAGAGATGGTGTTAGATTAAATCAAATAAGGTTTTAATTTATTTAATTTAATGGATAGACTTCGGAGATTTAATCAAATAAAATTAATTATTTAATTAAATAGGGATAATTAGATCCGATGGATTGATTTAATTAACACAAGAGATTGACTCAATTAGATAAAATGATTTATTTAATTAAGAGAGAGAAATTGATGAATTTAATTAGATAAGGAGATTTGATTAAATGATTAGACCGAGGGATGATTTAGGAAGAAACAATGTTAGTAGGGTATGTGCAGGATTATCATGGAAAAAACAAGCCCTTAAGTGGCAAAAAATTCAAAAAAATTAGAGTTAGGAAACTTGACGTAAAAATTTGAATAAGTTATCTGTATTATTTCAAAAATATGTAAGAATAGAATATGTAGTAAATTTGATTTAGTTTCTAAACTATTAGGTTTGTTTTTTTTTTAAAAAAGAACTATTTGGTGAAATTTTGAAATTTCAATGCAGTAGTACTTAAATTTCAAGGAAAAAATAAGAAGTAGGTGTTTTCCTGACCATCCTAACCACAATAAAATGATAATATTTTTTTATAAGATTTTAGATATAAGTAGAGGACTCATGTCCCGATGTGATGCATATTTTTTTGTTATTTTTTTCCATGTAAAGAATTAATTATGAATTTTTTATTACAACTTTTTTAAAAATATAAAAACTCGTATGTCTGACCACCTTAACTTGGTCAAAACTTCATGAAATTCAATTTTTTATTTTTTTAATATTATAGTATGTGAAGCATAGAATGTGACACATGTTTTGGATTCAAAAAATGTGTTACCATTTGAAAGCTATAGATGTTTTTCAATCAGCCTATCAATCAGTACTTTAGTCATAATTTGAATAAAAAATGAATAATAATTACTTATTAAATTCAAAGTAAAACATAATTTATATTGATGGAAAGCTGAGAATCTCCTTTAAAAACCATTTTCATTTCATCAATTTTGGGTTAAAAAAATGTCATCAGCCACATACCCATCATATTGCCACTTTTTGGCCTATTATGATCCTGCACATACCCAGTAGTCGGGATCAAGTACATAATGTCAATCGGTATATTTTACGTGTCTACACCTTTGTCACTAATAGGAGAGATATCGAGAGAAAAAAAATTATCACTGTTATAATTGTCTACACTTGCATCCTTTTGTGTTATGACATTCTTACAAATTTGATAGATGCTAGGAGGGTAGCCCACATGCTTGTCAAAGGTTTTCTTTTCTTTTCCTACATTATGCTCATGAGTAGGGAAAATAGAATCATGCAAGTCATATGACACTCTATGAACACTAAATTCTTTGAAAAGGAAACATGGTAACATGAAAAAGTAAGGTATCTAAGTTATGCAATGCTTCTAAAATTAAAAAAAAAATGTCCTATATATCTAAAAAAATTCCATACTAAAATGATTTTGGAAATGCTTTTAAATGGCTACACTAAATGGATGATTTGACCTAGATACATAAAATAGAAGTTCTTGAAACTTTCCATACTAATACTATAGGTTACCAGCAAGCCTAGGAAGTACATAAATGAAGTTTTTAATACTGTAAAATGTAGATTCGGACATGATTCAGGACTAAATCGCCCAAAGGGGCATATAATTCCCAATTGGGGTTTTTAAGAGGCTCAAATAGTAAAAAACAAACCACACAAAATACCCAAAAATCAAGTAAAACCACCTGTATTGGGACTAAATCACCCAGAGGGGTGTATGAGTCCCAGATTAGGATCTTTGCACTAATTTCAACAAATTCTAAGTGAATGTTAGGCTTTCCAGTTAGAATGATGTCTAGGCTATGTGTAATTATAGATTTTGAAAATGAAATTAAATGATGCAAGATGCAAAAATGCAACCTATATGCACTTTCACTAATGCAATATTTAGGAACCCTAGGTGCAAATTAACTAATACAAGACCTAATGCAAAGTTAATGTAAGCTAGATCTAGTACTATGATGCACTCCAAATCAGAAAATAAGGTGTTCTAAAGGCTAGGTTCACCAAAATGATACGAAAAAATAGGTGTTTCCACCTTTTAGGAGATGGAACAACACAAGAAGGGTTTAGGACCTTCACCCTATTTCACTCAAGTTTCATTCAAGTAAATCCTAGAGATCTCAATCTAAGGATGGAATTGAAAGGAGATCTACAATAGGGTATTGTAGGGTGTGACTAAAGACAATAAGGGGGTTCACCACCAAGAAAATTCTTGGAAAGACAACTAATGAAAGTAATATGCAAAACCTAACAATGTAACCTATAAAATAAACTCAAATCAGAATAAAAAAATTGGAGAAAAATAGAGGTGTGCCTGGAAAGGTGAAGAACCTCAGAACAAGGTCTAAAATCCTAAAAATATGAATTTTAATGCACACTTGGACTCATACGCTAGAAGGGTGATTTAGTCCTAGTTTAGGGTTTCAACTAAAACCAGAATTAGGAACTGGTGAACCAAGGTAAACTAGGATCTACAAAAAAAATACTCAAAATCTAGTATATTATGACTCATATGCCACAAGTGGTGATTTAGTCCTAGTATTAGGGTTGATCCAAAAGTTTGATATCCTCTAATTTCCTCATGTAGTTTCTCTCATGTCAAATCTATGAATTTTTGAAACACTAAATTCTACTCTGTAGATGAATTTTTGTGATCTTGAAATGTAGATGACAACTTTGACAATTTTGCAAATTTCTCCAATGTTTCTCTTCAATAGATCTTCAACCTAAATCTACAAATCACACATCAAAGAGAGGGAATTTTTTTTTGTTATAAGATAGGGGTTTTCCTTGGTCAAACCCCATTTTGGTAATCAAACCTTGAAATGAAATAAAATAGAATGAATGAATGATGAATGAACAATATGCAATGTTGCAACTCACCAAACCTTTGAAAAAAAGGCTACAATATTGTATGTAATGGCTAGAATGAATGTAGATCTTGAATCTTGATTGAATCCATGGATCTTGACTTGAGTGCTTTCTTGAATCATAAGAACCTACGTCACAAATATTAGCTCAAAAACAAACATGATGCATGATGATTATGACATGATGCTTGAATCTTGAAAGTAGCTCCAAAATGCTTGATAATAAACTCTTGAATGATATTGAATGCTCTTGAATTGCTAGAATGCTTGAATAATTAGATCACACTTGTTCATGAAAATTGCTAGGAGAAAAATGTGAAATAGCCTTGTATTTATACTTATTTATGCCAAATTCCCCAAAATTAGAACACTACAAGCTGACATTAGATAAAGGAGAATAAAATCTTACCAAGAATTGAATCCAAAATTAGGTCTAAGCTAAGAAGGACTCATACACCAGTTGGGGGGTATGAGTTCCAGTAGGCTAAGCTTGGGACACAAATTTTAAGAATTGTTAAGTTCTATTCCAAATTTAGGTTCAAGCCCCAAAATTAGGTGGGATCCATATGCCCAAGGTGGCATATGAGTCCCAGATTCTTAAATCTAGGCCATAAAAAAATTTTAAAAAAAGTTATTCTTGGTTATATGAAATATTTTAGGATTATCCTCATAAAGATGCATTTAATAGGGCTTGTGGATGCAAAATAGGACCAAATAAGGTATAAAGAAGCCCAATTTTAGCAGGGAAGTCCCAAAAAAGTGTGAAAATGTAAAGGGATACTTTTTTCAACACTATAAGCACATTCCCAAATCCCCAAGACAAGAAACAATAATGCGGAGAAATGTGAAGCAATTCCATTTTACCTAGACCTCTTCCTTCACTAGCAACACACTGTCAAACACATTTTCTACTGTTGTATGATCCAGAACCTAAAAATTTGGATATAAATCCTATGAAAACATTTGATCATCTCATCCAAACCACACAAGAACATATTAGACCATGAAGAAATGTGGAGCACAATACAAAAAACCTCTTTTTCACCTTATACACTCTTTTATTCAAATTTTCTCAAAAGCACTTGGAAACCAAGTGAGCCTACTACCACTACAACACCTCAACATATTCACATCATCCTCATCATCTAATGCCTCTAAAACATGACCAAAAACAACTTCACAAAAAAACCACACTAGAGGTTGGCATCATCAACCCTACAAACACCTCATCACAACCACACCATAGGTTGGCATCAATGAAAACATAGTGCAAAAATATCTCCCTTTGTCATTGATGGAAACACCAACTGAAAAATCATCAATAACAAAGGAAATTCTACATCTCCAACTCTCTGAAACACTCCCCCTTGAATATTTCTTTCATTTTTTTCCCTATGTTTTTTAGACTTCACTCTCTCCCCCTTTGACATCAATGGCAACTGGCAACAACTGCATACTTTTCATCTCTATTTTTCTCTCCACTTCTCTCTCTACTACTCTATCCCCCTTATGGGCACAAGGTATGCTCCCTTGATTGCACTAACCAAATATACTACTACCTACTCCCCTTGAGAGGTAGCCACCATCAATCCAGTAGAAAAAATAAGTCTTGAATTACTTATTGGATAGATACACCATATTATGCATCTAGTTGAAACAAGGAGGGTAAATAGCCCTTATCATTTGCTAGAGACACTAAAAATTATCTTTAGGTTTAGAGACTTTATAAAAATATCTGCTACTTGATCCGTTGTAGGGACATATTCCTACTTCACTTAATTCTCTACAACTCTCTCATAGAAAGTGATACGGATTGATATATGCTTTTTCCTTGAATTCATTATCAGATTCTTTGAAATTTTAATAGAAATTGTATTATCACATAATATAGGAATAGGTTCATCATGTGATATTCTGATATCCTTCAATGTCTACTTCATCCATAACACCAATGTGCAACATGATGTTGCAATATATTTTTCCTCTACAGTAGATAATGACACTGAATTCTACTTTTGACTCAACCAAGAAACCAATCTACTTCCAAGAAAGAAATCACATCCACTTGTACTTCTTCTATCATCCACACAACTTACCCAATTTTCATATTTATAAGAACTTAAAGAGAATTCAGTGTCCTTTGGATACCATAAACCACAATTTGGAGTTCCCTTCAAGTATCTGAATATCCTCTTTATTGTTCCCACATGTGATTCTCTAAGATATTCTTAAAATATTTCCACAAGACATACTACGTGCATGATATCTAGTCTAGAATCAGTTAGATATAACAATCCACCAATCATTGATCTATACTTGCTTTCATTTGTCTTAGGAGATTCATCATTTTTTCTCAACTTATAACCAGTAACCATGGGAGTGCATACCTATTTAGAGTCCACAATTCCAAAATTCTTCAACATTTCCTTGGAATACTTATATTGTGAAATGAATATGCCTTTTTTTATTAACTAATCTATAACCCAAGGAAAAAATTCATCTCTCCAAACATTGACATTTCAAACTCATTTTTCATCTCCTTTGAAAACCTCTTGCATATTACCTTATTCCCTCAAAATATTATGTCATCAACATACACATCCACAATTAGGATTTTATCTCTCTCAACCTTGAAGTAAAGGCTACTATCTGCAGTACCCTTTGTGAATCCTTGCTACAATAGGTACCTATCCAATCATGCATACTAGGCTCTAGGAGCCTATTTGAGCCCATACAATTCCTTCTTTAATATATATACCTTATCACATGATCTTCTGATAACTAAAATCCTTCTAATTTTTCAATGTATACTTCTTCTTCCAACTCACCATTCAATAATGCAAACTTCACATCCATTTGATATACCTTGAAGTCCTTGTGTGCTACAAAGGCTAAGAGTATCCTAATAGCTTCTATTCTTACCATTGGAGTAAATGTCTCTTCAAAATATATTCCTTCTACTTGTGAGTAGGCTTTACACAAAAGCCTCGTCTTGTTTTTTATAACGTTTCCATTCTCATTAAACTTGTTCCTAAAAACCCATTTAGTTAATATCACATTCTTTTTTTTTGTTCTTGGGACCAATTCACATGTATGATTCTTCTTAATTTTCCTCAACTCTTCTTCCATTTCTTTGATCCAATTCTCATCCTTGCACGCTTGTGTTACTGTTTGAGGTTCTAGCTCAGAAAGTAAAAAAAAATTACCTATTCCTCTTCCATAGCATCTTTTCTCCTTTTCAACATGTATTTTCTCTTATCTCCAATGATTTTATCTTCTAAGTGATTTATGTACACATACTTAGGAGCCTTAGGGTTCTTTTCTAGAGATTATTATTCTTCTACTATCACCTATTTTTTCGTTCACTTCTTATTTTTCTTCTTCTTTGTAAAGAGATTCATTAGATTCATATCCTTCTATCAACACTAAGTTCTAATGTAGATCTTCATCCACTTTGACACTTGTAGTTTCAACTATCTTGTTTAACCTCTTGTTGTAACATTTGTAATCCTTGTTCTTTGTAGAATATTCAAGGAAGATTCCTTCATCTAACCTTGCATCAAACTTTCCTAATTTCTCTTTATCCCTTCAGATGAAACATTTACTTCCAAACACTCTAAATTATTTCATAGTAAAAGTTCTTCCATACCATAGCTCATAGGGGGTCTTTGAATTTTTCACTCTTTCTTGTCCTCTATTGAGAATATAGAGTGCAGTATGAATAGCTTCTATCCAATAGAAATCTGGTGTATGTTCTTCTTTCATCATGGTCCTTGCTGCCTCCTTGGCTATTCTATTCTTTATTTCCAAAACTCCATTTTTCCATGAAGTCCCAAAAGCTAATAACTATCTTTTTATCCATGATCTTCACCAAAACTATTAAACTCATTTGAAGTGAACTCACCACCTCTTTCAAACCTTAAACACTTGATTTTAAAGTCCATATCATTCTCAACCATATATTTAAATTCTTTAAACTTGTCTAGAGATTTTGATTTTTCTTTAAGAAAAGTCACCCAAGTCATTCTAGATTAATCATCTATTAACAACATGAAATACATGTCACCTTGAGGTCTTCTTGTTCTGATAGGTCCACATAGGTATGTATGCACTAGCTCCAAATGTCCTACAATAGAATGTTCCTTAGTCTTGAACCTCTTTATTGTCTACTTTCCACCCTAACACTCTTTGCAAATTACATTTGTAGGCTTTGTAATTTTTAGAAAATCTCTCACAACTTAAGTAGAGTTGATCTTCACTAGGATATCAAAATTGATATGACAAATTATTTTATGCCACAACCAACATTAATTTATTTGATTCATGAAGAACTTACCATCAACACCATTGAGCTAATAAACATTTCCTTCTATTATTATTCTCACTGCAACTAATGTTCCAGAGCTTCCCATTTCGATTTCACAACCATCATCCTAAAACACAAGATTGTATCCTCTACTACACATTTTTCCTACACTGAGAATATTATATTGGACACCCTTGACATAAAGAACATCATTTTTCTTATGCTTTCCATCAAAACTAAATGAACCTTTTCAAAAAATCTTAGTAGATGTATCATCAACAAACTTAACTAGACCACCATCAAATCTAGTTTAACAAATTTACTCTTATCACCTATCATATGATTTGAGCATCCATTGTCAATGAATCTAGTAGTGTCTCTCCTCTCTTGCATGAAAAGTAGTCAACATAGTTCTTTTAATTTAATGAACTAATTTTGGAGAAATTTCCTTCACACATCTTTCAAGGTTAGTAGAATTAGTTTTAACATTCAAAGCCATGAAAAATCACTCATCACTTTCATCATCTAGATAGTATAATTCATCATCATATGTACCACTATCTTCTTTAACATAATAACTCTTGTTGATAAATTTACCTTTGAGATCTTTGTATTTATCATTTGAGACTTTGACTAGACATTTTGAAGCATAATGACCTATTTTTCCATAGTTGAGACATTTGAAGGGTAACTTACATCTATATTTTCCAATGCCACGTTTCAATCTTCTTACAAAATTTGCTTCTACCTCATCAAGATCATCTCGATCTGATTCATCATTTTTTCTTTCTTGCTAACCTTAAAAGTAGTCTCTTTTATTGGAAAATATTGATCAAACTCTCTTAATTCAAAATTAATTAAAGCACCAAACAATTGATCCCTAGTATATTGATCCAAATTCTAAGCTTCCTTAATAGCAGAAGCCTTAGCAAGATAAGATTTAGGAAGAGTTATCAATACCATTTTTGCCACCTCATTCTCCTCTAAGTTTCAACCAAGACCATTGATGAAATTGAAAACTTCATCCACTCTATGTATGTAGCTTGTAATGTCTTCATCCTCTATTATTCATAGGGTTTCAAATTTTGTTTTGAGATTCTAAATCTTTTCTTGCTTGACCTTAACGTCTCCTTCATAGATACTTTCAAACTTCTTCAAGATCTCTTTAGTAGTTTTGCAGCCCATCACCTTCACATGTTTTGAATCAGAAAGTTCAATCACTATATAATTCCTTGATTTACCATTCTTCTCATAAGCCTTGATCTCATCATCAATTTTCAGAGTAGTAGTACACATGGTATATCCATCTTCAACTAATTTTCATACACCAAACCCTAAAGAGACAAGAAGTCTTTCCATCATGTCCTTCCAGAAGGTATAGCTTGTCCCATCAAACAAAAGAGCTTTGACACCTATCATGTGTATCATCTATATCTACCTCAAGCAATTAAGCTTCTTCTAAGGAACCTTTCTCTGATCTATCAATTGTTAGACACACAAGACAACTAAGAGGGGGGATGAATCAAATGTACATTAAAAACTTCAAACTCTCATATGCATTCAAACCCTTATTAATATTTAAACACTTATTAGCATGAAATAAATCAAACAAAAAAACATTAACAACCATGTAAAATAAAACACCAATTTACATGGAAAACCCTAGTTAGGAAAATACCACAATGAGGATCAACTCTATATATGAAATTTGATTACAATAGGCTCACTACTATAAGGGATCATTTCCAAGGGATGACTACCAAGGACTAACTATCCATATAGAAAGAGATAAGAAGAATATTGTTACTAGGAGGTCCACTACCTAAAGAAAAAGAGAATCCACCACAACAACTTTTGCACCATCCACAACCTTCAACTCACTGCATCCAGCAACTTCTAGCACTCTGAAATGAAGACACCTTTTGTTCATTGCTTTTGGTATCCTTAGGAATTTAAGATCACACTTAGATCACAACTCTTGATCAATTTCCAATCATCACACAAACCATACAACTCACTAACAATTGGGTATGTGCAAGATCTTCATGGAAAAAACATTCCCTTAAGTGGCAAAAAAATCAGAAAAATTAGAGTTAGGCAACTTGACATAAAATTTTGAATAAGTTATCTATATTATTTTTAAAATATGTAAGAATAGAATCTGTAGAAAATTGAATGTAGTTTCTAAACTACTAGGTTTGTTTAAAAAAAAAAAAAAAACCTATTTGGTGAAAATTTAAAATTTAAATGTAGTAGTACTTAAATTTCAGGGGAAAAATAAGAAGTAGGTATCTGTTTGACCACCCTAACCACAATAAAGTTATAATATTTTTTATAAGAATTTAGATATAAGTAGAGGACTCATGTCCTGATGTGATGCATATTTTTTTGTAATTTTTTTCCAAGTATATAATTAATTATGAATGTTTTATTACAATTTTTAAAAAATATAAAAAACTTGTATGTCTGACCACCTTAACTTAGTCAAAACTTCATGAAATTCTTTTTTAATCCTATATTATACGAAGCATAGAATGTGACACATTTTTTGGATTCAAAAAATGTGATAACCATTTGAAAGTTGTAGATGTTTTTCAATCAATCTATCAATCAGGACTTTAGTCATAATTTGAATAGAAAATGTATAATAATTACTTATTAAATTCAAAGTAAAACATAGTTTATATTGGTGGAAATATGAGAATCTCCTTTAAAAACCCTTTTCGTTTCATCAATTTTGGGTAACAAAAAGGTCATCAGCCATATACCGATCATATTGCCACTTTTTTGGCCCATCATGATCTTGCACATACACAATTGACCTTGTATATACATCATCTGCATCCTCAAAAACTTTCTCTAGATCAGCCTCAATCAAATGCATACACCTCAAATATGTATCCAAAAAATAGTTTACCACCAAACACTTTTGTGGTGGAAATAAGTGAAGGTGGACCATGCCAAGGGTTAACTAGGACCAAAATCTACACCAGAACCTAGTTCCATGCTTCCATAAACACTAAAGTACATCCAAAACCATCCCTAACACTCCAAGTTTCCCAAACTGACATAAACACTAACACACCATAAATTCACACCTCTCCAATTCTGAAAACATCTTTTGTACCATGCAACAACAACACACAATATCTCTAGAATATTCCAACATCAACAAAATATTCAAACATATTGATGCAATCACCTAAAATTGAACAATACTATTATTTTGTGTAACCAAACACATTCCAATATAACACAACACATGAATCTAGCTTATAGAACATAAGAACACCAAAAACTTCAAGGAAAGGTAGACTCAAGAAATATGAGAACATTCTTGAAATAAAGGAAATAGCGGTTTATGACCTGTTTCACTCTCAATTCATTAGGAAACCCTAGAGATCCCTCAACCAAGTGACTCAATTGAGGGAAGGGATTTACTAGAAGGGGGTTTCCTTAGGTGTGATTTAAAAAATGGGTTCACCATTAAAATGAAGCTTCAAAGGAGAAATGAAAATCCTAATGCACTAAACCCTAGAAACTTAAAACATGAGATCAGATTGCTAAACAAAGAGCAACATAAAAGTACCCAAAGGATAGGAGATGTTTAAACAAGATCTAAAACCTTGAATTTTTTTTTTTTGAAGTGTATTAGGACTCATACGCTAGGCTAGGTGATTTATTCCTACTACTAGAATCTGGGAAGAATCTAGAATCTTCTTTTGAAAAATCAAGATCTATAGAAAACTAGAAAAAAGGGGTATACTAGGACTCATACGCCCAAGGTGGTGATTTAGTTCCAATATTAGGGTTTGAATGAAAATTGTGTAGCCTCAAGAGGTCTTCTATAGCTTTTTTCTTGTTCGATCTCCAAGTATGAATGTTTGAATTCTAGCCTATAGGTGAGTTTTTGTGAAGATGAAAACTTCTTGTCAACTTTGACAACTTTCCTCAATCTTGCAACTTTTTCTTCAAAGGATCTTTAAGCTCCAATTCACCTAAATCTATAATCACACATGAAGATGGAAATTTTTTGTTATGTTATGGAATAGGGGTTTTCCTTGGTCAAACCTCGTTTTGGTAATTAATCCTTGAAATGAATTGAAATAACATGAAGGAATGATGGATGAACAAATGTAATATTGCAACTCACCAAACCCTTGAAATAAAGGTTGTAAACTTGTGTGAAATGGCTCTAATGGATGTGGATCTTGACTCTTGATTGAATGCTATGTGATAATGTCTTTGAATACTTTCTTGAATTATGAAAACCTACATCACAAATGTTAGCTCAAAAAAACACGTGATGCATGACGACTTTGACATGATGTGTCAATCTTCAATATAACTCCAAATTCTTGATGATTTTCTCTTGAATGCACTTGAATACTTGAATTTCTAGATCACACTTGGTCTTGAAGATTCCTAGATGTTTTGTAAATTGCCTATTAGGAGAAATTATGTGAAATAACCTTGTCTTTATATTTTTTATGCCAAAATTCTTGAAATTACAACACTACAAGCCGATATTAGATCTAGGAGAAAAAAATCCCACCGAATTTGATTTAAAATAGGTCCAAGTTAAAGCGGGACTCATATGCCAGTTGGGCATATGAGTCCCAATAGCTTAAAAATAGTATACAAATTCGAAGAAGGGTTAAGTTCAATGTCATATTTGAGATCAAGCCCCAAGACCTAGGTGGGACCCATATGCACAAGGTGGTGTATGAGTCCCAAATCACTAGATCTGTAACACATAACCCAAAAAAATAGCTCATGATTTATCATGTATTAAATGTTGATATTATCCTAAGAAAAATACATTTAATTAGGCTTGTGGATGCCAAATAGGACCAAATAAGGTATAAAGAAGCCACATTTTAGAAAGGAGGGCCCAAACAAGTGTGAAAATGTAAAGGGATACATTTTTCTACACTAAATTTAGCCCCCACTTTAGTGAGAGGAGGAACTTGCTTCAAACTCGCATTAAAGTAGAAAAATATGCATCAAGAGGGGTCTGAGTGTACCAATGCTAGTGAGATAGGACAACAATGATCAAGAGGAATAATCAAGTCCCAGGATCAAGATCCTATGGAAAAAAAACATATACACAAAAGAAAACACATGAGAATAATGTATGAAGCAACAACAAGATACAAGAATACATTGCCAAAGTTATAAAGAAGAAGAAAAAAAGAAAAAGAAGGGTGGATCAAGCATCAACCGTTTTTCCAACATGATGTGGATCAGATCTAATCTGTTTGTCCAAAAAAATTTATAAGTAGAACATGATCTCCACTATGCAAACCAAACACATTCTCAAAAGGGCTAGTGAAACCTTAGGCCATCCACTAGGTGAGCCCCTAGAGAGGTGGGGCACATACATACCTAGCCGGTATGCACTCACACACATAAGCAAGTGGCTGTGGGAAATTCATGCCTAAGTTTGGATCCCATACACTAACCATACCAAAGATATACCTTCTAGTAACTTTGATAAAGCACCACACAATATGGATGACAAGATCAATGAGGCAAGCAAAACTTCGTATGCTAGCACTCATGAACAAATAGGATGGCTCCATAGGTAAGCAAAGTTTGTTATGCAAGGTGGCCATATAACATTTACTGTAAATGTGAAATAATGTAAGGATAAGTTCAAAGGGGTTTTTCTTAGTTCATGTAAGGTCTTAACTTATGGAACATCATACATAATGTCTCCAAGAGAGGACCAATTGAAGAATAGAAGAATTACAACTTAGGGGATGCAATGTGTTGCATCAAGCCACTAAGAGGATATAATATGCTAAGAGATACCATGCCCTTGAAGGACATCACAACCAATGTCACCACAAAGATAAAGACACATCACATGAAGTAAGAAGACTACACAATGAAACATGAGTTGTAAAATGCAAAATAATAATGCCAATGTATGACCCCACTTTAAAGAAATTACTAAACACCATGCTATGAGAAATTACTTTAAAGTAGAAAATGATAAATGCTAATAATAAAGAGGACATGAGAGATTATTTCAAAAGCTCTATTCCAAGTAATATGTTTCCAAATGAAGCTATGTCATCAAAATGGGTTGCTTCCAAAATGAAATCCCAAAATCACATAAGGGATACATGGATTTAGAGTCATAATGTATTTGATACAATATTATTATAGAGCTTGGAACTGTCATCATTCCCAAAATACTCGTGGAATAGGAAAAATCCTTTTGGTTCAACATGGAAGAGACCTAAATGTCTCAATGCCTTGTGTCATCCCAAAAAGTAAAACACAAGACAAATAAAAGATAAAGGTTTATTACATATAGAAGAATGTAGATACAAATAGAGGAATGTCACAAAGAGAGAGATACATCAAACAAAACAGTACGAGGAGATCACATTATGTAGATGTAATCACACACATAATATGAAAAATAGAAAAAAGGCACGACTAGTAAGGTGCATGTGAGTCAACCTCTAGCAAGTTGTCCACATCCTAATCTTGTTCATCGTATGTGGAAGGAAGACAACTAACCAGAGGGGACAACATCAAGTGCAAAACTAGGGGAAGCACCAAGTTCAACACTCTTCTTAGGGTGATTTTTATTTAAGGTCATAGAAGAGGAAAACAATGTATTCAACTCATTATGCACTTCTTCATTAATTTTAGCAATCTCATCATCATCATCTATGTCATTCACAACAAGAGGTCGAATAATAATTTCTAAAGAAGGTGCTAGTCCTAGTTTTGGTTGTGATACATGATATTTTTGTTGCGGAAAAGAGGGGTACTCCTCATGTATTGCTTCAGCTGAGTTTGGATGTTGATTTTATTTTTTGTTCTCTTCATCTAACCTTCGATCAATAGCACAATGTCTACACCTATGCTCTCTAGCATTTTTGTTTATTTTGGTATGATTTTTAGGTTGTGTTAGTGTAGGAGTGGGTTTATCAACATAGGGTTCTTTTCTTCCCTTAGAGGAGTAACATAAGGAACCATGGGAGACTATTCAACCACTTTCTCTTTAGCTTTGTAAACTTGTTTTATCCTAAGAGGCATGACGATATTGTTTTGGTTGTCTCTTGGTATTTTGTAGGAGATATGTAAAGGGTCTATCTTTGGTTGGTTTTGGTTACTTGGAATGGATTTTGGTTCTATCATGGTTTCATCAAGGATAGGAGGCTCACTCATGGGTTGAGGCATGTTTTGAAGGCATAATTCTACTATGCTTTCTTCCTTAAACTTTTGGTAGGATTTAAAAAATAATTTTTCACAAGGTTTAATAGGTTGAATAGGCTCAAGGAAAAAGAAATCCAATGAAAAATTTGCATAGGAAGACATGATTAAATCCACTATGGTGCACAGTAAATATTCCATTTCTAAAGGGAAATTTAAACATTTATGCACAACCAATATGACGAATTCCATGGAGCATACCATGTATAACCAAGCTTCACATAAAATTGATCTGACATCAAGATGATGGATAATGGTACATCTAATTGTTTCAGTCCCACTTTTATAGGAAGGACGATCAAACCTATCATAGGGAAAGAAAAACCATGATGCATTTTTATCCATGCTTTTGGTCTATCATATGTTCCTTGATAGAGTTCATTCACAAGTAAGAATTCTTCAATGATCACATTCTCTCCACAGAAAGGATAAATTAATATCCCATTAGTGGGCTTGTCATTGATTCACCCTACTATATAAAGAGGACCATCAGGTGCGTTTCTAATTATATATTTAGATGAGAAATCAATGCCAAGAGATATTTTAGTTTTTCCCTTACGAGATTGAATTTCGATCAAGCCAGCTATAGTATCCATAGGACTTTGTTCATGAGTATCCATGTTGTCATCATCCGTGTCAACATTCATGACATCATTCTTAGTTTCAATAGACTTGAAAAATCAAATATTATCATTTGGAATGGGTTTGGTAAACATTTGCATGTTTTGGTTAGGAGGGACAACATATTTATTACCTTGATCATTAACACCACCAATTTTAATATTATTGGAATCAATGAGGTCTTGCACAAGATGTTTAAGATTCTTACAATGTTTCGTATCATGTCCATTTTTCGATTAAAATGACAATAGAAATTTCATATAAAGTTGGGAGGTAATGGCTTATTAGGATTGGGAGTTCTAACATGAGGTAAGGAAATCAAGTTCTTTTCTAGAAGTTGTAACATGGTGTTATAGAGGGTATCAGGTAAGGGAGTAAATTGTTTGTCCAGATCCCCAAATGTAAAAGGATTTGTCTTCTTTATAGAATCCACTTGGGTATCAACATGTTGAGTTGGTTGAGGGGGACTTAGTTGAAGAAAGACTTTATTTTGTTTCCTAAAAGGTTGGTAATTTCTTTGATTTGTAGATTCATATTTTTTAGGATGGCTAGAAGTGGGTTTTGTTTCATGACTATTAACTAGCTATCACATTAAAGACTTGTTTCAAGTTTCTTTACATCCATTAGCACATCAATCAGAATTGCTAGAAGTTCATATCAAATGAAACCTTTGAGGTTTGTTTCACACCTAGTGTACAGCTTCATGTTGCATCCATTAGCATGTCAATCGGAGCTGCTGAGGAGCTGGAAACACGAGACGAACTCGGGGTTAAATCTTGGTTAGAAATTCTGAGGGAAATAGCAAAAGAGCATATATTTTCAAAAGGAACCCAAGATTTTGGACCCTTAAATGCCTCTTTTCTAGTGATCTCAAATGTTTTTCCTATTCATGTTATGTCCATCTCTCTATTGCATGTCTCCGTTAGATCAGAATATGATTCAGCAGCTTGCAGTCAGAGGTTTAGTGATATTTTAGCCAGTTGAGAAAATGGCTATCTCTGGAGTAAAAGGAGCACATTTTGAAAAAGGTGCCCATGATTTTCAACCTCCAGATGATGATTTATAAAGAAGTTCTTTCTTGGAGTTGTTTCTATCTATGTTAAATGTAGAAAGAATATAATGCTAATGCAAATAAAATAATTGATGGGATGCATTTATTATTTTATGATTTTATTCTACAAGAAGGGGATATGGCGAAATCGGTAGATGCTACAGACTTACCAAGTGATAGCATCCAAATCTAGGGAACCCTAGGATATTTTGAATGGGAAATCCTGAGCCAAATCTGATTTCTAGAGACAATAGTTTCCTTTTTTGAGAAAGGGATAGGTGCAGAGAATCAACGGAAGTTATTCTAACAAATCAACATAATTTGAATTGGATACTTTATTTACAGAATGTCTTTTGTATTTTATTTAACGCTTTAAAAAGCGTTATATATAACCAATAAACAAAAATAATGATTAGAGCTTTAATTGTTCTAGGTTTTATTTTCAGCTCAATCCGAAGGGGAATATGCAGAAGCTTTACAAATTATTATAAAATAAAAATATTATCCTTAATGTGGATTTAGAATCTGAAACTGCATTGGATAAGTATGCTTTTCCAAAATCATTCCAGAAGTATTCTTTGGAATGGAAAAAATTATTTAAAAGATTCTATATTAAATTAATTGAAACAAAAAATATATATTCTTTTGAATTGGCAAAAATAATCCATCAATACTATTTCCAAAAAATGGCCAATGAATACTTTTTGGAATTAAATTTTGAAAATTTCTATTGGAAATTCCAAAAAAATAGTCAATAAATACTATTTGGAATTCAATTTGGAATTATCTTCATTATGAGTAATTTACCTTGGTTAACAATAATTGTTATTTTTCCAATATATGCGGGGTTATTAATCCTGTTATTTCCCCATAAAGGAAATAAAATGATTTGATGGTATACTCTAGGTATTTGCTTATTAGATCTACTTTTAATGACCTATATATTTTGTTATCATTATCATTTTGATAATTCATTAATCCAATTGGAAGAGGATTATAACTAGATAAATCTTATCCATTTTCATTGGAAATTAGGAATTGATGGATTTTCCATTGGACTTATTTTATTAACAGGATTTGTAACTACTTTAGCTACTTTAGCTGCTTGGCCAATTACTCAAAATCCGCAATTATTGCATTTCTTGATGTTGGCAATGTACAGTGGCCCATTGGGATTATTTGCTTCTCAAGATATTCTACTTTTCTTTCTCATGTGGGATTTGGAGCTAATTCCTATTTACCTACTTTTATCCATGTGGGGGGGAAAAAGACGTCTATATTCGGCCACAAAATTTCTTTTGTATACTGCAATTCAAATAAAATAATTTTGTAGCTAGAAGTGTGTTTGTCGTCAAAAAGAAACCCTAGTTTGGAGAAATTATACGTTCTACTGGGACATTCACGGAACAAGCAGAAGATCTATTAAAAGAAGCTATTGAAGAAAATATCCAACTTTTTCTTCTAGCATAGAAAAGCTTTGCAACATTTACAAATACAACGAATTATTATGTCCAATAGGATTTACAAATAATTCAAAGAAATTGGTATCTATTTATTTAGATGATTTTTTTCTTTCTGTTCCTAGAGAAAAATTGAGGTAATTGCCTGACAAAAATATGTATCAATCATTGTTTTTTTTTTCATTGATTCCTTCCATGCTTACTATAATTAGTTATTTTGGTTTTTTATTAGCTTTTCTTATTTTCACCTCAGTCCTATTCATTGGGTTAAGTAGTATACGACTTATTTGAAATAAAATAAATCCCTAAATAGGAATTGAGATTCTAAGTCAATTTGAGGTACTATGTAGATTAGCTATGAATCCTTACCTATTCTTTTTTAATAAATAAAAATATGATTCTTAGTACAAGGTTATTAATGTCTAAATATTGCATTGTTTACTCATTTCATTTATCATTTGTCTCATGGGTACTTTTTTATTAATACCTGATAAAGTGAAACTAATCATAATCTCTTATATATCTCTAGAAAAAAGGAACTTGATGTAGACAGAACATAGGTATTATTCTGAATAGAATCTATTTTTAATAGTTTTTTTTTTATTTATCAAATTTTTAATACAGTAATTTACTAGTACATAGTAAAATACAAAATTGGGAATCATAAAGGGGAAAATTCATATAGAAAAGGGATCTATATAGAGTTGAGACAAAGCAACGTAATAATGCTCGATATGCTTTTGTTCCTTGAATAGATGCATACTAAAGCATATTATGATGTTAAGCATAAGTTCGCTATATAACAAAAACCCACTTCTAGCCATCCTAAAAAATATGAATCTACAAAGCAAAGCAATTACCAACCTTTTAGGAAACAAAATAAAGTCTTTCTTCAACTAAGTCCCCCTCATCCAAAGACTCAGGTGATAATATGCTGAGAAGCATATTCTGAGTAAAATAATATTTTTAGGGATTCACCTAGTCCTTTGGAGACACATGGAGGCCCATATTATTACCCTTGTTAGCCATGTTGATTTTTTCACTTAGACTATGAGAAGAGCCCTGCATGGTAACAATGATCACTTTATAGTTGTCATCTACTATCTAATCAGCAAGGTACAACTCTATGGCAGTCATAAGGACAAGAATTAAAGCCACTGATTCAATTGTATTTTTAAATAAGAACCACTTTACCACTGAAGGCCAATAGCCCCTGCCCTGATGGTCTCTTACTACCCATGTTGAATTTTTCACTTAAGACTATCAAAAGAGCCCTGCATGGTACCATTGATCACTTTGGAGTCATCATTGACCATTTAATCAGCAAAGATAAAATGAAAAAAAGAATGAATTTTCTTGTTTGGTTGAAAAAGGTGTCGAAGCTTTCACCTTATTTTACATAATAAATCATTGAGGGTAATTGGAGCGAATTTATAATGCCCCCTAGAAAGAGTGGGGGGGAGATTTTAAACCCAAAAGATCTTAAAATATATCTTAAGATATGAAAGAATTGAGAATTCCTACTAAAAAGACTAATCCAATCCATAATGATACGCCTGAAAATAGTACATTTTTGTTACTTGACCAACCATTAGGAGAGGCCAGTGCGACAAGTACACCAATCACTAGTAGAATTGAAATTGCAATTAATGCAAACATAGACGATTGGAACGCAATAGTCATGGTTGTGATCTTAAAAGTTTCCAACAAATTCAAAAGGCTATACCATTTGATCCCTATCTAGTCAAATTTGAATAAAATGCTCTACTTGAAAAAAGAGTGGAACTGCTTTGATGAATTTGGATTAACTGCCAAAGGATTTACTACACTAGATCTAGCAAAACTTGCTGATGAAATATTGCTAATTAGCATGAGCCAAAATACTTCAGCTATAGATAATGATATAATTGGAGTAGCTTTGTATAGATCAAGTTGGGTTCCTTGCAATTATAATCTGAAATTCAGTGAATTTTTCAAAGGACTTCCCTATAAGATAGGAAAAGCTATTATACAAAATAAACTTATGTATTTAAAAAATTCCCTAAGACTTACTCTAGATTTCTAGGGTTGAAGGGAAAACTATTTGCATCAATGGTATTTAGAACCTTCAATTGTCGGAATAGCTACAAAAGAGTTCACCATATTCTATCATATTTTGGGTTGCTTAGCCGAATTAGTAGCTCAAGATTATTGGTTTCTCTCAGAATCAAATAAAGAGAATTGGAGTCCTTTTGATCCTTTCATTGCAAATAATTTCATTCTAGCTTCGATTCTTTTACAGGGTCTTTATACTTTTGTTAACGATAAATTATTTCAAGGAATAATGAAAATAAAGCGTCCATCGTCTAATGGATAGGACAGAGGTCTTCTAAACCTTAGGTATAGGTTCAAATCCTATTGGACGTAATAATTCATTGTATTTGTAAATGTTGCAAAGCTTTTCTATGCTAGAAGAAAAAGTTGGATATTTTCTTTAATAGCTTCTTTTAACAGATCTTCTGCTTGTTTCGTGAATTTCCCAGTAGAATGTATAATTTCTCCAAACTAGGGTTTCTTTTTTATGAGAAACCCACTTCTAGCCATGGTGACTAAACAATTCAATATTTATACATTTATGATTAGTAATTATTCCCAAAAATATCATAAATTCTGCTACAAAACCACTCATTCCTGGCAATGCAATAGAATCCATTGAAAAGCTACTGAACATAGTAAACATTTTAGGCATTGATATAGCGATTCCTCTCATTTCATCAAGGAAAAGAGTGCCTATCCTATCATAACTTGTTCCTACCAAGAAAAAAAGTGCAACACCAATTAATCCATGAGAAATCATTTGCAAAATAGCTCCATTGAGCCCAATAGATGTCGTGGAACCAATTCCTATAATTACAAAGCCCATATGAGATATTGATGAATAGGCTATCCTTCTTTTCAAATTGTGTTGACCCATAGAAGTGAGAGCTGAATAGATAATTTGTAGTGCTCCTATTATTATCAACCACGATGAAAACAAAGAATGAGCATGAGGTAGCAATTCCATATTGATATGAATCAACCCATATCCTCCCATTTTCAAGGGAAGTCCTTTGAAAAATTCACTGAATTTTAGATTATAATTGCAAGGACCCCAACTTGATCTATACAAAGCTACTCCAATTATATCATTATCTATAGCCGAAGTATTTTGGCTCATGCTAATTAGCAATATTTCATCAGCAAGTTTAGCTTCCATTCTATCCAAAGCTTTCTTTTTTTTAGTCCTGTATTCTTCGGTATCTTCTTCTATCTCTTCTAGAGGACCCCAAACTTTCAATAATTGATCTTTATGGTGCTTTCTCTATCAATTGAATTGATTTTTTTATCCATGGACTATCCAGGAATTTACCCATTCATATTTGGGCTCCTATGAGGGATATTTTTTGACTACAGCTGATAAAAAACCGTTGTTTTGGATGGTGCATATGTAGAAAGCCTCTCTTTTTTATGTAGTTTTAAATGAATTCATTCTATAGTACAGATAGCCGTACGTAATGACATATCAAGGCCGTATTATTAAGAGCTTGTGGTAAAGATGGGTTTCATTCTAATGCCTGGAAATAATATTCCAAGGCCTTAGTATGTTCCCCATTACTCGTGTGGATAAGACCTATATTATATAGTATATAACTTCGGTCATAGGGGTCAATTTCCGGTCACATGGCTTCATAATAATTTCAGACCTATCAACCGAAATGTTGAATATTACGTAAAAAAAACATAGTAAGTATTGGAAATAAGGGAAATTCCTTCATTTGAAATAAAAATAAATAATTTGAATGCGTGTTGATGCATCGGTTTATTATACGAATAGTATGGTTCATAGAATGCATACGAACGATGCAGTGATGCTTTTCTAGCAGTCTAATTTGAATCGAAGATTGAAGGTTGCTCAATTGTCCATATGTATAGCAATGCAATGGATTCCATATGAGAAACATAGTATCAAATTGATGCTATGTATTTCTAGCAAATTGAAAATTCAATGGAGTTCGATTATATATGATTATATTCGATAATAATCTTTGTTAAAAAAAAATGAATATTTGCCTACATTCCGCCATGATTTATTATCTATTGTTTAGTGTCATAGAGATCTTCGGGAATAAGAATCTGGGTCACAATCAAAATAATTTTCATTCTTATAATTCTAAATCCTTTTTTAACCAAGCAGCTTAGGAAACAAATCAAGTTTGTCCATCGATATATGGTTCATAATCCACTCTTTTACCCAATAAACTAAGAGCCAAAGTATTCACATTTTTTTGAATTTGGTGGATCCACTCTGCCATATCTACAGCTCCCATGGGGGTTGTAGATATGTAAGACATCCCATATTCTTTATTTAAATACATCACTGTCATTAAACCCACTTCACAATAAGGAATTATATTGAACCAAGATTTTGGTAAATTTTTAAGATCTTCTACAGATCCTCCTTCAGGAATTATTTGATTAATTTCGATGTCCAGATCTCATAATAAACGTCTTAACTCATGAAAATCGTGTTGATTATGAAAACCCAATGTAAAAATTCCAATTATATTGACAGAAGGCGAAGAACTGATTGAAACTCTCGCATGGGCTCATGAATGCACACCTTTGGCTAATTTAGTTCGATGGAGGGATAAACTGGTAGCTCTTTCCATTGTTCAAGCATTATTAGTTGGATTAGCTCACTTTTCTATAGGCTATATATTCACACCAAGAAATAAGAAACATAAATCTAGTAGCCCAAACAAGATTCCCAAATAAGAACATCCACACCCAGACAGATAAACTGTTCATACCAAAAGGATTGTATCCATTAATTAGTTGTGAAGAATTTAACCAAAGATAATCTCTTAACCATCCCATTAAGTAAGTGGAAGACTCATTAAATTGAGCTACATTTCCCTGCCATAAGGTGATAAGGAAGTGTAAGTGGAAACATGGTTAGAAGGATCTCCTTCCTCTCCATATTTCTCAAACCTAGGAATCTCTATACTTTAGATGTAGTATGAAGCTTGGCCATTTTAATTTTAGTTTATGGTGCAAATTTTTCATTAAAGGGATGAAACATTTTGTAAGAGTTGGTTAAGGATGGCATCATTGGTTATGTTTTGAGATGGAGGTGAATATGGTGCAGGTGTATATATGTTTGAGGGAGAAATGAATGGAATACTTATGAGAGGTAAAGTGGTAGGAGATATGATGTGATATTCCACAAAGGTACAAGGATTGCTAGTGAAAATACCAAAGGTAGGAATGAAATTACTAGTAGGTTGCATCATTGTGGTAGCTTGAGGGTTGGTGTAGGTGGAAATAGAGGAAATGGTTGTCAGAGGAGGAATTTGGGTTCCTCCTTGACTTTGAGTATTGTTCAAGGTTCAAGCACAACTATTTGTTGAGGTAAGATGTTTTCCAAAAGTTTGAGCTAAGTTACACACAATATCTATTCATTTTTCACTTTCAATCATGTCATGTATGTTATCTATGGTAGGAATAGCAGTGTTGGAAATGTTTTCAGTACTCACTAGGTTTGGTAGGTTTTCCAATTCTTCATGGATTTGGATTATGTTTTCTTAAGGGACACTAGCAACCATTTTTTCAACACTTGTCATACTACTTGAAGGTAAAGAGTTATCAAGGGTATGGTCCATACCTAGTGAACTAGTGTCGATAGTATAAGTGAAAGAGATAGATAACCCAAGATCCATGATAAGTGTGTTATCACAGGAGGACATGAGTCTCAAACTACGTCTCACTATAGCATTAGCAATAGGACACAAAGTTGTAAGGCTCATGCAAAGAATGGTCAATGAATGCAAGAAAAATGCGATAAACACAAGATAAATGATATTCTTTCATTCTAATTCTAATGTTTACAAATTCACTTGAAATGAAACCAAATTAAGCTAGATCTAATGAAATGAATGAAAAAAAACTTAACAAATTGAAATAGAGATTTAATAACAAACAAAAAAAGCACAAAAATTAAGTTCTTAATGTTGTAAAATATAGATGTAGACCTAATACGGGACTAAATTTCCCATATGGTTGAATGAGTCCTAGTTAGGGTTTCTGGAAGGTTCAAATACTAAAAAGCAATCAACATAGAATTCCCAAAAATCTTGAAAAATAACTTGTACAGTGACTAAATCACCCAAGTGGGTGAATGAGTCCTAGATTAGGGTTTTTAAACCAAATTCAGAAAATTCTAAGTTGATGTTAAGGTTTCTAGATTGTATGTTGACTTTACTATTTGTAATTATAGATTTTTAGTGAAACTAAATGATGCAAGATGTAAAAATGCAACTGATATGCTCTTTTCACTAATACAAGATTTAGAAGCCCTAGAAATACAAATTAATTAATACAATATCTAATGCAAAGTAAATATAAGTTGAATCTAGGATAGTAATGTTCTCCAAATCAAAAGTAGAGGGTCCAAATTTTGGGTTCACCAAAATGAACCAAAGGAAATAGGGTTCCACCTTTTAGGAGATGGAACTAGGGGTTTAGGAACTATTTCACTCTCAGTTCATTAGAAAACCTTAGAGATCCCTCAACCAAGTGACTCAATTACAAGAAGGGATTTACTAGAAGGTGGTTTCCTTAGGTGTGATTAAAAAAAGGGGCTCACCATTAAAATAAAGCTTCAAAGGATAAATGCAAACCCTAATGCACTAAACCCTCGAAACTTAAAACATGAAATTAGACTGCTAAACAAAGAGCAATAGAAAAGTACCTAAAGGATAGGAGATGTCTAAAAAAGATATAAAAAACCCTGAAATCTTTTGTTTTTGAAGTGTAAAAGGACTCATACTCTAGGCTAGGTGATTTAGTCCTATTACTAGAATATGGGAAGAATCTAGAATCTTCTACTAACAAATCATGATCTACAAAAAAATAGAAGAAAGGGGTATACTAGGACTCATACGCCCAAGGTGGTGATTCAGTCCTAGTATTAGGATTTGAATAAAAAATTTGTAGCATCAAGAGGTCTTCTGTAGCTTTTATCTTTTTCAATATCCAAGTCTGAAAGTCTGAATTTTTGCCTATAGGTAAGTTTTCATGAAGATAAAAACTTCTTGTCAACTTTTACAACTTTCCTCGATCTTGTAACTTTTTCTTCAAAGGATCTTCAAGCTCCAATTCACCTAAATTTTCAATCACACATGAAGAGGGAAAAATGTTGTATTAGGGAATAGGGGTTTTCCTTGGTAAAACCCCGTTTTGGTAATTAAACCTTGAAATGAAATGAAATAACCTAAAGGAATGATGAATGAACAAATGTAATGTTGCAACTCACAAAACCCTTGAAATAAAGGTTGCAAACTTTTGTGAAATGGCTCTAATGGATGTGGATCTTGAATCTTGATTGAATGCTATGTGATAATGTATTTGATACTTGCTTGAATCATGAAAACCTACATCACAAATGTTAGCTCAAAAACACACATGATGCATGAAGACTTTGACATGATGCTTGAATCTTGAATATAGCTCCAAATGCTTGATCATTTTCTCTAAAATACTCTTGAATACTTGAATTGCTAGATCACACTTGCTCTTGAAGATTGCTAGATGACTTGTAAACTTTCTAGCTTGCTAGGAATTTCTTGTTAGGAGAAATTATGTGAAATAACCTTGTATTTATACTTTTTTATGCCAAATTTTCCAAAATTACAACACTATAAGGCGACATTAGATTAGGACAATAAAATCTCACCAAGAATTTGATTTAAAATAAGTCAAAGTTAAAGTGGGACTCATATACTAGTTGGGGCATATGCATCCTAGTAGCTTAAAACTAGGACACAAACTCCAAGAAGGGTTAAGTTCAATGTCATATTTAAGATTAGGCCCTGAGACCTAGGTGGGACCCATATGCCCAAGATGGCATATGAGTCCTAGATCACTAGATCTAGAACACATAACCCAAAAACATGAAACATGATTTGTCATTTATTAAATGTGGAGATTATAAGTCTGTATAGCTTGTGGAGATTATGCTAAGAAAAATGCATTTAATTAGGCTTGGGGATGCAAAATAGGACCAAATAAGGCATAAAGAAGCCACATTTTAGCAGGGAGGGCCCACAAAAGTGTAAAAATGTAAATGGATACATTTTTCTACACTATAATTCCCAAATCTGCAAGACAAGAAAAACAATATGAAGAAATGCAGAGCAATTCCATTTCTCCCAAACCACTTACTTCACCAACAACACACTATCAAACACGTCTTCTACTGATCTATATGATCTAAAACTTGAAAATTTGGATATAACACCTCTGAATACCTCTGATCTTTTTTTCTCAAAAGAACTTGGAAACCAAGTGAACCTGCTACCACTACAACACCTTCTCAACATCTTCACACCATCCTCATCATTTTTTTCCTCTACAACACCATCACAAAAAAAATCACAACACAACCACACTAGAGGTTGACATTATCAACACTACAAACACCTTCTCATCATAGCCACACTAGAGGTTGACATCAATGACAACACTAATGACAACATAGTGCAACATAATAGACAACTATTGATTCCATACAGTTTAACATAGAACACCAAATTCTCTTGATTGTTAGGGAAAAAATAAAATACAAAGGCCTAAAGGAATAGTATAAGCCATTTAATACTTCCCACAAAGGGCACCTATAAAGGTCTTAGAATGAAAAAAACTACTGCTATCTCTATTCAAAAGTAAAATTATTACAATGTTGTTCTCTAGTAATAATTATCAAAATTAAGTACCTAGGAACCCCTACAAAAGATAAAACCCCTAAATACATAGGCACTTCAACATTGCATGGCTAAGGTTTTCAAGGTCAAGGAAAAATGACACTTGGAGCCCCATGAGACATTTGGATTTTAGTACTCATTCTCATAATGAGGTTGTTATAATTGAATTGGATCTTGGGTATGGCACTATCTTAATTCCCAACTAATCTCTACAATCTTGAAAGGTGTCCCACTCTAGCTACTACTAAAGTATCCATTGGGAATGAGGCCCACCCTTCTCAACTAATGGTGCATCATTTCTCTATGAAGGGAAGTCTCTTGCAATTGAGTTGTATGGAAATGCCATGTGGAAGCTCACACTCATCTTTAAGCTCCTTTTGTTTGTTATGTACCAAGTACATTAGAGCCACCATGTGGTGTCCTGGTGTTGTCAATGGAAAGAGTTGAGCATTTATTATGCAGATGAGTGTGAGGGCACCACACACCACAAGTGGGGGAAGCTGATAGTCAAATTTCACAAAGGCCCTAGAGGAAATAGAAGATTGGTATAACACACCTAACTCACACAACTGCATACCAATGAGATGTTAACACATATAACCTAAAAGCATGGATCTGATCCATAGTTTTGACAACTTGCAAGGGGAATTTTCGTTCTAATGAAGAACCTAAAACCTCTAGTTCACACAAAAATAAGAAAAAATGCAAAAGGGAGGGCTTGCAACACTGAAAACTTCTAAAGGGAAACCATCAAAGGAATCCATTCCTCTTTTAGAGGCTGAGCATTCTTCAGAGCTTCAAAATCTCTATCCAAGTCTATTATCTCCTTAAAGGAGAAGCTGCTCAAAATCTATATAACCATCAACATCTAAAACTTGAGATGGGAAAGGGGCTATAAAATAGCCTCCACTTTGGAGACATTTTCCAATTGAACCTGGCTCAAAAATATAGTCTGTTCATTATGTTTTGTGACTAGCAACTCCTTGATCTTGTCCTTAGAGAGGACCATGTTGTTGGAGAGGAACAAGGAGGGGAGTCCTAACCAAACCAACTATTCAATGTGTCCCTTAATTTTCCAAACCACTCTCTCTAAGGTATTTATATATTCCTTACATTTGGACACTACCTTGTTGCAGCTCAAAAATTCATTGCCTTTGAATATTGCTTGCCTCTAGTTGGTTATCCCTACTACCTAGAGAGTCTCATATGTTTTACTATATAGCTTCTCAATTAGAATCTATGAATCTTAGACCTTTGGGGAGATAAAGGTAAGGTCCCTCTCAATAGACACACTCACTTGTGGACTTAATCACTATTTAAATGATAAATCCAAGCACTAGCTTTAGGTGTGATGCCAAATTTTTAATCCTCTCCCAATGTGACAAATACAAAGTTATTGGATCATTGGGAGAATATTCACAATTTGGGAGTGATCAATGGGGTCTTGCTTTAGTTGTTGAATTTATTGGTCCTTGGATTGGGACTCTTATTATATTTTTTGTTTCATTTGTTTTCGTGCACTCATGGAGTCTGAAAGACTCTTTTGGGTTTGCACCAACTTTGTTTCCTTTTGTAGTTTATTTTTTGTGGCCTATTTTTTCATCTTCAAGCCTTCTATCTTGGTCATCAGATTTGCTACCTATACTTGCAATAGAGCTCTTTAGTTAGATTTCAATTGGAAGCTCTCATAAGTGATGTGACTTTATAGATTGGACCTCATTTTTGTGAGCTCCACGTCTTTGGCTTTAGCCTCAATATTGAGATGTTCAACTATGGCTTTCATTTTTATGATCTCTTGAGCTTTCTTCTCTAGTCGATGACCCAACTTGATGTAGTCTATTGTGATATCCTTCTACATTTCTTACATTAATTTCACTCTATCTTGGTCATCAACTTTGCTACCTACACTTACAACAAAGCTCTTTGGTTAGATTTCAATGAGAAGCTCTCAGTAGTGATGTGACTCTATAGATTGGACCTCATTTTTGTGAGCTCCACGTCTTTTGCATTAGCATCAGAATTGAGGTTTTCGGTTGTGGCTTTCAGTTTTACAATCTCCTAAGCTTTCTTCTATAGTCGCCAACCCAACTTGATGTAGTCTATTGTGATATCCTTCTACATTTCCTCCATTAATTTCACTCTATCCAATGGCCTTGACTAGTTGAGGCTCAATCCAACATTGTAGGTTGAGTCTCTAGACAACATTTTCCCTTGAGGTTTGATCATCGTCTACATATATGGCACCACTGGGGCCTTGGTCACTTTTGTTCTTCTCTTCTCTACCTAGGCCTCTTAGGATTTCCTTGTAGTCTCCAACTTCTAGTGGAATTATTCTTGAGATTGAATAATCTCCCCTATGAATGGAAATCCTTATGGCAATCCAAAAAGGAATAGTCACTTATTGTTGTGAATTAACGGACGTTGTTCCTCTGGGGATGAGCTGGTGAGTGAGCAATGTGAAAGGAAAAATGGATGGGAATCTATAGTGTGTGATGGTAGGTGATTGTGCCATGATGGATGTTTGTGTATTGAATGAAGGTGGAAGGGTGGAAAGTAGTGAAATCACAATGGATGGCAAGGTGGTGACTGTCGTGGAGATTATAGAAGGCACCAAAGGAGTATAGAAAGAATATGTAGGAGAAAGAGTAGGGGGAGAAAGATGTACCTCATGACTGAAGGTTGGGGGAAGATGTGCAACAATAGGAGGTAGTTACACCATAATAGGAGGCGATGATGTTTGACTAGTAGGTTTCAAAGTTGGAACAAATTGAATCACCTCTCTTATCCTTGCATGCTCTGGGGGCCCTTTATCAACTCCAAATCCCAATTCCTTTGTGTGGCTTCTTGCCCTTGACCACCAAAGTTAGAACCTACTATCTATATGCTTCCTACTTTTCCTTTCTTATAAAAGTATATACTTGCTAGGTCATCAAAAGAGGGTGCATGTTCCCTTGCAACCAAACTAGTGACAAATACTTATATTCACTAACATGTCATTGAATGTAATAATAACTAAATCACTACGAAACATTTAACCAATATCACCAATTTTATTTCTTTATTTCTTTATTTTTTTAAAATCTATTAAACAAATAATCAATATACTTTCATTTAATTTTTTTTAAGTAATTTACATTTGAGAAATAAAACAATGTTTGCATTTGCAATTTAATATAAACCTTTGGGTGTTGTTCATGTACAAGCAGATGTATTGATGTCTCGTATATAAGACATGATTGAATCATTGATAAACATTTGCAAAAGACCTTTTACTTTGCATTCTTTTTCTTCCAATTTTAAACAGAGGTTAGAGGTGTAGCTGCTTTATCTTCAAAACTAATCACAATGGACCAGAACAACTTTCCCTACAACCTTGCTCTAGTGATACCAAAACAGAGATTACATCAGCTTTAGTTCTCATTGATTAAAGGAATAGAGAGTGAAGTTCAATAAAATTCTATAAAAGTGGATTTGCATTTGAAATCTTCACAACAAACTAACTACTCTCTTCTACTCTCCTTTTCTTTTCTTTACTTAAAATCTGTTGAGAGCAGACGACTGAAAGCACCTTATTGTGCTTCGTTGATTTTCGTATTTTCTAATCAGAAAACTTTTGAAAAAACAAGCGAACTCTCTACAAATCGAATTAACAAACAAAATACTATAAAGATTTTGATAGAATCTCCTTACAAATCTTCCTGGAATCAATGCCACAAATCTTGAAGAACTCCAAGATTTATCAACATCTATCTTAATACATAGTTCTGTCTGTTAGACGAGCAGCAATGATATATAAAACCAGTGTAAAGACCAGGTAAGACTAAACCAATACCTTCCTATATATGTTCAGCCTTAGACAGATCTGCCAACAAAATTTCTTAAAAATACAAATACACCATAATTGAGAACAATTTTTCTTAATTACATTTCCTCAAGGTTGAAGCATTTCCTCTAATTCTCACAATTGCTATCTGGGTCCTCTTCAGGATCAAATTTGCCTTTGCCTTTGTCCTCATTGTCTGTTTCTTCTTTTGGTTTGTTTCTGTGATCATCTGATACATCTCTGATAGTGCCACAAAAGGCACACAGTATACAGAAATATAGTGCCACAAACAAACGGTCCAAGAGACTCGCATTCTCCTTCTCAAGAGGACCACCATCCTCCAAAGGACGAATTTTATCACCGTCCATGGCATACTAAACTAAGTGGTAAAACTCTGCAAATAAATGCTATAAAACTTTTATTTCACAAAACTTCAATTTATAATCATATTTGATTATCTTCCAAGCAGAAAATCGAATTCACTATGAAGTTTCTTCACCCCTCCACGCTTCTTGCTCAACTACAAAAGAATATCCAGCATGCATAAAAATTTAAAATATAAAGAGCCGTTGGTTATGGAAAGTGGTGGTGATTAAAAGAAATTGAAGTTTGTTTTAAACAAGCTATTTGAGCGAATTGTTAGTTAAAAGATAACTCCCTAGCCAATGAGTGATTTAAGTGCTTTGTTTAAAGGTGTTTTGTTTCAGGCTTTTTATTCGTCTGGATTTTTGGTGATGTGATTATTTTCATTATTTTTAATGTACACTGTTTATTAAAAATAAAATTGTGATTTTATTTTTAAAACTAAATTCAATTTTGAATTTCCAAAATGAATGATTGAGAAATTGATTTGTATAGATATATTTGGGAAACCATATTTAGTTAAGTTGGAATATGTAACAATCAATTTTTTTTTTATTAAAGGTTTTGAAATATTCATGGTGTTGTTTTTAGAAAAAATAGAAGTGGTGTTTTTTTTAGTTTAGAGTTGGAGATTGTAGGATGTTGATTATGTCATATTTATTTATGGCATGATTTCAACTTCATTTTTCAAGAGTGCTAAGTTGGAATATGGAATATCTACATTTTTAAGGAGAAACAATAACACCATTATCCTTAACCATATGGAGTATATAAAACATGTTTAATTAGATTTTTAAAAGTAGATATATTTTAATAATATAAAACAATTAAAATGTAAATCAAACTCTAAAAAGAATTAAATACTTTGAGACATGCTTGCTAAATTTTTAATTCTAAAAATTATTAGACTTGATATCACTGTTTATAATAATTGGGAGGTCGTGACACTTCCATATTAGGCCAATCAAAAAGGTGCTATGAGAAATCCTCTAGTGTCAAAATTTATGCAACCATACTCAGTGTGTATTTGAATTGTTTATACTTGAATTCATTTGCATTATATCTTTAATTTAAAAATTCAAGTGTGTATGTGATAAAAAATAAATTTTATAAGTCATACATGGTATGGTGCGGTATGGAGTCTGATCAATCTCCAGGTGGAAGATTGTTGGTCTATGGAATTTGATCAGATTTTGGTGTTAACATTTTGGTCACTTTCCCATGTGTAGCTTCCCCCATTTTTATTAAAGAAAATTTATTATCAATCCCCAATGTAATCCAGTTGAAAAACTAATTTGTAATTGCCTAAAAAATGAGTTTTATTTGTTGTAGATTGAAATGTCAATGGTCGCATGAACTGGAGATGAAAAATAGTGGCATAAGTGTTTGGAGCCAGCAGCAAGGCACGCGTGGGAGAGATAGAAATTCATGTGGGAACTTGTAGCGACTTTGTGAGTGGTGCACATAGGAGAGTGCATGGAATTTCAGCAATGAGAATTGTGAGACTTAAGTTGCATGTTGCAGTTATTTGTTGCAGGTTGTTTGTAAATTGTATTTCGTTGGAATTTGAATAAAATTGGACTACTATTGTTTGTGAATGTATCTGAGAAAAGGGTGAACCACGTTAAATTTTTGTTGTCTTGTCTTTATGTAATTTTCATTTCTTTGTTTTATGTTTTAAAATTTACATTTCATTGATAACTGAATTCATCATTCGTGGAGGTAAATCCTAACAATACATGTATTAAATGTGTATATCTTGATTTAAAATTAAAATATAATTTTTAATTTTTAATTTAATATTGAAAATGTGTACATACATGTATGCAAGGAAATAGCACACTTGATGGAACAATAGGTCCCATTAGTGATAAGCCTAAGCAAGTTCTTAATCCATCCACATCAATTCAAGTAGATGTGTAATATACACTTTAGTAAATCCTATGCAATTTATAAGTATTTTATGCTTGTTCTGTGTAAATACCTAGGTCTAACTCATGAATTTTATTTAAATAAAAGAATTAGCAGGTTAGCCGTTTACCACACATTTGATACTGATGTGGAAGATGATGAACACTACATGTGGTATGCTTATATAAGTCTATTTAAATATCTAATTTCATGGTTTGGTTTTAAATATTTTATTTAAATAATATATGAGAGATTTCAATTATTTTTCTATTATAGGGTGAGATATAGTTGAAGAGGAACTAAGGGGCCCTCTCAGTTTCATTATGATATAACTTAGAGTGTAACAAAATATTTATTTCATGGAATATTTCAATATTTTCTAGTCATAGATTGTTAAGTAGTATTTGTTATTCATCGACTATGTATTTATTTGTTATCCATGGACTACAATTACTTCAATATTTATTGACATGGACTATGTGTTTTCTATTCATAGTCTAGATGACTATTTCAATATTTATTTCATAGACTTTATGTATTTGATAATCATGTGTTACGACTATTTCAATATTTAATTATCTCAATATGTATGCATATATATTCTCCATGTATCTGCCACTATAGATCCTCAAGATCAAAATTTATCATTTATTTGATATTCCTTTTAAGTTGTGTTCTATAATATTTACCCCTCCTTCCACTACACATGCATTTGTGTATGAATTAACTACTCTATGGTAGATAATTTAGCACATTATTTGGTCAATATCATCACTTATTAAATTATATTATTTTGTATATAATTATTTCCCTAATTGATGCAAAGATTCTTGATCAATAGTTAGACGTGCTACAAAATGTGATGTTTAGAAATTTATAATAATTTTTACAACTAACCTAATTCATAATATTTTAGTTCACACATTACTAGTGGTGCACAATTTTTTAGAGGGTCCTACCAAAAGAACTAAAATGCTAGTCACATTCTACTTATATGTAAAGGTGATCAATACATTATTAAGACTACTATTACTATATAGATTTGTCACTATGATATTTCATTGTAAATAACCTCGAATTGCCTAGTGGGTAGTGAAAAATTTCACCATAGTTGGGGAAAACATTATTGGATTAGCAACTTTCCTCTACATTTGAAAGGGGTAGTTAACTTGTAAGATATAATTTTAGGGTTTATATAGGTATGTTTTTAACTAGAAATTAGGAAATGTGCACAAATTAAAACCTAATTAAATGAGAAAAAACCCTAGGTGTGGTTTCTATGAGACCAAGAATCTATATATTGTATAAAGATAAAAATAATAATGAAAAATAGAAAAGGAGAAGAAAAAATAAAAAGATTCATTCCCAAAAAAATGGTTTAAAGAGAAAAGAATGTCAATAAGGTTTTAACAATTAAAACTTGTCTAATGTATGAAATATTTCATATAGGATTTTATGACTCATAAATTAGTAAAAAACCTATTATCTTATCCCAATTGTCCAATTTAGGAATGAATAATAAATGAAAATATTATCTTTCTTTGCATTCAAAACAAAACTTTGAAGGAATAACTACAAATTCAATATTAGAAGATTTCATAGAATAAAGAGACATTACTTTGACTCATATTCTCTTCATATTGTTTATTAATTAATTTGGAAATGAAGAGATCAAAGACTCATTTTCTCTTCCTATACAATGTGAGGGAATCTAGGTCTCCAAAATGGGCCCCCTTTTATATTGAAAATGATTGCATTTATAGGCTCTACCCAAATAACTAACTAGCAACTCATTTTTAAAATATTATAAAATATTTGAAATAATATTAACATGTCTTGTAATGAGTATACATATTTATATCATTTAAATAAAATGACTTTGAAAATTAGTTAACTAAGTTTATAATAAAATATTGAGTCTCACTTAGGATTTGATGTGTTATATTTGTAATAGCATATGTCAAACATTTAACACATTTTGGATATTGATGAACACTCCCATTAGATGTGGTTTCTCCTATATCATTATTGCATTATCAAGATAAAAACATGTGTGGTATTAGAAACCCCTTGGTAGGCTTACATAGAGAGGAAGCATTTGTAGTCTCACTTAGCATGTCACAAGTTTTTTCTAGTAATGAACTTGCTTCTATAACATGGTCCATAGCTTATACTTCTTGTTATGCATGTACACTTATTCATTCTCCTATGTCTTGTAACTTTAATGTATACTCTGAGAACCTATAATTATTTGATGATAGCATTTCATGTAACAACTATCACATGCTCACATACTCTATAATTTTTTTTTAGTCACCTATCATGCCTATGTAATTTGGAAGAAGGTGAAACCCTAATGTCAAGATATGATTGTATTTTATTTCAATATTCGGATAGATTTAATAGTTATATTGTAAACTTAACACTTTAATTGTTAATTAGTGTAATTTTCAAGTAATTGAAAGTGGTGAATTTAATGGTTTTGTTTTCTTAATTATGACATGGTTGTTCTTATACCTATATAATATATTTTTTAGACTAGCTACCTATACTAAAAGTTGTGATGATGTGTGTGTGAGTATTGAATGGTTTTGGAGGTGTTTGGGGTGCAAAAAAAGGTTAACCTAACAACCTATTTTGGAAATTGATCTTAAACCTTGTAATGTAGTCTGGAAATTAGAAGGTTGAGTCATACTAGTTAGACAACCTAATTCATAATTTTTTTATCATTGTTAGCAATGACCTTAATCAATGGTCAATCACCTTACTCTAATTGGATAGTTGATTTACTTCCTCCCCATAAATGCTTGCATGAAAATTACTTTATAAAAAATAAAACTATATAAATGAAAAATAATATAATATAAATAAAGAAATCAAAAGAAAACAAAAATTAAAATATTATAAAAAAATAAAAGAAAGAAGAATGGAAAATAAAATGGGTAAGTATAATATCATGATGGGCCAAACTATGCTTCTAAGAGGCAACAAAAATACATAAAAACAAAGTTAAGGAACTTGACATAAAATATTGAATAGGTTATTAACATAATTTAGAAAATATGTAGGAATAGAATTTGTAGTGATTTGAATGTAGTTTGTATGCTACTAGTTTTTTTATGAAAAAAATAAATATATTAGGTAAAATTTTGAAATTTTAGTGAAGTACTATAATTTTTGAAAATAAAAAAAAATGTGTCATTGTGGAAATATGTATTATAGAAAAGTAGTACTATAATTTATATTACATGAATATAATATTGTATATAATAATATAATATATTATAAAAAAGTATTTAATAGATTATTGCAAGAGAGTATTCTATCATAATTATTATAATCAAAGTACAAATGAAGCTACAAGGAGTTAGGAGCAATATATACATCTCTCTACCTACCTCTCGCTCACTCATTATCTCCCTCTATATCTCTCTCCCCCTCTCTACCTATCCCTCCCTCCCTCATCTCTCTCTCACCTTCTATCTCTACTTCTCTTTGTCTCTATTAACCCTCTCCCTCTTTACTACCTCTCTCTACCTACCTCTCCCTCCCTCCCTAACTTTGTCCTTCCTCCCCCTCTCTCTACTTCTCTCTCCCCTTCCCTCTCTAATTCTTTCTATCTCCCCTCACCCTCTCTCTCTACCTATATCTACATCTATCCCTCCCACCTTACATCTCTCTCTAGACCTACCTCTCCATCCCACCCTACCTCTCTCACTCTTTACCTACCTCTCTCTTTGATTCTTCCTTCCTCCCTCCACCACTCTCTACTTCTCCTATCTCTCATATTCCTCTATCACTCCCACCTTACCTCTCTCTACGTACCCTTCTATCTCTCCCTCTCTCCCTCTATCTTTCCCTCATTACTCTTTATCACCCATCTCCCTCTTTTCCTCTACTTACCTCTTACTCCATCCTTCCATCTCTCTCCCTATTTCTCCCACCATACCTCTGTCTCTACCTCTCCCTTCGTCCCTCCCTCCATCCTTCTCTAATTCTCTCTATCTCCCATCTCTATTCATCCCTCCTACCCTATCTCTCTCTACCTTACCCACTCTCCCTCTCCCTACCTCCCACCCTCTCTCTCTTCTCTCTATCTTTGTACCTACCTCTCACTCCACCCCTCCCTTCCTCTCTACTTATCTCTATCTCCCCTCTCCATATCTCTCTACCTACCTCTTACTCCATCCCTCCCTCATTCCCCATCTCTCCTCTCTACCTCTTTGTCTATTTCTCTCTATCTCCACTCTCCATCTCTCTCTACCTACCTCTCCCTCTATCCCTCCCACCCTACCTCTCCCTCCCTTCATCCCTCTTTCCCTCTCTCCCTGATGTTCTCTCCTCCCTCTCCCTCTCTCTCTTGCTAATGTTCTAGCTCTCCATCTCCCTGAGCTATCTCTACCTCTCTCTCCCCTTCTCTCTATTAAAAGACACAAGACAATTGAGAGGGGGGATGAATCAATTGTCACCAAATTCAATCACAAATATCAAACACTTATCAACTTCAAATCCACTTAATTTTGTTATTAAGTATGAACATGAAATGAAAATAATAGAAAACAATATCAACATAGAAAACACCATATTTACGTGGAAAACCCAATAAGGGAAAAACCACAGTGAGGATTAGCTCACAATATAAAGTAATTCCAAAACCAATTACAAAGAGGCTCACTGCCTAGAAAGGACTCACTGTCCCTGGAGATACAAGGCTCACTACTTATAGATAGGACTCACTGTCTAGAAGGAGGCTCACTACCTATAGAAACAAAAGATGATAGAAAAATCCACCAAAACATATTACACACATCCATAGCTTTGAGCAAAAGAATTGCAGACACGGTCAACTCACTACTTTTAGGAATCTAACACATTAAAGTATTGATGCCTCAATTCAGTTTTGCACACTACTTCTTACACTTTTGGAATACTTGATTGATTGATACAAAATAACTCAACTTGTCATATATTTATACCATCTTCAACCTTAGAAAATTTCTCCAAGGTCGGCTACACACACCTCAATTACAAATTCAAATTACGTCGAAAACTCAACATTCTCGCAGTGGAAGAGAATGAGAGCAGACCAAACCAACACTTAACCAAGACCCAAAATAATGTCTCGAATCAATCACACTCTTCCTTAATTAACACTTATCCTTTGCATGATGTGTAAACACCAGGTTGGCCAAACCTAATGAAAACACAAATGAACTTTGAAGTACACACTTCTACAACAAGAGGATAACATGTAGACCACATAACACACTTCACCATACACTAGAACACATCTTGGATGCCTTTAGATACATCCACACCAAATGTAAAAACCTTCATACACAAAACACTTCTCACTAGTCCACCTGGACTTCACAGACACACACAGGAACTCTAAAACTCAACTTCCAGAGCACCAAACCACAAACACCTTAACAATCCTTCTACCAGATCCGTAAGCCCTAGAACCAACCAATGGAGGACCATGGAGAAGAAATATTTCTCCCAGTCCATAGGAAAAAAACTCTGCTAAACCAGTTGACACACTGGTGAACACAAATTTTACTCTCCATCAAACCAAAAACCACAATCTAAGATATACCACCAACAGATGCCCATAAACAACACTTCAGATCTACACAAGCATAGGATCAACACAAAATAAATGTGGAGCACAAACCAAAGCACATTTTGAACACACATAACTCTGTCTTCACAGTTTTCTCAAAAGCACTTGTCAACTCATCATATCAGCACACCTACAATATCATAAAGATAGCTCCATGTACTCACAACATCTCATCAACATCTCAACTAAACATGCACAACCTGCAATAACCTGTACTATGTTGACATCAATGAAAACACAACCAAACTTACTCATACTTGCAACAATAGCCCCCTTTGCCATTGATGGAAACACATGATGTGAAAAAACACCAAAGACAACACTCTCCTTTATTTTCTAGATTAGACAACCTACACAACATTCCTACACTCTCAATACTCTATCTCCCTTTTAGCTTCTTCTTTTTCTCTCCCCCTTTTACTATTTTTCACAAGACTCTCTCTCCCCTTTGACATCAATGGAAAGGAACAAAAATTTTGATCACTCCCCCTTAGGATTGCACCCACACAACTCATACTACAACAATGAAACTTTCTACTCCCCCTGCGGAGTAGACCCACTCATCAGTCCAGACAAATGAAGAATTTGTAGATCCACTGGACTGATGCACCTTCATGTGCACCTAGTTCAAGGAAGGAGGGCCAATGACCTCCAACTTCTCCCTGAGATACTAAAAAGTATCCTTTGGAAGAGCCTTAGTAAATATATCTACAATCTAATCCTTTGTAGTCACATACTTCAGTCTGACTTCATTCTTCAACACCTTCTCTCTCAAGAAATGATATCTGATAGATATATGCTTCGTTCTTGAATGAATTACTATATTCTTGGAAATGTTTATAGCACTTGTATTATCATAGACGATAGGTATAGGTTGATCACATTTCACTCCTATGTCCTTCAATGTTTACTTTATCCACAAAACCTGTGTACAACAAGATGTTGCAGCAATATACTCTACTTATGTAGTGGATAAAGAAACTGAATCATATTTCTTGCTTAACCATGAAACCAATCTTCCACCAAGAAAGAATGCACCACCACTTGTACTCTTTAGGTCATCCACACAACTAGCCTAATCTATATTAGTGTAAGCACTCAAGGTAAATTCAGTATCCTTAGGATACCACAGGCCATAATCCAGAGTTCCCTTAAGACATCTGAATATCCTCTTCATAGTTGTAATATGTGCTTCTTAGGTTATGATTGAAATTTGGCAACCATACATACTACATGCATGATATCCGGTCTTGTAGTAGTAAGATACAATAGCCCACCAATCATATATCTATACATGCTCTGATCAACTTTAGCAGATTCATCATTTTTACTCAGCTTGCATCCAATCACCATAGGGGTATTAACCGGTTTGGAGTCATCCATTCCAAACAAATTCAACAACTCTTTAACATATTTAGATTGTGAAATGAATATCCCCTTATTAGTTTGATTCACTTGAAGACCAAGAAATAAATTCAACCCACCAATCATGGACATTTCAAACTCTTTTTGTATCTCCTCTGCAAACCTCTTGCACATACCTTCATTTCCTCCAAAAATGATATCATCAACATACACAACCACTATTAGCATTTTATTTCCTTCAACTTTAAAATAGAGATTATTGTCTACGGAGCCCTTGTTGAACTTACTTTTGTCTCTGGTCAAGTGATTAGAGTAGCCACTGTCAATCGCCCAATTGTCTCCATCATGTCTATCATGAAAGGAAGTAATTAGAGTACCTTCCATCTCTTCCTTCTTGTTCTCTGAACTACTTTCCCTTGCACATCTTCCAAAGTTAGTAGATACAAATTTATTCTCTAAGGCTAAAAACAAGCATTCATCATTATCACCCTTAAAATCAGACTCATCATCAGAAATTTTAGCATCTTCTCTAACATAGTTCAACTTCTTGAACTTCTTATCCTTCTTGTCTTTATTATCCATGTTCTTCTTATGTAAAACTCTATTTGGACATCTCGAAGCATAGTGACCAATATTTCCATGTAACTGAAACATTTAAAAGACAACATACCTTTGTACTTACCAGCACCTTTCTTCAACTTCCTTGTAAAATTTTCTTCCAACTCATCTAAATCATCACTATTCGGATCATCGTCTATCTTAGTAGCTTTAAAGGTTGATTTTGTCTTCTCCCCTTTCTTTCCAAGCTTCCTCATCTCAAATGCTGTCAAGGTGCCAAATAGTTGTTCTTTAGTAAACTTCTTAGCATCATACACTTCTTCAATAGATGAAACCTTATCACTGTAACTCTCAGGTAGAGTCATCAAAATCTTCTCCATTACATCTTCATCAATCAGAGTACCACCTTGAATTTTCACTTCATTCACTGCAATATCAACCCTCTAAAAATAGCTTGCAATATCTTCACCTTCTTCCATCTTCAAGTTCTCATATTTGCGCTTAGTTGTTAGCTTCTTTGAAAATTTCACTCTATCATTTCTTTCATAGATATCTTCTGAATTTTTCCATACTTCTTAAGTAGTGCCCTAAGAAATAACTTTTGTTCTCTCAGCCTTAGATAAGGCACTATAGATTGCATACCTCACTTTTTCATTTTCCTCATAGGAAAAAATCTCATCTGCAGAAGTAGGACCACTTGTCAGTCCAACATACTTCATCTCAACATCTTTCCAAGTCTTATAACCAAGAGAGATTATGTAACCTCTCATCTGCAATTGACAATCACTGTAGTCAAATCCATCAAACATAAGGATCACCAATTTGTGCACCATCGGATCTACCTCGAGTGGTTAAGCTCTTCACCAAGGAACCAATGCTTTGATACCAATTGTTGAAAGGTTCAAGACAATTAAGAGGGGGGTGAATTAGTTGTCACCAAATTCAATCAAAAATCTCAAACACTTATCAACTTCAAATCCACTTAATTATATTATTAAGTATGAACATGAAATGCAAATAACAGAAAGCAATATCAACACAGAGAACACTAGATTTATGTGGAAAACCCAATAAGGAAAAAACCACGGTGAGGATTAGCTCACAATATAAAGTAATTCTAAAATCGATTACAAAGAGGCTCACTACTAGAGGGCTCACTACCTAGAAAGGACTCACTTTTTGAATACAAGGCTCACTACCTACAGATAGGACTCACTGTCCAAAAGGAGGCTTGCTGCCTATAGAAACAAAAGATGACAGAAAAATCCACTACAAAAGATTACACACATCCACGGCTTTGATCAGAAGAATTGCAGACACCGTCAACTGCTTTTAGGAATCTAACACATTAAAGTATTGTTGCCTCAATTCACTTTTGCACACTCTGCTTCTTACACTTTTGGCATACTTGATTGATTGATACAAAACAACTCAACTTGCCATATATTTATACCATCTTCAACCTTAGAAACTTTCTCCAAGGTCGGCTACACGCTCCTCAATTACAAATTCAAATTAGGTTGGAAACTCAACATTCCCGCACTGGAATAGAATGAGAGTGGACCAAACCAACACTTAACCAAGACCCAAAACAATGTCTCAAATCAATCACACACTTCCTTAATTAACACTTATCCTTCACATGATGTGTAAACACCAGGTTGGAAAAACCTAATGAAAACACAAATGAACTTTAAAGTACACACTTCTGCAACAAGAGGATAACATGTGGACCACATAACATGCTTCACCATACACTAGAACACATCTCGGATGCCTTTAGATACATCTATAGTGTAGGGAAAACTTGTTCATCTCAGAGAAACATCCAAGATCAGCAGTGCCTTCGGTAACTTTAATTTCAATTAGATTTCCTCAAAGACACGTACTACTATTCCAAAAAGTAGAATCAGACACAGTTGATTTCCCACATTAACCCTTCTGAGAAAAGCACATGCAAAATTAACCAGATTCAACACTATTCACAGATTCAAATTGTAGAATCAACCAACATGAAAGACAAAAAAATATGGACACACAGATCTATGTGGGGAAAACCCTTTCGGGTAAAAAAAACCCCACACTCCAAAAGATCGAGCCATTGTATTATTTAGCAAAAAATAGAGTTACAATACAATCTCAGGCTCATAGCCAGATTTTACATCTTGTTCCATCTGAAGACAAACTGGTACCAACCCTGTTCTATTTCCCTCTCTCCTTTTTTTACATTTCTCTAATCAACCTCTCAGTCCATTACAAACTTTGCACTGTTACTATACTCTCACACAATATACATTGCAAATTAACAACGAAATATCAATCAAGACATTCTATATGGAGAGATTTTGGTAGCATAACCTTGCTTAGATCTTCCTCTCTATCTTATTGTAGAACATTCAATGTTTATACCATTCATTCTCTACTGAAAAGAAACAGTTCAACTTCATCTATAGATCAGTTCATTTTCCTTCTATTGGACCAACTGTCAACCATTCTTGGATATCGAACAAAATTCTCCAACTCATTCATGATCCTCCAATGAACATCAAACACATCGGCGATCAGCCAAGTCAGTGTCCTCCATGCAGCCAAATAAATTCAAACGCTCACCACTCTTCTATAACCAAGACACAACACCCTCGCGGTGTCATGGTGACTACACCGCACCATCATAGGAGGTCTTCAACATAACCACAGGGTGGCGGTAACCCCACACTACCACACCTCTCTCACAATCACCTAATTGTATAGTGGTACAATCATGAAAGTAACACTTATGCAATTCGGCCATACATCTCAGCAGTCACATCAGCATTGCTCTCTTAGAGGTTTAGGCCAGTGGGATTGAGGCACACAATTCCAACAATCTTTCACTTGATGAAGATCACACTGGAACCTCTAGAGCACTTAGGAACAATTGAGATTACACTGACACTATCAGTTTAGACCTTGCTCTCTTCAAGGATCTAATCAGTAGCATTCAGGACATCCAATCAATAAGTTTCCATTGATAACAGTCTACCAGACAATCTAAAAAAAAATCAAGTTTCCAACTACAACAAATTGTCCAACATTGCAACCAATCACAGTCTTCCATGAAAACACATAGATCTTAAACATTATCTCATGCTCCATCAAGACTTCTACAACAACATCTAAGATCTCCACCATTTAGGAAACAATCCCTGTCATCTTCCAGCATACCACCTATGGAATAAAGGTACAATCCAAGGTGAATATGCACCAATCCAACAAACACAAGCAAAAATATCCCAGTGATATCAACCACAAGATATTGTCATCACTCTAGAAAACAAGATAAAAAAAATAGCTAGAACAACAATCAGACTAACTGCTTCTATCCAATTGGTTAACCCACGTGACTGAAAATATCACCCACAGTAAGTGCTAGATCATCCAATCATCCATACCTTAAAGGTATCAAACATTAGTAAACTTATTCCACCAACATAACCAACCCATGTACTTACAACTACAAGCTCTATGTGTATACAATTCGATGAAGAACAAACACTTTTAGGAACTCACATTGCATGAGAAATACCAAATCTGTAAGATTGAGAGCATAACAAGTCTACCAATGATAGCACATAGAAAATGTAGCCATGTAGTATCAAGGAAACATCCACAATGATATGTACAACCTACAAATTAATAACCTACAAGAACAATTCTCACCACCAATCTTCATAGCTTTCCCAAGTTCTTCACACACAACATAGGAAAGAGATAAAGAACTTCCAAGTTACCACTCAAGAACTTGAGTGAAAAATGCTAGCTCTGACCAAATCTCAAACTGATGTGATATGGGATCAAACCCTCGGGAAGATAACCAAGACCAAAGAGAGAAACATTACACATTAGTACCTATAGAACATACTCCTACATACACCTCTAAAATCTAGCTATGAAAAGTATGATCTTTCTTCAAAACATCCCAAAGAGAAAATCATAACAACACCCAACTATTCAATCTCCAATATCAAACACAACATATGGATGTAATCCTCTCAAAGAAGATCAAACCACTCCATTTCTGATCTCAAGAAATTAGCCCACTACCATCCCCTATTACCATCATAGATGAAAAATACAAACCCAACGAGATAAACATGCTATCCATCTCTCACAATGAATCCTCCAGAACCATCTAACAACAGCTCAAGATCCATGTCAAAGAAAGAAAGCATAAAATACCTAAGAGAAACAATCGGCAATACCTCTCAAGTAATAAACTACCGAGCAGACCAAGAGTGGAGAATGAGAACACTCCTCCAAGACATACAAGTCATCATGACTAATCCAAGAGCAATCTCCTCATAGGTCTCTGTTGAACTCACATTCAACCAAGGTGTAGACTTCTCAGAATTTCTATTGAAATATCATCAAGAGCAACCATCAAATATAGCCTCACCTCATTCTCCATGTATCAATGAGTATTGGCAACCGATCATCTCATGCTAAACTCCAAATGCATCACTGCACTATCATGAAGTATCAGGAAAATGATCAAAGAACCTAATACACAAAGAATTACCAAACCACTATCAAATCTCCAATCATCTGAATTAGGAACTTATCATGACATCATGATCTTTCCACCCCCCTTAGGAGATCCTAGGCTCCAGGTGAAGGAACCAATGTCTGAAGAGAAATGCACAATGTCAAAACTCCAATGCATAAGCAAGAGTATACCATGACATAAAACAAACAAGCTCTAAACCAACACCACCTGTCAAGCACCTTCAGCACCTCAACCCAAAGAACACACAAGTCCTCCACAGTCCCAAAATGCTAACCATCTTCAAATAGTGACCTTGCAAATGCAAAAGAACCCTTTTGCAACAATAGTATCAAAGAATTCCTCCTCGTAACATTTGCAACAATAAAGAAGACTAATTATTAACAGTCACTGCTAAAGCTTCCACTAAACAGTGATACTGAGCTTTCCAAGCATCATGGCCATCAATATTCAAAACATAAAAGAACTTCTAGGTCCACAAACATATAGTTGTACTGCTAATTATCCCAAGTGAAACCAAGATCTCATAAGTAAGGAGATTCACCATGCTACAAGACTCCATAATCGAATATCCAGGAACTCACTTATCAACCATCCTCTTACCTCAAAATAGCCACACCAATGCACAAGTGACCATAGACTAGGCCAACTATCAATTCTTCATGAACACTTAATCAAATCACGTGGATATAGACAGCCCACATCTGAGTTCTCTAAACAATCAAGTAGGTAAAGACAACCCACATCATTGCACAACTCGTATATCTGATTAATGAAACATGAAGACTCACTACCACATCAATGTCTTGCACAATATGAAGTCTCGCAAGAGAAAAAACATGTAGACACCCTGACTCAAAACACCAGATCAAGTATAGATTCAATTTTCCAAACATGTCCACACCAAGCACCAAAGTCTAGGAATCCATCTAGCATTACCATAGAAATGATGAGTGACTAATCAGATACCAAACATTTATATGCAAAGAAAGAATCACATATTCTCTCATCATGCACAAAGCATGCAAGTAGAGCTGCAACTAACTCATCCAATAGCACCCCGAGGAAGTAGGGGTCTAGAAAATAGCTCTTCAGTAGATCCACTAAACAACAAGTTTTCTTGACTATGTAAAACCTACAAAACCATAAAAGAAACATGCAAGTACAATACATCCTTAAAAAGAAATAGTTCAGGAACCCTAGGCCAATTTCAAGCCAACTCCAAAACCACCAATATGCACATGCATCTAAGAAAAAGATAGGCTATTTTAGAAGCTTTCAAATCATCCAATGATTAACTCCATAGCCTTCATGCATTCGAGATTAATGAAAAACAATGTCTTCCAACACCAAGAAACACCACCCATCATAAGCACTTTCTTCCATGGCTTAGAAAAAACCCACGCCTCTCCATATTATCAGGGGGCCTCTTACACAGACAACCAATACAAGAGCATTACTACTACACAGCCACAAAGCAGAAAATTCCACCTCATACATTAAGGTTATACCACTACCAACTAGGAGTCACAGATCACATCAATTAAACATGACCAACTCCATTGTCTCCATCTTCACCATCCTTCAAGCTTTATGCTATCTCTAAATACCACAAGACTTCCACTCATCAAAGGATCAATACATCAGTCGATTCCTCTAGATTTCCTCAAGCTTGACAAACTAAGAAATCTTCATAGGAGAAATACCCAGAACCAACAACCAAAAAAAGGCTTTGATACCACTTTGTAGGGAAATCTTGATCATCTTAGAGAAACATCCAAGATCAGTAGTGCCTTCGGTAACTTTAATTTCAATTGGATTTCCTCAAAGACATGTACTACTATTGCACAAAGTAGAATCAAGCACAGTTGATGTCCCACATTAACCCTTCTAAGAAAAGTACATGTAAAATTAACTAGATTCAGCACTATGCATAGATTCAAATTACAGAATCAACCAACATGAAAGACAAAAAATATGGACACACAGATCTACGTGGGGAAAACCCTTTTGGGTAAAAAAACCCCACACTCCAAAATATTGATCCATTGTATTATTTAGCAAAAACAGAGTTACAATACAATCTCAAGATCATAGCCAGAGTTTACATCTTGTTCCATATGAAGAAAAACTGGCAGCAACCCTATTCTATTTCCCTCTCCTTTTTTTACATTTCTCTGATCAACCTCTTAGTCCATTACAAAATTCACACTATTACAATACTCTCACACAATATACATTGCATATTAACAATGAAATATCAATCAAGACATTCTATATGGAGAGATTTTGGCAGCATAACCTTGCTTAGATCTTCCTCTCTATCTTATTGTAGAATGTTCAATGTTTATACCATTCATTCTCTACTGACAGGAAATAATTCAACTTCCTTTGTAGATAAATTCATTTTTCTTCTATTGGACCAACTGCCAACTGGTCTTGGACATTAGAAAAACTTCTCCAGCTCATTCGTGATCCTCCAATGAACATCAAACACATCGGCAGTCAACCAAGTCAGCCTCCTTCGTCCAGCCAAATAAATTCAAACACCCACCACTCCGCCGCTCCGCCGCATCCAAGACACAACACCATCACAATGTGGTGGTGACTACACCACACCACCATAGGAGGACTTCAATACAACCACAGGGTGGCGGTAACCCCACACTACCACACCTCTCTCACAATCACCTAATGTTATAGCGGTACAAACATGAAAGTAACACTTCTGCAATTCGGCTAGATATCTCAACGGTCACACCGGCATTTCTCTATCAGAGGTTTAGGCCAGTGGGATTGAGGCACACAATTCCAACATGCAGCAAATGAAACAACCTTCATACACAAAACACTTCTCGCTAGTCCACCCGAACTGCACAGACACACACAAGAACTCAGAAACTCAACTTCTAGAGCACCAGACCACGAACACCTTTATCAGAACATAGATAACACCTTAACAAGCCTTCCACCAAATCTGCAAGACCTGGAACCAACCAGCAGAGGACTACAGAGCAGAAACATTTCTCCCAATCCATAGGAAAATAACTCTTCCAAACCAATTCACACACCGATGAACACAACTTTCACTCTCCATCAAACCAGAAACCACAATCCAAGATATAGCACCAATAGATTCCCATAAACAACACTTCAAATCTGCAAAAGCATAGGATCAACACAAAAGAAATGTGGAGCACAAACCGGAGCACATTCTGAACACACACAACTCTATCTTCACAATTTTCTCAAAAGCACTTGGCAACTCATCATATCAACACACCTGCAATATCTTAAAGATAGCTCCATGTACTCACAACATCTCATCAACATCTCAACTAAACATGCACAACCTACAACAACCTGTACTATGTTGACATCAATGACAACAAAACCAAACTTACTCATACTTGCAACACTCTCTACTCTTTATCTTCCCTCACCCTCTCTATACCTACCTCTCACTATATCCCTCCCACCTTACCTCTCTCTATCTCACTCTTTCCCTCTCTACTTCTCTCCATCTCCCCACACCCTTCCTCCCCCTACCTACCTCTCCCTCTATCCCTCCCACCTTACCTCTCTCTCAATATCTAATTCTCTCTACCTCACATATCCATCCCTCTCTACCTACCTATCACATATCTCTCCCACCCTAACTCTCTATCTCTACCTCTACCTCTCTCACTCATTTCTTCTCTACTTCTTTATCTCTCTACCTACCTCTCACTTTTTCCCTCCCTCATCCCCCCTTTACTCCTTTATATCTCTCTTTATATTTCTTTTCGCTCTCTCTCTTGTCTACTTCTCTCACCTTCCCTCTCTACTTCTCTCTATCTCCACTCACCCTCTTTCTCTACCTAGATCTCTCCCTCTATCCCTCCCACCCTACCTCTCTCTCTCTCTCACTACCTATGTGTCCCTTCCTCCATCCTTCCCTCTCTCTCTCTCCCTATCTCTCTACCTCTCTCCCCCCTTCCCTCCCACCTTATCTACCTCTTTGTCTCTACTTATCTCTATCTCCCATCTTCACCTCTCTCTCTACCTACCTCTCCCTATATCCCTACCACCCTACCTCTTTATCTCCACCTCTCCCTCCCCCCCTCCCTCCATTATCTACTCTATATCTCCCTGTCCCTTTGTCTCTTCCTCCCTAATTCCCTCCTTCCCTCACTACTCTCTATTTCTTCTCTCCTTTCCTCCCACCCTCTCTCTCTCTCTCTCTCTCTCTCTCTCTCTCTCTCTCTCTCTCTCTCTCTCCTCTCTCTCTCTCTCTCTCTCTCTCTCTCTCTCTATCTCTCTCTCTCTCTCTCTCCTTCCTTACTTGTCTACTATATCTCCTTGCTCCATATCTCTAGACCTAACTGTCCTTGTATCCCTTTTAGCTTACCTCTCTCTACCCAAGAGTGGCTCCCTCCCTCCCTCCTTCACTCTCTACTTCTCTCTATCTCTGCTCTATTGCTATTCCTTGTATGCCTCACTTGCCTAGTGTACATATAATTTAATATAATTTTAATAAAATATAATATTTAATATATATTAATATTAATATAATATATAATTCCATAATATTATATTATATTATAATAGTATAGTATAATATTATATTCTATTGCAATATAATAATATATAATATATATTCATTTTTTTATTTCTAGAAATGGATATCAATTTTGTTTCTTTAAAAATGGATATATATTTTGTTTTAGGAGAGAAAAGGGGCAAAGAGCCACTTTAGGCATACCAACAGCCCCCACAAGCACTCTATTGTTGAGAACCTTAGGATTTTTGGTTGATATCTAGACAAAATCTTTCTTTTGTACACTATTTTACACAAAATTGTATTCTACTAATCATTAGGGTGATTTTTTATATAATGAAGACCAATAGTCATCATAAATCCTAAAGAAAGAGGAAACTTTGAGTGGATGAAATTGAAGTGGTTAGGGAAAATATAGATCAAGGAAAAGGGTGAGAAGAAAAGGTAAGAAGGGTTTTGAAAGGACTGAGAACCTTGTATAAAGCTAAGAAAAGAAAACTTCCAAACATTAAAGTATCAAACTTTTACAACGGAACAGAGAAACAACATCAAAAAAAACACTACAGTGACACAGTAGACTAACAACCAACATTTGGTCACTAGAGAACCAGGAGTGATAGAACTCTCAAAACCAACAACAATCTTGAGTTAAATCCAAAGAAACATCAAAGGACAAGAGCCAGAAAGAACTTACAGAGCAAACATAGGATGCGAACCAAGATCCCATCACTATAGACCCCACAAGCAGTAGAAAACCAACAAATCAAAACAAATAGCCCAATGAGAATCTCAACCTCAATATGAGAAATACCAGGTAGCACTAAAGAGGAAGAACTCCCCTTAAAACACTTGAAAAACCAAGAAACCAACTTAGTATTCATGACTAAAAGAAAGAGCTCCCCTCTATTGGAGAGGATCGCATAAACACCATTTCCATGAACTCAAAGCTCACCAAAAGCCACAAACTCCACCTCAATAGGAGTAACTCCCACCTCAATAGGGACAAAAACTGAGAAAACCAGAGAATGGAGCTTCCAACCAAACCCATAGCACCTAACTTCACCTCAATAGAAGAAGCCAGAAAGGAGGACATCTGAAGAAGATCACTACTTTCAACCAGATCCACAAACTCCACCTCAAAAGGATATTATTTCACCTCAATATAAGTCACAAAATGAGGAAACAAGAAGAAAGTAAGAACAAAACAACCAGCAATAATTCTCATTAACCTCAAACCCACCTAGGTTGTGAGAAGGAACAAAACTTTCAAAGGATCACAAAGGCCAACCCCCCACAAAACCATCTACAGTAGGGAACTAACAGAACACCCCCAACTCCCCAGAAGCAACCAAGAGAAGGCCTCACAATTCTTCAAACCCAACAACACTGCCACCATGAGCCATTGCTAAACAAGCCAGAGAAGCCAACCACCAGCCAAAAACATAAGTAGTGATTCTAACAGCAACCAAACCCCCAAAGATTCTAAGAAAACACCTCTCTAGTTTCAATTTATGTAGTTAACAATGTTATGGAAACCTATAGAAACTTCCACAACCCAAAGAAAAATGTGCAACCACTGAAGAGCACCACTTCCCCAATCTAATGAGCACACAAGATGATCTATGAATAGGTACAAACCCCCATGGGGTAGAGCATCCACCCCCCACAACCACCAAGTCCAACAGCACACAGTTAAAGTCCATCCACCAAGGACAACAAGACCCAGGGGATTAGACCCATCCAACAGGGATGCAATGAACCAAAGAAAAGGGACAGACCAAGACAAAGAGACTCCCCCAACTCCTCCACCCAGAAATAGAGTGCAAAAAAAGACAACCATGACAATAAAGATGCTCCTCAACACACCCAAGGATGACAACTTCAAAATGAAGAAGGAAGAAGCAACCAACCATGCATTAAGAACAATGGAGAGACAAAGATAGTGAAGGAAAACCTCCTCTGGCATCACCCCCTTTTCCACAGCAACGCTTGAGCACCTTAAAGTCCTAAACACGAGCCAAAACAACAACATCAACACCAACACATAGTTACTTGCCAACAACAAAGAAATGAGCCCACCAAACCAAATGACCCTAGCAACAAGAACTGCAAAGCTAAGGAAAACTAAAAAATTGTCAACACCCTTAGAGAACAAGAGCATCAGGCACACCAAGAAATGTGGATTCCCAAGCAGAAGTAGAGAGGGGGTGAAGAACACATGGTGAGCCAGAAAATCCTTCACAAATTTGAGAGAGGAAACCACCATAAACCCAAAAGTAGTAGAAGGGCTCATGGGGAGGGGAGCATCAAGCTACACAAGAAAGGAAATGCCCCAAGACACACCAATTGCAGCCTCCACCAGGAGGAGAAACAATGACCTCTTGAAGGAATCCAACACCAAAAACCCAAGCCAAAGAAACTCAAGAAGCTAGAAAACTACATTGTCTTCATCAAAATCTTAGTCTCTTCCAATATCGTCACTTTAATCTTTCAAATTTGGAGCATCGCTCCTTTTCCCGCTCAACTACTACAACTTCAACATCCCTCTAATTGGCTTGTTTTAGAATAAAAGGTATGTTAAACACTCTTCAAGGTGAATGTTCTTATTTAACCTTAAACGATATTAAATGTGACTATGATAGTGGGTGAGTGCGGGATCATGGGGATCCAAAAAGTGGCGATATGACCCAAAAGTGGCTAATGACATTTTTTTATCCAAATTTGATAAAATAAAAAGGGTTTATTGATAAAGTTTTTTAGTTTTCCACTAATATAAGATATGACTTCTTTGGAATTAAATAGATAATTATTATTGATTTTCTACATGCATTCTAACTAAAGTCCTAATTGATAGGCTGATTGAAAAAAATTGTAATTTTTAAATAATTTCACATTTTTTGAATCTGAAAGATGGGACACATCCTATTGACTAAAGTCTTGATTGATAGGTCGATTAAAAATAATCTGTAATTTTTAAATGATTTCACATTTTTTAAATCCGAAAGATGTTGCACATCTTATGCTTCCCATACTATAGGATTAAAAAAAAAATATTTTCATAAAAATTTGACCAAGTTATGGTGGTCAAAAAACAAGTTTTAATATTTTAAAAAAATATATAATAAAAAATCATAACTAATTATTTACTTGCAAAAAAATTCTAGAAAAAAATGTGGCACATCTAGGAATGTATCCTCTACTTATATTGAATGTTTCAAAAAAAAATATTATTTTTTTCTTGTACTTAGGTCACTTTTACATATCCTCCTTTTATATTTTTCTTGAAAATTTAGTACCATCAGATTGAAATTTTAAAATTTCACCAAATAGATTTACTTTTTTTCCAAGAAGACTAGTATCTTAGAAAATACATCCAATTTCTCACAATTGTTCTTTAGCAATTTTTTTCAAATTATATTAATAACCATTCAAATATTTATGTCTAGTTTCCTAACTCGCTTTTCAAATTTCTGAGGCTTTTTCCGATTTTACTTTTCATTTTTTATTTCAGTCAACATTTCATTCTTAATTTTCGAACCCAACACACACTATTTTTCGTTATTTAATTGTTATAGGAAGTTCAAATAAGTGAAATATTAGATTTGTCCATAAACACGAGTGTGTTTTTTGTGATCAAACTTATTTGCATCAACGTTTCAGATCACACTCTGTGATCGATCATCGGGATGAAAAGAGCTATAGGAGAAAAATGGGTGAATGCATTCACCCATTTTTCTCCTATAGCTCTTTTCATCCTAATGATGGATCACAGAGTGTGATCCAAAATGTTGATGCAAATAAATTTTATGCAGTAAGTCCAAAAAAAAAAACACTCTCATTGAACATGGACTATGGAAATCTAATGTCTCTTAAATTTTCTTTGCCACTTAAGGGCCTAGTTTGGACCCCCATGATCCTACACTGACCCTAGTGAAAATAAAAATGTTGAAAATGAAATTGAAAATAACAATGTTGAGTTCATGAAATTAAGAATGAAAATGTTGAACATGAAATTGAAAATGAAAATGTTGAACATGAAATTGAAAATGAAAATGTTAAACATGAAACTGAAAAATGAAAATATTGAACTTGAAATTAAAAATATTTCAAAATATGATGAAACACCTATTGACAATAGTAACATCATAGAAGAAGAATAAATTCATCAATAATTACTTGAGGAATGTGGATATGAACCATATGACAATGAAATCATACTCCACAATCTACTCATTCACAACATTGATGAAATTGATGGAGCACATCAAATAATGAAACTCAATATTTCTCCAAATCACATAAGAAGAGAGGACCTTTGTGAAGATAAAAATGAAATCACAAATCCATAGTTTTATAATGATTCTGATAAAATTAAAAAACATTCAAGAATCCCAAAATGGTTAGTTGAAATTGGCATGAATGTAATAGAAAGTCTTGAACACAAGAGGTCATCAGGATCTATTCAATTATGTGCTTCGAAAAATTTCAATGAATACTTTTCCAATAAGACATTGACTGAACAATTTCAACCTTTCATACAATTACTAAATGCATACAAAACTAGGTCCTAACTAAAGAAATTGAATATTCATGTAAACAAAATGTTTCATCGAAATAATATTATTGTTAAAAATATTATTAATGCACTAAATTATATTGGAAATGCTAGTAAAGAAAAAGATAAAACATTTTCTTGTAGATTAATAACATTCTCATTAGTAAGAATTCAATTAATAAAGGCTTGATTATTGAAGAAAACTTGTGTTTAGTTAAACCTAAATCTAAAAACATTGTCAAAAGCACTAGCAATAAGATCAAGACTAGATAGTCCTTTTCAAAATTATGTTACTTGGGATTTTAGTGGTAGGATTCCACGCATTGATAAGAAGCTAAATAATGGCGCAAAGGATGAAATTCAACAATTTTTGCACTCTAACTCTAGAGTATCACTTAATGTAAAAGATGTTTAAAAATTAAGAATTGGTGATCAAGACTACACACCACATACTAAACACTTCTTAGAATGTACTTAAGAAATATTGTACAAATAATTTTGTGAAACATGCCCAAGTTTAAAAATCTCACAAAGAGCATCTGAATCTTGTAATACCTTTGATTTTGTGTCTTAAAATTCATAATACATGTTGTAAATACCACATAGATTATTCTATGCATCATGAACTATTATGTCATATTAATTCTACTTTGCATACTAACAAAATGCTATAGGAGTGTGGTGCAGTGCAACTACTAAAGCCATCCAAGGACTTTTATATTTATTTTTGTGTTAGAGATGATGGTTGCATTTTCTATGAAAATGATCATTTAAATCAAAAGTTTTTACAATGTAGTGGGTTATTAAAGTGTATATCATATATTCATGAGGGAAAGGAGCATGATTTTGGAAAGAAAATGGTTGAGAAAAAAAATATGATAAAATGAAATATATTTTGAAGAGAGAAGATAAATGTTGTAGATGTGAGTTAGTTACAAGAGAATTAAGTGTTGTTGATTTTATTGTTGATTCTAAGAAAAATATATTTTACAAGTATACAAGACATAGCCATAGGTATCAATGGTTAGACCAACAATTCAAGATCTTTAAGGATTATTTTCCCAATTGTAATAACTATCTCTATGGTTAATTTTGTAGAAAACTACTTATTGCAACCACAAAATGAAGTCAAATCTCAATATTAAAATTCTATTCAGATTGTTATTTTTGTTCACATCACATATAGACATATCCCTGATAGTACAAAGGAGAATGGTAAGATAGCCAAGGAGTACCATTTTTACATGAGTTATGATCAATCTCATTTGTCATAGTATGTGTAATATTGTTTTCAGCATTTTTTGATTTCTTATTGTCAACTAGGAAAATTGGGGGAAAGTCATGAATCATAGATAACAACTAGAAAGCTACCTAAATTCAAGCCATAGAGACCCTAATATAACAATGAAGCACAAGATAACAATAAAAATCAAATAATAAACCAATAATACCTCAATTCCTATGCCAAAGTTGATTTCCTCCATTGCTCTTCTCAAATTTTCTTGTTTTCTCTCAGATATGTAGTATGCATAATTTACAATAAGCTCAATGTAGATGTAAGATAGAAAGATCTCAAGATAAACGGTATGAGTGATAGAAAAAAATTTAAGATTGTGGTTAACACTAGAATGAGATTGATAGCTTGATTTTATAGATATCCAAATTAGATGGATGGTGAGGATTAAGAGATGATGAAATATGATCAATAATGGAGATTGATTGAGGGAACAATAATTAATTAGAATAATTAATTATTGTGGCATGGGAAAATGAATTAAATTATGGATAGGGATAGACAAATTAAATAATTACAATAATTATTTAATTTAGGAGGTGGTGGATGAATACTTAAATAATAAAAAATAATTGTTTAATTATAGAAGAAAGGAGGGAGATAAATAATTAAATAAATAAGAACGATTATTTAATGATAGATGAAAAAGAGAAAAATGAATAATTAAATAATTGAAAATGATTATTTAATTATAGATGAAAAGAGATGATAAATAAGTAAATTGAAAATAATTATTTAATTATAGAAGAGATGATAAATAATTAAATAATTACAAATTTTTATTTAGTTATAGAAGAAAAATGATAGTGAATAATTAAATAAACAATAATTTATGTAATTATAGATGAAAAAAAGGTAATTGGTGATGTAATTAAATAAATTAAATTTTATTTAATTAATCTAAGAAGAATAAAGATAAAGTGAATTAATTAAATAATATAAAATTATTCAATTAATAGAAGAAAGTGATATTAAGGAATAATTAATTAATTATGTGGGAAAGACGCAAATTAGTGTAAAAATGTTTTTCGTAGGCTTGGGACATTTTTCAGTGTCTACACTTACAAGAAAAATCTATTAGAATGGTTCAACATCTCATTTGGTCAAATAATTGCACCGATCAAATTAAGAATGCTTGTTTATTTTATTAGTTGAATAGAATGCATGCAATGAGGGGTATACCTTGTATTTGCATTTTTTTGAAGATGGGCACAGAAAAAGGGAGCACAATGGAGCAGGTGCATGTACAAAGAGAGATCTAGTTTAAAAAACTAAAGATTATAGGTGGTGCTACATTTTGTGATGCAAGTTCTATTTTTTAATGGTGTAACTAGATGCATTGTCACAAGGAGGGGAACTTGATTCAAAAGTGTGTAGGTTTCTTTCATTGGTTGATGAGGGGATGGTGGGAGGGAAACTAGATTATCAAACAATCAAGGAATCATCAAAGATGTAATCATTTAAAATCTTAGATGTTGTTGAAAATCAAGGTATAACATGTAGCAATATTAACTTAAATATGTGGTTGCAAATTTGAAATTATATTTGCAAGATTAAAATAAAATGATTAAGTGATTGACAATTGGAACAATAAAGGAAAAATCAGCAATACCATAAGTAATCAGCACAAGTGACAAGATATATGTGGAGAAACCCTTGCGAGAAAAACCTTCACACACAAAGAGATCCAATGTTTGTATTAATCTTCAATGAAGTACATCAATACAACAATCCTCTCTGTAATCTGGAAACACTTCATCATCATGATAACCTGCAAAGAACTCATACTAAATCACCATCTCAAGGATTCAATATATAGAAATTTGTGGGAGAGAATACCACAAATGGTATCCTAAAACGACAAGAAAAACCACTTGGAAAAACCCACGCCTAGTGGAAAAACCATAAACATGGAATAAAATATTCAATAATCACATGTGTTGAGCATCCAGAATACTGAGAGGGGAGAGTGAATCAATATTCCATAAAACCACAATAAAATCCATCTTAACATTATCTCAATTCTGACTGATCAACAAGAAGGAACATAAAAAAAAAATTAGTGCAACCATACACATGAACACCAGGATTTTTACGTGGAAAACCCAAAAAGGGAAAAACCACGATGAGAGTTAACTCAAAATATATATATTATATCCAGATACAAAATATTATAGGGCTCACTGCCAGGGCTCATTGTCCTTGAAAAGGCTCACTGCCTGAGTACAAAAGATGGCTAACCGCCAGGATACAATGATAGTGGCTTACTGCCAAAAGATTGAACTGATAAGATACACCTTCAATGTGCAGGGTTTAGTTCTAATGAAGCTCATAATATGAAGTATTGTTTCACATAGTAGTCACTCAACAAAATTGTACTGATCCACAACTAATAAAGCATTTAGACTAATATATTCACACACCTTCTCTTCGCATTTCACATTCACTCCATATATCCAATTCCACTACTCATGCTCATCTCATTCCTCAAAACATCTTATATATATACAAGTATATTTTATTCATTACTTAGGTTGGCTTAATTAGATGAAAAAAAATAATCAAAACTTTCTTTGTCGGCACCATATATGATTTAAACATTTTATCCACGTAGTGCATTATACCAAGTCATCTATCATCCATAAAGCATAACTAGTCTTCATAATGTATTGCATACGTTGAGTCGGCCAAGACTAGAACACAATTCTCCAAACCAACAAATAATCCTCAAAGACAACACCTTTCAGATCTGAGAATACATTAATTTCTCGTCATACTACCAACATAGAGACTATCAACAAAACTACAACATAAGAGTGTTCACCATAGAAGAATGTGGAGTCTCCCACACAGTATACCAAGCAAGGAACAACAATAGAATACAGATATGAACTCTATCAAAGATAACGTTTTGCTCACTATAGACACTAAAAAAATTCCTAAACGATATCATACACTCGAAACAGATTTACTAACATCATTTATTCTTTAACCCATCCTCTTTTCACTTCATTAATTAAATTAACCTAGCTAATTTAATTAATTGTAGCATTTTCATCTATTAGCCAAATTAATTTAATCAAGTTAATTCATCCCCCTTCATGCTAACATTTCATCTCATTAAATTAAATACATCAAAGTATTTAATTTAATTCCCTGAGTCATCTTATTTAATTAAATAACCTTAATTTATTTAATTAAATATCATTTCATCTATCCCCCCCACATTCATTAAATTATTTAATTTAATTTAATATCACCTTTAATTCTTCAAATCCCCTAATTGCATGGTTAAACCTTGTTTAATTAGCAATTAAACTAATTTTCCTCTAAAAGGGGAATATTCCCATGGAATATTCCTTATCCCCTTTTTGCACAATTAAGAATTTCTTTTAATTTGAAAAAGGGATATTTTCACTTAGCTTCTAATGCAAGTTTTAACCTTTAACCTTTTGAACAAGTTCCCTTTGACTTGTGTGAGCAGGTCAAAAGTGTGTTTGTTTGAGGAAAGTGTGAGCCCTTGATTAAATCCCATAATTCATTTTCATTCATTGATGAGAATCACTGATCCATGCCTCTTCTTCCTTTCATCTTTGACCGTTGATTGATCTTTTTTATCTCAACCCTCCATTTCTCATTTTCTCTCCTATAAATAGAACACTATTTGGAGACAAATGGATCCATATTTCAATTGTAAACTTATGTTGTTGAACTCACTTGCATTCACACTCACAATTTACTCACTTTTAGCTTGTTTTAGTTTATTTCTAATTCCATAATATCTTATAGAATCCATTAATGGATTCCATGCATCCTTCTTAGTTTGTATATGAATTAGGGTTTCCATCTTTTAGATTATAATTAGCTTAGATTAACTTAGCAATAGCATAATTAGTTCATTTTTAGCATAAAATCGTGTTAACTTATCTTGCATCATGTTAATTTAGCATAAACTAGGTTTTCATCCATTTATCACAATGGTTTCATCGATTCTCTTCCATATAATTGATTGAAACAAGCTCACTAATCATGAGATTAGGAAAGGGTCATTGTTCCACATCAACATGACACCAATTCCAAAACACGATAAGTTTCAAATGGGCTAGAGTAGGAATTGAACTATTTTCGTAGTTTGTAACTTTCAGTTTGTATAAATGCTTAGTTTAACTTTTCAAATTTGAATGATCTTATTTGGTAGATTGAGATTTAGTGGCTAAATTATGCTTTAATTCATCATGGATCAAGTGTAATCGATCCACCTTGACATTTCTTTGTTTCACATTCTAGCACTAGAAGGAGGGCCAACCATTAATTTAACCATTTTTAGCTTGAATTTTGTTTTATGCTTGTTTTGTAGGATACAGTGATGCCCAAATCACAAACAGCGATGCACTTTCAAGAGCTTTACCATATAGCGATGCCACTACAATTTGAAAATCTGACACTAATTAAATCCGACTGTGCTAATTTAATATAGAGGTATCAAAAAGTTCAAACGACGACACCCCAATTTCAAATTGTGACACCCCCAGATTTTAAATCACGACGCTACTGTGTGCAGCGATGCTCAACCAAATATCAACACTATTGTGCTCTCTTTTTTTCTATAGAGTGATGCCCAACTTCACCAGAGCGATGCCCAGATTTCATATCGTGACGCTATCATGTGTAGCGACACCCAACTCTGGTAAGAAGTTTAATGACTTTTTTTTTAGCATGTGCTTTAATTTTTTGACTTTATCTGAATGCTAACATGTCACTGACTTCTCATTTTTACTTTTTAGACTAACTGGTTTTGCAGATTTGGAGAAAAACTAGGAAAAATTTTACCCCAACTTGTTGGGGTCATAACTTTCTACTCGGTGGTCGAAATTCGAGTCTGTTTGCACCATCGGAAAGCTCTCCAAGAGTGCTTATTCAATCCATAAAATAAAGTGCCTATTGCATGCCCATTTTTAGGTACTAACACAATTTTCAACCCAAAATTCCACTCCAAAGGCCTCTAAAAACACGATTTACTACAGCATAGAAAAAACCAAAGAAAATTGGAAATTTTAATTTTTGGTTTTTCTTAGTTGTAGTTATTGTAATAGTGTTTTGACACTTGTGGGCCAATTATAACCCATCATATGTTGCTTTGGTTTATGTTTTAGGACCACTAAATTTCCATTGGGTTTTAAAACTTACAATCTTAGGACCAACTAACTTTCAATTAGGCTTAAAATTCATTTTCAAAGTTGGTTAAAACTGAGCCCTCACGTCATCATTTTACTTTCAGTTTAAAATTGAACAAGGCAAATTAACATTTTATTTGGTGCTTAAAACGAACTCATCACTTCTTTGAGGGGTTAAATTTTACAACTATTTGCTATGTTTTGTGATTGACAATGTTGTTAGTGGATGCATATGCAATTCTCTCATGCCATTTGTCGATCTTGAGAAATAGAAACATTCCTTAACATTTTGTATAATTACCTACACCTTTCAATTTGGATTAAAATTGAACACCCTTGTAAGTGTGAGAAAAGGCATAGTGTGTGTTGTCTCTTTGTTCATATGAATAAATATGATGAAACTACGGATGTACTTCCTCGCTATTGTTTACCTTTAGAGGGCCTACCTCCCTATTTCAAAAGGAGGGAACAACCCAAGCGGTAATGAGCTAAAGCCAAGCTCTTCCAAACCATGATATAAATGTGTGGTTGCAATGAAAATTGTGATCAATGGGAAGCGATACATAATAGCTCTCCCCCAGTATCTTTATGATGTGTAAATCCCTTGTTCTAAGGGTTGGGAGACCTCTTTATGGATTTTATCATTGCAACCCCTAAACTGGAAGCCCTTATTATGAACCCTTGTTTAGAAGCCAAAAATCTTTAATATTTGTTGGTGCAAGAATGGTCATCCTGAAGCCGCTCCACATATTTACTATTCAATTGTAGAAATAGAAAGAATCCTTTTGATCTCCATATTTTAAGGATTTTAAGATTTGGTGGTCTCAAGAAGTGTGTGTTGTGGAGGGGAGCCAGTGTTGCCAAATCTCTAACTATTCGTATTGTTTAGTGTTTGGAGAAATCCAAGTGGGGACTCAACAAATATATCCATTTCAAACCTAGGGTTGTAATGATTGTGAGACAGTTTAACACTTTTCTTGGTTCCAAAATGATGCACAAACAAACATTCACTATCTTCCTCAAAATTTCAAACACATTGGCTTAAATATGGATATCTTTTGAAGATAGCCTTCATATTACTGCTTGTCCTAAGGATTTTTATCCTTAGAGATTTATAAATATCTTGACTTGTATCTCAAATCAATATTTTCCCAAAGAAAAAATAGGAAATTATGGCTTCAACCTCATGACTCTCACTGAACCGTAGATTTTTGGCACCAATGCACTTCTCTAGCTCTTCTAGGGTTTTTCACCTAAAAGGAGAGAGGTAGGGCCAAAAATGCTAAGGGGTTCATTCAAATTATGTTATGTATGATGTTATCTAAACTAGATGAATTGAACTAAATGTAATTAAGTGATTTAAATGAATGATTATGACTGCAAAACTAAGATGTAAATTATGTTGGAAAACACACTGTGATATGCAAACAATGCACTAAAAGATCAATAAATGCAAAACAGAGAGAGAAAGGATGAATAATAGTGCACCTAGGAAAGATTAGATGAATTTTAAATGGTCTGGATGCTATCTAAAATTTATAAAAATCAATAGTGGGACTCATTCGCCCAAGGTGGCGAATTAGTCCTACTACTAGTGAAAAACTATCAAAAGCAAGTTTCTGACTATCGGGATCTGGAATTTGATAAAACATAGATTTTTAGTCTTAAGGTGGGACTCATTTTCCGCTAGTGGAGAATCATTCCTCTCCAAAAATTCTAAGAAATCAGGAGACGACTCTACAACACCAGATCTGGAAATGTCTGCTTGTCGAGTTATCGAAGTCAATTCTACAAGAAACGGACAAAAGACCTTCTCCAATCTTGAAATATGATTGATTTGACTTGAAGCACCTATTTGAATTGTTGAAAAATCTTCAATCACCTAAATGCTTGTTAAATTTGTATACCTAGATCTGTAAACACACATGCAAGAGGGGAAAAATGGTTGAGGATTAGTAAATAGGGGTTTGCCTTGGTCAAACCCCACTTTGGTAATCAAACCCTTGATAAAATAATGAAATGAAAGAGAATGATAAAAAAAATAGCATGCAAATTCTATCAACCTACCAAACCCTTGTTGATGAAAATCTGAAGTTGTATCAATGGATGCTCCACAATGCTTGAATAGTGCTTGATTTGATGTTGTAGGATGCTTGAGTGCTTAAGTGAGTAGGTAATTGAGTGAACTTGATGAATGGGGATTAGAATGGATGTAAAACCACTTATTTATACATTCTTGTACCTTAGTAACCCGTTAATACCTCATCGTGCAGGCCAACATCAAGTGATTTTGAATAAAAACCTGAAAGAAAATTTAAAATATTTTGAATTTGGAGCCAAGGGGGACTCATTCGCCACCCATGGTGACTATTGGAATCCAAGATCACACATGCAAACTAGAAAATACCTTCCACAAGAGAAAAAAAAAGAAAAAGAAAGGGCAATTTGCATGAAGATGTGCAAATGAATTGTATTCAGGAATTGAGAATTTTCAAGGGATAAATTGCTTTATAAAATCAATGTATGCATAACCCTAATGTAAAACCTGATGTTGACATAAAATCAGCTCAACTAAATAAAGCTTACTTATTAATTAATTAAACTAATTATTACCTAAGTAAACTTAAAAAGTGTAATTAAATAATTAATTACACCAACACCCCCCCTTAAGTGCAACTTAGGGAGACTAAAAAAGCATGCACCTAATGCTAGGATGAATGCATGAATGGGTCCTAGAAACGAGTCCATATTAGGTACCCATGTACAAATGCAATGAATGGGAAAGAAGAGAAAACCTAGTGGGACAAACCCCCCCCCTCAATGAGATGACCTACTGCAAAGAAGCACTGGAAGAACACTAGTGAAGTAACACTAGAATCTTGAATCTGGTGAGCAAGGAAAGATACCTTTGTTTACAAGAAACCATATGAGAGTCACTGAGGGACTCAAGCGGAATCATGATAATGCAACAGCAGACCCGATACCACAGAATGTTGGAAAACTCACAAACTGGAACAACCCTAGAATCTATGAAGCAACAGTAGATGTATAAGTGATGCCCCCCATAAGAGGGAATGATATGATGAAAGAATATGGAAGCTATGTGTATCTCGATGTCGATGCCAAACTGTGACTAAAACTGATCCATAAGAGCAAGTACCACGAAGATTCTGGAACATTAACCACAAAATGAATAGCCCTCAAACTAAGATGTGACCCAATCTAAATATAATGTGATTCAGGATCATTAACCATAGGCTCTCAATCTGAGATGTGAACCGGTGCGAACCAAAATGTGTCAAGATATGATCAAGATGAGGCCAAAAGAAACAACATAATCCATATACGACTCATGCGAGTTGTCATCAATATGAAGATGAGATCAAAGTGAAACTACACTCTAATCATATTATTATGAAATAAACCCCCTGATGGAAATTTAAAGAAGTTCATTTATTACAATACCCCATGATTGTAAAAGGAGAGAATGCAAAACATGCATAAATTAAAGAGAAAATGCTAACCTAGTGCATAAAAAAAAAATAGAGTGCATGCACAAACCAATGTTCACATCTACCTCCTTGATAAAGAAAAACCTCAAATCTGTGTAGAGAACTGAATCAACTTTCCAATGTCATGAGAATGGTGAAAAAAGGATAACCGAGTCAAAAGATATGCCCTCAGAAAAGAAAAATGCTTCATCTAAGTTCAAAGACCTGAAAAATAAAATTGGAGAAAAATCTAGAAAATATTCCTAGAGCACTAGATCGGTGTCAAAATCATCTTTCCAATGGTATCTTGTTTGCAAAAAAATGGCATTGTATGCAAAAGTTACGTCTGATTTAGTGAAAGTGCTCCAATTTGGCCAATAAGGCCTACATGCAGCCCAAGGGGCTAAAAAATGTTCGGCCCCTAGTCCTGTGTGCAACCAGGGGCTGGTAGGTAGGGGGCGAAGCCCCTGGTCACCCATGTGACCAATGGTGAGGCAGAAGGCGGCCAGGGGCTGGGCGCATAGTGCCTGGTCCCCCATATGACCATGCATAGGTGCAAAGGGGCCCGCAAGGGCTAAGCTTGGAGCCAGTGGCAGGTCAACGGTGGAGGCCAACGGTGGTGGCAGCTGCCTTTTGAACTGCAGGCATTGGTGGCCCTTTAAAAAAATGCTTTTTAAATTATTATTTTTATTTTTCTGCCTCGAAGTGCATGCTGGGGAGGCTATACGGCCTCCCTGGGAAAAAAAATTCCTCAGAAACCAACTGCTCCAAAATCGACGAAATGATAGTCATTCTTAGGGTTTTTGGCCATTGCAAACGCAATGGTGACCTCCAATTGTGCCCAAAGTGCCCCAAAAAATTAGCTACCCCTAGATCTTGCAAAAAATCACCAAGCTTGAAACCCTCACAGATTTTTTCAATGATGACAAAAATTAATGAAATAAAACCCAATCTTGACTTTTTCTAGCACTCTGAATCCAATAGAGATGCCCGATCTGATCCAAAAAACTTCACAAATGAGCTCAAGGCATGAAACCCTCGAGGAACCCCAAACGTGCTCTACAATGAATCTCTGTAAAATTTGAGAAGGGGCTGCAAATCAAGGCTCTGATACCATGTTAGAATCCAAGATCACACATGCAAACCAGAAAATACCTTCCACAAGAGAAAAATAGAAGAAGCCAAAGCAATTTGCATGAAGATGTGAAAATGAATAATATTTAGGAATTGAGAAATTACAAGGGATAAATTGCTTTATAAAAGAAATGTATGCATAACCCTAATGTAAAACCTAATGTTGACCTAAAATTAGCTCAATTAAATAAAGCTTACCTATTAATTAAGTAAACTAATTATTACTTTTAAGTAAACTTAATAAAGTGTAATTAAATAATTAATTACACCAACAGTGAATGGGTCCCACCTAGGACCTGAAAATGGGTGTCAAGAATTATCTTGTATTTAATGTTGTTTGTCGGGCTTACATTCAAAAATACACTTAACTAAAGCTTATAAGGGCATAAAAGGGTCAAATAAAGCATAAGAAAGGTGTAAATAGTGAAGTTATACCTAGAAAAGCTTGAAACCTTGTTACAAGACTTTACAACACTTCAAAATAGGACTTGATTAGTGATGAAAAGGTGTTTTTTAGGTGAATTGTAATGAATAGAATCTAGAAGAGTGTAGAAATGTTTTACAAAACTTCACAACACCTTCACAAGACGTCAATATTTGAATTTTAGTACATATATGTGTGTGTTCAAGCCATATTACAATATAAAATCAAAGCAAAATAGACCAAACATCATGAAAAAATACCTAAAAGGCCATGAAAATGACAAGGGGCCATTTTTCTATGGCACATTTAGCCCCCACTTTAGTGAGAGGATGAACTTGCTTCAAACTCACACTAAAGTAGCCATGAACATCAAGAGGAGGGTTCAAATGCACTTACGTTGGAAAGATGGAATGCCAATGATCAAGAGGGATGATCAAGCCCCCAAGATGAAGATCCCATGGAAAACTAAGCATAAGAAAAGGAACACACAAGTGTTGAGAATCGAATGAAGCTTCGATCGTCTGTCCAACTAGTTATGGATTAGATCTAGGCTGATTGAGAATGTATACTCACTCTGGGGCGACAGAACTCATGAAGATCCACCAGGTGAGAAGGCCCAAGTATACTCACTCTAGGGCCACATAACTTCTAATTTATGTGGGGTGAGAAAGCCCAAAAAGGGGAGATACATACCCTAGTTGGTATGCACTCACAAACACAAAGGTGGCTATGGGGAAAATTCATGTCACTAGATGGGCTTCCTGCTCAACCATATCAAAGTTATACCTCTTGATAACTTTAGCAAGGCACCACAAGGAAAAATGTTGGTTCATGCTTCATGAGACAAGAAAAGCTTCGTATGCTTAGAACTCATGAACAAAAAGGAAGGTACTACAAACATGCAAGTTGCGTTATGCAAGGTGGCAAAAATGTAAAATGTAAAAATGCAAAAAGTAAAATGTAAAAGATGTTTAAACGAGTCTTGTTAAGTTCATGCAAGGTCTGTCACTTAGGGAAAATTGTGTCTAATGTCCCCACAAGAGGACCAATCAAATAATATTATATTCACAACTTAGGGGATGTAGTACATTGCATCAGGCCACCAAGAGGAATGTAATTTGCTAAGATAGATCACACTTATGAGGGACATCACACCCAATGTCATCCACAAAGTGACAAATGCATTGTGTGAAATGACAAGGCTACACTAGGAACCAAGAATGCAAATGAATTAATGGTAGTGTATTCCCCCCACTTTAAAGGAATTGCTACACATCGTCCTATAAAAAATTACTTTAAAGTAGGAAAGGAAAGAAAATACAAAGGGACCAACTTGGAAAGACCTATGCCAAGTCATATGTTTCGAAGTTAGGTTGCATCATGTCAACGAGAATGAAAAAGAAAGAAAGGGGGTTGCCCCCCATAAAGGTTATGGGACATAATAACCCGACCAAAATAACTCTGGACAAAATAACCCAGCCACAATAACCCAGGGACAAAATAACCCAGGGTCATAATAACCCAAGCCAAAATAACCCGTGGTCAAAATAACCCATGGACAAATATCCCCATAAGAATATAGAGAAAGGAAAACAAAATTTATAAATTACATGTATGTTGCTAAAGAAACTTTATTATTCAAATTTTCAATTAAAGTGTCAAATTATGAGCAATTCCTCTTATATAATCTAAAATGTTATGGTTGTCATAACCATCAACTAATATTTTTATTCTTTCTTTGAGTTCACGGTATTTTTTCCTACTTGGTTGCCTAGTGTATCCGGCCATATATTTCTCTATTCTATTCTCTTGGAGACTCTATTCTTTTTTCACTACTTTGATGAATTTCTAGACTGAGTTGTGCGATGCTTGAAGCAATTCACTAAATCCTCTGTGCCATCCCACAATAGTATTATTGGTTATGGGAAGATCATCTTGAGTAGCTAAATAGCAATTCTACATTGTGATTGGAAACTTGGGTGATTGTTTGTTGCCTCTTCTGGTTAGTCTGCCAATCCATGTGTCTTCAAAATAATCAATTATGGGTTGCAGGGTCTCCTCATGTTCCATATAATAAGGAGATTGCAGAAGTGTTTCAAATGCATCAATTACGTCTATTTGAGGCACGAAAGCTAATGCAACAAGTTTCTTGATCTCATGTGCAAATACTTCATCAGCACTATAACGTGTTTGTAGACATTCTTCTTGAACTTTCCTCCACAAGCATTTAGAGAAATGGAAAAAACATCCCTGAATAGTGGCATTTGGAAAATTTTCAGAAATAGCTCCCATGAAACCTAATTCAAAATCAATAAGCATAGTTTTTGGGTTTAGATTAGGTTGAATTTGTTTTAATTTTGTAAGTACTTGCGTATAAGTGGTTCTTGTTTTGTTGCTCATAAGAATATAAATGAGTGGAAATATATCATCATTTTTCAAGCCAACAATTGTGTACAACTATTGAAAAATACTTGGCACTGTTTTAAATGTACCATCACTAAACCAATTTTTAGATTCTTTCAGTAATTGCAAATTTTGTGTGGTGGTGAATATTAAAAAATGATTCTCATCATTACTATCATGAAAAAGAAACTTTTCCCCTCTATTGGTAATTGTATATTCAACTGGTAAGATAAGATCTTCCGATGTGTGAGGATTTGGTGGTGGTGCTTCAAATCTTAATCTTTTTCTTCAAATCGTTTTGGATAATGCATGGGTTGATGGTATTGCTCCTGCTATGGGTAATGAAATATTAGAGCATGAACTAGCAATAATATTTCTTATAGAATCTTGAGTTGAGCATGCCATGTCTTTTATTTCTTTCAATTTTTGTTTGATGGTGATCATCTCAGGTTTTGGAGCATGATTATGTTTTGTATTGCTAATCACATCACCAGATTCTATTTTTGTCGTAGTATAGCACCGACTTGAACATTTATTTGTAAAATATTCCACACAATGCCAGATCGTTTTATTGATGCCTTGTCGATGAAACAAAAATGTGTAACCATCTACAATAAGTAAATTCTTGTTTTTTTGACTTGTTAAAAACTGAAGAGGCGTTGTATATATTAAAAATTATGAAGAATGTGTTGGTTCCCTAAAAAGTATATTGATTTTTTGTACACTCTTTTAGAAAACCCTAGGAAAATTTAAAATAGTGTTCAAAAAAATATATTACAAAATATCTTCTTTTATGAATTTGGATTTCTCCTCTTCTTATCACTCTACACACTCTTACTTCTTCTCCCCTTCTTCCTTTCTTTACTTCTCTTAATTCTACCACTTTATATATCTTCTTAATGCCTTTTCATTTATATCTTTTCATAATAACTCTTAATCAACTTATTCCCACGAAATTGCCTTTATTTTTATAATTATTTACCATTTTATAGGTTATTTAAGCATATTAAAGGTGTTTTAAGGCTATTTTAGGGGTATATAATGGATATATGGTCTAAAAATGACCTAAATAGCCTCTATGGTGCCTCACAATCATATTTATAATTTATTTTATGTCATTTCTAGTTTACTAGCTTGATCTAAAATGACCATGGGTTATTTTGTCCATGGGTTATTTTGACCAGGGTTATTTTGTCCATGGGTATTATGACCACGGTTATTTTTTCCTTGGGTTATTTTGGTCGGGTTATTATGTCCTGATACCCCCCATAAAAGAGCACACCAAACACATAAGGGATCTATGGATTTTGGGTCAGTATGTTCGTTGTTGCAATGTTTTTATTAAAGAGCTTGGAACTGTCATCATTCCTCAAAGCACATAGAGCTAGAAGAATGACACAAAGAGAGTGAAAACAAAAGAAAAAGACAATTCATTTTGGGTCAACATGGAAGAGATATTGCAGTCTCAGCACTTTGCATTGTCCCCAAAAGGAAAACATAAGTAAAAAGAAAAGAAAAAAGGTGAAAGAAAAGGTAAAGCTTTTGGGTCAACATGAAGGAGACATTTCAATCTCAATGCCTTGTGTCATCCCCAAAAGGAAAACACAAAACAAAAAGAAAAAGGACCTTTTGGGTCAACATGGAAGAGACATAGGGTGTCTTTATGCTTTGTGTCATCCCCAAAAGGAAAACACAAAACAAAAATCAAAAGGACCTTTTGGGTCAACATGGAAGATACATAGGGTGTCTCTATGCTTTGTGTCATCCCCAAAAGGAAAACACAAAACAAAAAGCAAAAGGACCTTTTGGGTCAACATGGAAGAGACATAGGGTGTCTCTATGCTTTGTGTCATCCCCAAAAGGAAAAACACAAAATCAAAAGAGAAAAATAAAATACACAACATATAGAAGAAGAGAGATACAAATAGAAGTGTATGATGAGAGAGAAAACATTGAACATACGATACGGGGGAACATGATATGTACATGAAAATGAAAAAGGACAAGAGAAATGAAAAAAGGATAGTTAGGTGAATACGATTCAACCATCTAACAAGTCATCTTCCTCCCAATAATGTTCAGTATAATGTGAGGGCAGTTGACTGTCCAAAGGAAGAATTGCAAGCACTAAACTAGGAGTTGTACCAGGTTCTTCACTTCCTTGAGAGGATTTATCATTTAAGCTCATGGTAGATGAAAATAAAGATTTTAAATAATTATGCACTTCATCTATTTTGGCTATGTTTGCATCATCATCATCAAGATTGATGACAACAGGAGGACAAAGGGTGATTTCCAAGGAAGGGTGTATTAAAAGTTGTGGCTGTTGGATTGGTTCATTTTGTTGGGAATGTTGGATTCGATTATCTTGTGGAGGGTCGAGAGAAGGAGGGTGGTCATCTATTTCATCTATCAAAAGTAGAGGTTGGTTTTCTTTATTTTCTTCCATTCATGACTGATGAGTGAGGATATGACGACAATGCCTACGTTCTCTACCACCACGGTTTCATTTAATTTTCTTTTGAAGTTAGTGAGGTATAAGAGAAGATTGAGTCATCATAGGTTCTTTTTTTTCCAAAGAGGGAAGAATAGAAGAAACTGAAGAAGATGGATCAACCACTTTCTCTTTATCTTTATACAATTGTTTAATGCGAGGAGGCATGATGGGAGTTGTTTCATTTTCCCTTGGTCATTTAAATGATGGCGGGGAAGTGTCTAAGGGTGGTTGTTCATGAGGTTCTATTTTTTGCTCAATGTTGGACTCAGGTTGAAGCATGGTTTCATCTATGATGGGAGGAGTAGAAGTGGACGGGGACATGTTATGAAGAAACAATTCGGCTATGTGTTTGGCTTTGAACTTTTGATAGGTTATGAAAAAGAAGTCCTTTCGAGGGGTGATGGGTTCCATAGGTTCAGGCCCAAAGGCTTCTAAGGAAAAATTACCTTTAGAGGATAAGGGATTAAAGCCACTATGGTGTATGGTAAATATTTCATTTCCATGTGGAAACTTCAAACACTTGTGAATCACTGAGGAGACCGATTTCATTGAGTGAAGCCAAGGGTGGCCTAGCCACAAACAAAATTGATCCAAAGTTTTGGGTCCTATCTGTAAGGGGAGTACGATCGATCCAATTGTAGGGCATGAAAATCAATATATGTCTTAATCCATGCAGTTGGTTTATTATAATCATCTTGATAGAGATCATGTAATACTAAAAACTCTTATGTGATCACATTCTCACCACATGTGGGATCTATCAATATCCCATTGGTAGGTTTATCATAGATTCTACCGACTATGTAAAGAGGACCATCAGCAAGTTTTTGAAGTATATCTTTAGCACAAAAAGTGATATCAAGGGATTTATTGTTTTTTCCCTTACAAGGGATAATGTCTATCACACCCACAATTTTATCTATAGGATTAACTTGGGTAACAATTGGAGTTATATCATGTTGTTCATTTTTTGTATTAACATTTATTACATCAATGTTTGAAGGTTCACTAGCCTTGACAAATGAGATATTGTGTTTAGGCATGGGATTGGTGAAAATTTGTAAATTCCGGTTAAGGGGTGCAACGGACTTATTGCCTTGATCATTAACACCCGCAATGGATAAATGGCCCGAATCAATGAGGTCTTGAACTAAATTTTTTAGGCATTTGCAATGTTCGGTGTCATGTCCTTTTTGGTGATGAAAATGACAATAAGCATTAGGTTTGAAGGTGGGTGGTAATGGCTGGTTGGGATCAAGTGGTTTAACGGGTGGAAAAGTGATAATGTGTTGTTGAAGAAATTGGTTCATTGTGTTGTGGAGGGTATCAGGTAAGGGAGTAAATTGTCTCTTCGGGTCCCCATAGGTTTAAGGCACCACTGCTTTAATAGTTGCCACTTGGTTTAGAATTGGTTGGGTTGGTTGCGGTTGTGGAGGTAGATTGAACTATAAAAATCCTCTAGTTGGTTTGCAAAAGTTTTGTGTGTTGTTTTGATTGTTGTGCTCAGGCTTCTCAGTTTGGTTAGAAGTGCATTTTGAATCATGACTTGAAACTGAGTTATAATATTCACATAGGATTGTGCATAAGTGTATGAACGAAGGGAATTTCATCATAGTTAATTTATCTTGAAGGTTTGTGTGCAAGTTTTCAATCAACATCTTTTGCAGATGTGAATCAGGAATTTTGACATCTACTTGAGCATACAATGACTGATAACATGAAATGAAATCAGTGATTTTCTCATTGGAATTTTGTCTACAATGCATTAGGTCAGCCATTATCCTTTTAGGGGTCATATGAACTTGAAAGTGACTTACAAAGGCATCTACAAGCTCATTAAATGATTGTATGGAATGATTAGGAAAGTTGGAAAACCACTCTAAGGCGGTATCTTTCAAGGTCCTTCAAAAAACTTTGGCTAAGAGTTTATCATCAAGGACAAAATCATTGCATAAGGCTATATAAGCATTGACATAGTTGATAGGGTCTCCTTTACCTCCGTATTTCCCAAACCGAGGAATTTATATCCCTTGTGGCATCAGGGTTCGTAAGATTTCTAAGGATAAGGGGCTACTATGGACATGATATGTGGGTGGATTGGTTTGACCTTGGCTAATGGTGGAAATTTATTGTTGCATGGATGAAATATTTTTAAGGAGTTGTGTAAGAATAGGGTCGGGGTAAGTGGTTTGGGGTTGAAGGGAAAATGGTGATGGAGTGTATGTGATGTTAGGGGAAGTGAAAGGAACACTAAGAGGGGTGAAGGTAGTGGAGGGGACTTGTGACGCCATATGAGAACTAGGAATGCTAGTTGGAATTGGGAAAGAAGGAGCCACATAACTAACCTGATGCATAGTTGTGGTGACTTGCGCAGTGGTATAAGTGTTGGAAATACAAGGAAAAACAACTGAGAGGGGAGGTGAATTAGTTGTCATAGAAATTCAAAACTTATTCAACTTATTAACCTTATTCTTCGATCTGATTATTAACCATAAAAATATAAATCATTAACACATCAGAAACACACATAACACCAACATGTATTACGTGGAAACCCTATTAGGGGAAAAACCATAGTGGAGGTCAATCCACAAGATTATACCCTATTAAAAGTATAATGAAAATGAAATATGGGGAATGTGCATGCATTCAAGTACACTACCTAGAGCTCACTGCTCAATTACAAAGGAAGACACACTATCTTACAAATAGATCGGATTATAGTCATTCGGATTTTGAACTGAGAAAATAGCATTTGCTAATGCCTGATTATAGTTCCAATTAAGCACATGAACACTTCTCTACTCTTCTTCACTCTTCTTCACACCCTGCTCTACCTTTGAATGATTTAGAACATTATTCATGCACACACACATTTGGCATCCTTTTTCCACACTTAAATTCAAATAAAAAATCACTCTTATATATCTGCAATAAGAAATTTCATCGCTACAAGTCGGCCACAAAGAAATAATAAAATGAATATAAATTATCGGCCCAAAACATTAAATATTATCAGTGTGAATCAACCAAGGTCAGCCACAACTTAGTGAGGACCCTGTCGACACACAAAATTAGCATCATGCATTTAATTCATTCATATTCATACATTCATCAAATAAATCAAGTTTATTTGATTAATCTCTAAAGTCCTCCATTTAAATTAAATATATTCATCTATAACACTAACATCATCCCCTGATTTAAATAAATCAAAATATTTAACTAAGTCTAAATCATTTTCCATCTCTTTTTTATTTATTTTAATCCATAAATCTAAGTCAAAAATTCAAATCACCTAATCTTCACTTAAGTTAACTAAATCATGATTAAGGGTAAATCTAATGCAAGTCCCATCCTCTAGCTTTTCCCACTTGCACAAATAAATGATTTTAATTAATTTATTAAATCTTCATTTTCCATCAACATGGCATAAAAGTGGAATATTCCCTCATTTCAAATATCCCTCTCAAATGACTTGTCCCTTCCAAAATAGCATTAACTTCCCTCTTACATGTCCCCCACTTGGCATTTAAGACCCTTTCTTCTCCCTCCAACAAGACAAATTTCAAATTTGAAAAGGCCACCTAATGTTATTTATTGGCACATTCATCAAAACTTGCACATCCTTGGCCCATTCACATGGTGACAAGTGGCTCTTTATTATTGGTTGGGTTTTTATCCCACATTCATCCCATTTGATTCTTCTCTCAACAAACTCTTCTATAAATGGAGAGGTTATCCTTCACTTTGATCATCCACAATCATCTACAACTTCATGAAAATTTACTCTCTTCACATTGAAAGCTAATTTTGTCCATTATCTTAGCATTGCATCTTCATCATTGGCTTATCAAGGATTGGGAAAGGGCTTCTTCCCATAGAAGTACCAATCCACTATGAGATAGGATTTACTTCATTTTTTATATGTTTTAGTTATCTTGTCATTTGTTTGCATTTTGAAGCATGATGTATTATTTCATAGGGATGTTGAAGGTTTGTTTTGTTTTAAAACACTAGTCATGATAATGTATTGTTTAGAGTTTTAGCCATTTGCATATTTTCACATCCACAGACCCAAATAAACATCTCCAACATGAAAAAACTTCAATTAATTTCTCCTTAAAGATCCACAATATGCTACAAACACTATGTCAACCAAGAACAATAAAAACATGAACACGCAAGAGAAAATCTCTTATCACGAGCACAACGATCAATGCGAATGTGCAAAAAAGATAGAGCATGATCTAGAAACATCCACAAGCATCACGAACCACAAGAGAAGTATCTGCAACAATTGAGCTAACTGAAATAGAATCATCTTCAATCAGGAACACCAACTAAAGAAATAGAAAAACTGTCAAAATGAAAATCTTCATAACTCAATCAAATCTTTATGTGGATCTATGAAACTCGAAGGATAAACTAGATACAATTAGTAACAAACCCTTTAGTCCACAACCTCTGATAAACAACGTACAGAAATAACCACCAGTATTTCAGCTACATTGAACTTCACTTCACCACTGACAACCTGCAACTTATTTACTACAATTTTCTCAATATCCTCAACATATACAGCTTCAAATCATTTATGTTTATAGTGTTGACATCAATGAATACCACATATCAGCAGCACAACCACAACATCCAACAATAAGTTGGTATGGATGTTATGGTTGAAGGGGGAGGAACTTGAGGCCCTCCTTGGCTTACAGGAATGTTTGTAGATTGGGTATTAGAAGAGGCATGTTTATTGTAAATCTTGAAAATTATCTTCATAACTTGCAAGCCATCATCACTTTGAATCAAACGATGAAGGTTTTCAATTGTGGGTATGGTGGTGGTGGAAATGTTTTCAAGGGACAAGTCCTATTGTAAGTGTGCAAAATCCTCATGGATATTAATGACCTTTTCTTGTGGGAGGAAGTTTTTTTGGGTGTCAAAATTCATTGGATGGAAAGGTTAAGGCATAGAAGTGGTATTGTCCATGGCTAATGCACCATTGTCCATACTAGGAGTAGGATCTCTTGAGATCCCAAGGTCCACAACAAAAGTGATATCGCGAGAGGCCATGAGTCTAGAACTTCGTCTCACTAAAGTATTATCAATGGGGCACCAAACACTCATACAAGTACCAAAAAAGATAGGGTGAATGTAAATGAAAAGTTATCTAGGAGTTCTAATTGCAAATTGCAAGAAATTCTGCTAACTCTAATAGAGAAGTAACTATAGAAAATAGAAATGCAGGAAAATTCTAGAAAATGTTTGTTGTTTAAAAAGTGTAGAGGGACTAATTTGCCCAGGGTGGCGAATGAGTCCCAGTATGATATTTTTATGTTTTTCAAAAAATAAAAATGATTCTAATGTGTTTTAGAATGTAATTAAGGATGTAGAATGTATGTTTTTAGTTTTTTCAATGATATGCAATGCAAAAATTAAATCTAAACAAAGATTTCACTAATGCAATATGACAAGTGACATGTAAGCATCCCATGTTAGCCACCTATGCCACTTCCCTCTCAAATGGCGGGACCCTGCATAGGAACCAAGGAGTTCATAATTTGAACCCTAATCTTCCATGATTGCACCTTTATCTATGGTAATTAATGCATAGCAGAAGAAATTAATCAAGGTAGAAAATAGTACACGTACTTGGCACCACCTCGAGCATGCAATTTCTTCCACAATAATCTACCTTGCACAAAATTACTCGCCTATAATGACATCAAAGAATTAGAACCACGATTATGGGGTGCAAAGAAAGGTAAGTATCAGAACGCTGAAGAACACAGCAACCAAGGGTTTTGAACTTGTGTTTGGTCAATCATATCATGAGAAAAACAAAGTATGCTTCTAGTAACTAAACTTTTATTAATTCTTTTATGCGTGCATGGATTAGGTTAAATGGCATTACCACTGGTTGGATCATTGAAACATTGATTATTTCTAAAGAATTTAACCTAATTGAAAACTATAAATTTTGTACGTAAAGAAATTTTATGAAGAATTGAAAATAGATAATTGAATTTAACCCTAACTTGAACACAAGGCACATATTTTCTAATAATCCAAGGAATCAAGATGAATATGAGCACTTCTAGAAAGAATCCAATAGATGAGGAGTTTGAATTCTCCATTTCACAAGTCATATCAGTTGATGGGATAGTTACAGATACTCACCCAGGAGGGTTCAATGATCATGAATTCACTACATGGATTCAGCAAGTGGGTACCTCTCAATGCACTAAGAATATCGTTGCAAGTGGACTACATTTGGCAAGAAGGTTCCTGCTCGCAATGGATTCCCCTGAACTGGTACTAGAATGTATGAGATGATATGACCCAAACAAGAGGTTCATTGAGAAAGGATGAAGAGTATATGTATACTTCTCCACAAAGGGCATTGTATACACATTTGGGCTCCCTGTATTCAAATAGATGAATTCCTTGGATATGTAGGTTCTAGCCACAATGTACTCGAATGTAGAGAAACAAAATAGGAATTTTATAAGTTTGACATGGTTCTAGGAGAAGCTTATGAAGAAGATGAAGCAAATCTAGAGGTTGTAATTTATTCAAGATGTTCAAGACATAATAACCCTATTGATCAGAATAGCTAGATGCAAAGATGTCAAAAAATTTGAACTCTGGATGTTTGGGCTTATAGTGAAAATAATGGAAAGCCCTGTCCAAATTCACTAGGGGAATTTCATCAATGAAAAGCTATGTGAACAGATAGTAACATTCCCAGAAACCCAATCGTTTTCCATGTCTTCATATGTTGTCTATTCCTATGCCCTGAGGGAAAATATACAAGGATTGAACAGAGTTGGTATCCTAGGTAGAGAACAGGGGAATGATTTGATTTATGTTGATATGCCCCATATTACTAGCCACCAATATTGGCAGCATTACTAGAGGGTAAATGATGTGTTTTCTATGAATCTTGTAAGATTAATGAAAGTCAAAAAATCCAAAACATTATCCCTTGAAGCAAAGAGTGTTATTTGGTCTGTTGGGGTATGGTATATTCAATTTCCTAATTTTACCTAAATCAGGGTGGAAGGATTTATAGGACACTCCTTCATGCTACCGAGGTATGCAATGGATAAAATGTTGTTACTAGAACTTGTGAGATAGGTGTAACTATCTCATGCTTTTTTTCGCAAGCACACAAGAAATATTCTGCCAAATTCCATATTACAGTTGGGAATACAAATGTGTTATGGCCAAAAGTGTTGAGATATGTGAGGAAGATTTGAAACTCTATAGGTTGTAGTTATTTTCACTTTAGTGAAAAACTATGATCTGGAGGAAAACCTTTCCAAGCAAATTAGCAAGAAGTATTCTCATGTTTATTATCTAGAGGATTTTTGGCTTAATTGTGATGATGAATATGACATGAGGGAAAGGTCATACCAAAGGTTGACACTAGGAGCAGCAAAGATTCTCAGAATTCATGATATTTTGGAATAATTAGATACTAATAATGGAGAGGTATTTAATATAATTTATCATACAAAAAAGGTTTTTTGATGAACCTATCCTAGACCCAGATTATACAAAGAAGGAGGTAGTAACCATCGAAGAGATTTCTAAGTATTGACATATACTCAGTACTGGATTAATGGTTATGTTGAGGCACTAAAAGAAGCTGGGATAGAACCCACATACCCACCCAATTTCGAGAGAAAGTAACAGTTGGTGGATGAATTGAGGTATGGAGGGACTGCTAAAAAGAAAAGAAAGGTTGTAGAAATAGAGGTAGTAGACCAAGGTGAGGAGGAAGCTCTTGATACTTCAAGCTAGGGGATTTCAATGATGCCACAGCTAGCTAGCCAGCACAAAGATACTATGGACACTCTAGCCAATTTAATGGAAACACCAAAGGTGGAATTTTCTTCCATAACAAATCCAAGAAACTAGCCTATGACCAGTGAGAATGTGAGAATGTAAACATAGACACATGCTAAGACAAGGTCTATATCATAGAAGATGGTAGATATATTTACTTCTCCACCCTCTGTCAATAGGGAAGAAATGAGACAAGCCCTATGAGGGACTCCTATAATTCAAGAGGAAGTTCCTAACCTAACTAAAGAAGATGTTAGAGAATAGCTAGAGAAATTGACTGCCAAGATGAAACAGTTTAAAGAAAAGTGATCTAAAGGAGATCCATGATGCAACCATTAGTGGAAGAAATGTTGGATACAGGGTAATATCCTAAAAGTAGAGAAGAAGAATATTTTTTATGAGGATCACTCACTCTAGAAGAAGGAAACCCTAAAGAGACATATGAAAGAAGAATAGGGGATACTACAGGTCGGAATCCTATTCATTTTGTTGATAAAGAAGATATAGTTGGTGATCAAATTATGCAAGGAAGAAATGAAGAAACTTTTGAGCAACCATCAAGAGAAATCCAGGATAAAAATGAAGGTATAGAGTCCTCATAGACCTTGGGTTTTGAACCAACAAACTATGAGAATCCTAATATTTTAGGACAATAGGAAAATAGTGCTCCAAGGACTAATGCTGAGAATAGGGAAATATAGGAAAATGTAGATTTCAAAGAGGAGGAGACTATGACAAATCAAGGTAATCCACAATCCATGCCAATGAGGACAGATAATATTCAAGTTTCAAGGGTTGTGACAGGTAATGTTGAAATTTTGAGAGAGGAAGTTCTTGAACATGTTGATCATCAGGAATAAGGTAATAATGAAGAGGTAGAACAAAATGAATAAGCAAATGACTGGTTGTCCAGGAAAATGGCTCCACCATTGGAGGTGGAACTAGTGCCTCTATATTTTAGAAGTCTAATACAAGGAATAGAAACCCGTAAACCTAGAGTTAGAGAAATGAAAAGACACATTGTAAAAAGGAATACATATGGAGGGAGAACTCTCCAGATAGCTACTCTAATAGGAGAAAAGGGAAAGCATGAAGTAACAACTAGGGATTATAGGGTGACAACAATTGATGTAGGACATTCATCATTGGGATAGGAATTAGAAGCAATGAAAGTAAATTTAGAAACAATTTTTGCTCGAGTACAAAAAAATAAGGAAAAGAAATGAGAGTTAAAGGAACAGATTGCTTGCTTGGAGAATTCCATTAAGTCACTAGCCCAATCTTGTCAAACACGAACTAAATTTCCACATATTCTGGTACTAATTCCTAGGGAGCAAGTAGATGTTATTACAACACTTCACCATAAGGTAAGCATGTTTGAAGAATGGATGGAGTACCTAGTAAGGAAAGGAGAATATTTAATAAAGGGCACAATTGGGAAGTGTAAGGAACCATACCATTGGTACAACAATTCTAGAAGGCTTGGAGGTGAATGCTGATTTTGCTAAGAATAGATTGGTGCAAAGATGTGAAAGCTAAAAGTTCTTCTTCAGACGGATGGCTAAGAGTTGTTAAATGAGAAGATAGCCATGGAACAAGAATTTCTAGTATTTGAGAAATGGAGGAAACAATTGAATTGGGAAAGTGACACTATCACAATGTGTAAATGGATTGGAAAAGGACATTGAGATATGCAAGAAATTGTTAGATAAAGATGAGAGCTTTATTGAAATGCTAGCTCAAAAAATCTATGGTCTTCTAACTTTAGGACAGGATGATAAGGAAGTAAAAGCTTTCAAGGAGTGGATTGAAAAAGGTGAATAAGGATCATGTTCATTTATTAAGTCGGGAGGTTATAGATGATATCATAAAGTGCGGGAAGAATATGACCAAATATTAGACAAAAGTAATGTAGAGAAATGAAAACATCATTCAAATATTAGAAGAGTATTCTAGGCATAAGTATAGCTGGAAAGTGATTCAAGGAGTTCCAAAAGAACTCTTGCATCAAGTGGTGATTATTTTACAGGAATATTAGTAGAGGAGAGGAGAAGATGAGTCTTCATACCTAGATTCCAACAAAGAAAAATAGGTAGTCATGTACTAGAAGCCAGAAGCTTTGTGCATGGGTATAGTTTTGAAGTGAATTTTGTGGGATTATTCCTGGTCTCAACAAAGATAGTTAGTCTTGTAGGTTTTTAAAGGTTTTGATAGTCTTATTTTTCATACAAAGTGCCTACAACTCGAAGCCCAAAGTTTGAATATTACTACTAATGAAAAGTCAAAATATCTTTGACTTTCCCTAGAAAGTTTTGATGCCAATTGTCACCTACCATGTGTTGCATTTTTATTTGTTTCTCTAATTCTCTTTGATGGGATTAAGTTCAAACTCTTTGGGTCCTTGTTCCTATAAAAGGTCGTTAGTTGCTTTATTTTATTTTAAGTTCAGAATTTGTGGATGTCAAAGAATTAAAAAATTTCCAAGTTTTATTCTTTTTCCTATTTTTTGTTCCATTCCAGACTAAAAACTTGTATGTTTCATTAGAAGTTAACTAATATCATATCCAATTTCAAAGCTATTTCCTTATATGAAATCTTACGTAGTTGATTGTTTTTTCCTATCGAACAAGACAATGTGTTGCACCATTTATGGGTGCATTTTGGTGGAAAATGATCCCCCTTTCTTTAAACTCTTGCATCATTTTGTTCCTAGTTGTGAAGCAACCTGGTGACATATGGAATGGTTTGCTCTGGTTTGGTTATTTCTTGAGGCATGCGTGGATAATACTTGGGAGAAATTTTACTTCTTAGTAATTTTTTATGCTTTATTTTAGAATAGATGCTTTATATTCTAAAAAAATGTTACAAAATGATAAATGCATGGAGTTTTATTACAAATCTTTTGATTCCATGAAATTTTTCAATGGTTAATGCTAAGTCTACTTGAATGTATGCAATTTATTGGAGTTTCATGAAATATTGTTGCAAATCTTTTTATTTCATGAAGTTGTTGAATGACATTTGAATGATCGGACTGAGATTATGTTCATATCTTTCATATACTAGCCAATTCTTTACAACCATTTACCTCTTGTGTTTAACAACAAAATCACAACAAACCTTAAGTGAACCTAGTAGGTCAAGACCTGACATAAATGAGCCTTAGGATCAAGCCAATTTTTCCTTAGATTTAGGATTCCTAGTGGATTCTTTCAAGAAAGGTAGGTTCCCACAATACTCTATGAGAATTTTATCTACCTGTTGGTGTGTGTGTGTAACATCTACATCAACAGAAGTGGCACTAGAAGGAGGGCCATCCCATTGTTTTTCTAAGAAGGAATCTGGAGTCCTATAGAGTCACTAGGTCCCAGTCTAGAGATCCTCGTGTGAAATTAGTTGAACTGAGTGGTTGTACATCATCTAGGCCCCAAGGGTCAAGAATTTCAAATGTAGTACTATAAAATCCTACTGCTATTATACCACCCCTGCATGTAGCAATGGATTTATTTAACATAGAGTCGCATATTCAATTCACTATTCATAATGATCTTCCAAAGAATTTGAACAAATTGTGTGTGAAGTACTATCTTCACAACAATGTGAAAGAGCATATCAGTATCTTCAAGGATACATTCTTTAGAGAAAGTATATAGCATGAAGATGTTGTGTGCAGGTTGTTTCCTTATACGCTGAGTGATGAAGTTAACCAGTGGTATATCAACCTAGCCGATAATTCTATTAAGACATGGTAAGACATGGAGATCCAATTCTTAGCTAGGTTCAGAACATTAGTAGATCTTGCCTTGCTATATCATCAGTTTTCTCAAATTAAAAGGTTTGATGGTGAACCTATAACTGCTTTTAATGAAAATTTTAAAAAGGCTTATTATAGGTTGTAAGCACCTTATGTGGTAGACAATTTGTCTACCATTACCATTTACTATATGGTAGTTGATCCATTGACTACGATGTTTATAAAATAGAGGAAAAATACCCCTACTACCTTAACCAAAGCCTATGTAGAAGCCATAAGTGTGAATCTAGAAATGAAACACCTCAAAATTGGATCGTCTGTAATGATAGAAATGGATTGAATAACTATCATATGTTGATTATGAGTGGAGTTACATTAAATCACACAATGGCTCCTAACTCTTTTCCTTCAGTGGTCCAAAATGGGACATTTCCTCAAAAAAAATTCTTTCAACCTAGAAATAGTTAGACTTTGGTCCCACACCCTAGTCCAACTATCACAAAAATACATCCCAATGGAAATTATCTCTTCAGATAGACTCAAGAAATTCAAAGATTCAAGACTCTGGAAGATAAAGAAGAGATTAAGGAAATAATAACTCAACTTAAAAGATTAACCACAGAGGTTACACAATTAAGAAATCAGAACTTTTACTCTCAGAGTAATAATCAAAATTCACAAGGTCGAGCATACAATGCTCCCAAACCACCTAGACCTTGGAACACATGACCAAACAATGGAGGAGTATCCACACCTTTAGATAATGATAATCCCTTTGAAGACATGTCTACATCTAAGGTAAATTTAGCTGAAATTTCCATGAATAATTGGTGTAGAATTCATAATACAAATGCTCATTTAAAAGTGGACTATCGATAGTTTAAGACTGCGTCAAATATTTTTCTCTCTACAACACACTATAATGATCAATGTGAATCCTACCTACCCCAAGAGAAAGAGTTAGTTCTAGTCAAATATGACTCTGCTTTAGTCCTTGAAAATTATGAGTGTTTTGAGTCACCCACCATTGTTAGGAGTCATACGTATGAGCAAGAAGGTAGTTCTGTTATGACTATGGAAACCTACACATTTCCTTACCAAGAAAAAAATGAACCTCAAGATGAAGCTCATGAAATTCATGCTTTTCAACAGTATCCAAAAGGGCATAGCTATAATCTGAGGAGTAATACCAATGGTGGAAGTAGATTCAAAGGCCTTTGACCATATCAATTGCACCTAACAGCTTTAACACTTGACCTAATGAAAAATCTAGTAACATTCCAAAGTTATCGAAGGTGACCTTGCAATACAATAGCTCATCGAATATTTCTCGAAGTGGAAAAACAAAATCTTTAGATCAAAATGATCTAACTAATTATTTGGCAGAAGAAATCAAAAAGGTAAAATCAACCTATCTCTATCAGAATTTATTAAAATTCCTGTAATTAAGAAATTTTTCTTGAATACATTAGAATAATTTCCCAAAGAAAGCATACTCAATAAAGAGACATAGGAAAAGGACAACTCTACTAAGGAAAAAAAAAAAACATAGTTCTTATGGCAGATGCACAAGTAGCCTTTTATAAGGGAAAGATAAAATCCCCACCATTTTTACTAACACTAAGAATATTTGGTAAAAATATTCATAATTGCTTTGTAGATTCCGGAGCATCTACCAATGTGATTCCTTTGTCCATATGTCAGACTCTAGGTTTAACCCCATAAAATTCCCTAAAGAAAGTTACTCAACTAGATAAATCAAGGTAAACTTAGTCAAGGAGTTAACTAACATCTATATGTAATTAGCATCAGACCCCACGATTTAGTATTATATTGATATCAAATTGGTCAAGATACCAAACACTTACGGGATGTTATCGAGTAGAGATTGGTCAAAGACTTTGAATGGATATATGGCTACTAATTTCTCACATATGTGGTTACCTTGGAAGGAGTCCTTAATTAGATTAGGATTGAGAGAGAACCACGTATCAAACACATGATCATGAATTACGACCAAAAAAATAAAGTTTTATACATAGATGTAGAAACAAGAGTATATGGAATCAGAAGTTCTGGATTTAAGATATTAATTTTTCATGTGTAGCGTAGAAAAGAATAATCAAATAACTCCTAGGACAGACATGTTAGTTGAATCTGACTATGATTCTTCTGAAGGAGAAGGAAATCATTTAGACAAATTTTGGAAGAATACTGCTAAAGACGCTCAAAAGAGAAGTAAATCTAAAGATTCACTAAAAGGTTTGTTGTTACAAGGTTGGTGCAGGTTACACAACTCCACATTATGAGGGAAGTTGTGAGGTGTGCTTAGAGATCATTCATAGAGTTGTAAATCAGCATTTTCAAAAAAATATAACTCTTAATAGGTCTGAGCGTGAAACACTTGAATGTAAAACTTAGGCAATGTCGACTGGAAATATTAATTTATCAGTTCTTAAGAACACTAAACTCAAAGTCATTGAGGATCAAACTTGGACACTGAGGTTTGATGGGTCAAAATCTAAACAAGGAATTGGAGTTGGGGTTGAGCTCATCAATCCCCAAGGTAATTTGTTTCTGTTGAATATACCAAATACTGAGAGGGGGGCTGAATCAATATTCTGCTAGCCAAATTAATTATTAACCATCCAATTATCAATCCACATCTAATTGCAATAGTGAACCAAAACATAAAAGTGATCATAACACATTGACACCAGGATTTTTAGGTGGAAAACCCAAGGTGGGAAAAACCATGGTGAGGATTCGCTCACAATATGTTTTAACTAGTTATAAGGTATTACAGGGCTCACTTCCAAGACTCACTATCCTTGAAAAGGCTCATAGCCTAAATAAAAAATATGGCTTATTTCCAAAATACAAAAAGGTGTGGCTCACTACCAAAATAAATTTAAGAAGTGCACCTACAAATTGCTGAAAACAATTCCAGTTATGCTCTGAAAATATCAAAAGTTTTCTCTAGTTTTTGGTGTATAATTTCTATTAGTAACTTTCTACGTACTTGTTGCATTTCTTACATATATCCTCATCTCTTTCATTGCTTTGACTATCATGAATATATACATAGTCATAACTTCCTTTAACAATTAGGTCGACCAAATTGAGGGAACACTCAAAATACAAAAGTCTTGTTGGCTTAAATACAAAATTCCTTTTGGCGCATGGGAAAAAATGTGTTATCAAATTTTTAGGTCAGGTCAGACCTAAAAAGGAACACACAAAAGATAAACCTTGTCAGCCAAAGGAATATTGAACTTCTATCACCTGGATAGCTCTACCAGATCACACACACACTGACAACTCGTTCATATCTATAATTGTCATCCCTAAGCAGCATATCAAAGACTCATTGAATTCCCATTTACTACAAATATTTTTGGACAAAAATGCCAAATTAGTATGGATGCATAGTTTACATAGTCAGTTACTAACCAATGTTTACATCAATGACAACAAACCCGAAGGGCACCTTCTTCATTCTTCCAACAATCTCCCCCTTTGTCATTGATGGAAACATGTGCCAAAAATGAAAACTTTCTTCAAAATAGAAATTATGCTTAACTTCCCCTATCATATGTATAGAAACAAACATATCATACTTTATACACTCTTCTCCTCTTCTCCTCTTCTCCCTCTTTGACATCAAGCACAAAGGATTGGGGAAAAAAAACTTTAAGTCAGGAACTAGGGGCACCTTGTAACTCCTTAAGAATCACTTCCCAAGCAGGCTTTCCATCATCTCAGACTCCTTTTTCCCTAGAAAGTGTTTTATGCAAAGATTATATTTCTTCCAGGCATTCTTCTCCTTCTTCCGAAGTGGATGGGGCAATGTTCATTTTATCAAGTTTTTTTTCCTCCATCATAGTATTTGATATAGTAACATGTATGGACATGACCAGATCTCCAAGCTAGGAATACCACCTCATAGCCGCTTCCTTCTACCTTTGTAGGATGAAAAGATTATTTTGAAGATCTGCAATGGAGACCCACCTAACATAGTTTCTATCATTGGCAATCTTATAATCTCTGGAGGCATCAGCAAGATGAAGCTCAATTGAGTCCATTAGATCCTTGATATCTCGAGTAGATTTCGGCCATTTCATGCAATAAACAAATAGAAAATGGGCTTCCTCATCACATTCTCTTACCTCTTTCAAAGTTTCCAAAGCTTTTTCATGCGCAATAGTACACTTCTCTTGTAGAAACAACAACCTTTTCTCTAGAAAATTCAACTCTATTTCTTTTGCAGTCTACATATTAAGAGTGGATGTGTACTCTTTAACGGAATCAATAATAAGCCTCAAATTTTCAATCAAAGCTAAATATTTTTTTGGAGGAACACTGGGGGTTGTATCTTGTAGAGCTTTGATAGCTTCATTTATCAATTCATTTCCTCTTTGATATGACTTTATAGCCTCTTGTGTGGTAGAGTAGAGAAAAGTGTTACTTAGCTTTATTTTGTCACCAGGTGTTATCTTTGTCAAATCCACATAACCTGGGTGAGATGGTAACTTGACTAGCTGAGGTGGAAGTGTAGGTTGAAATACAACTTGTCTTGAAAGAAGGCCCTTAAGAGTACTTCCAATGACTCTCTAGATGGATTTGATAGTTTAGGGTCTTTGGTAATTTCACCTTTGGCTAGAATGGCATCCTTATCTTCCTCTCTCTTCTTTTCTTCTTCCTCTTCTTTTCCTTCATCTTCTTTTTCTTTTCCTTTTCATCACTAGATGGCTTTCTATTTTCTTCCTTCCTTCTATCCCCATCATCCTTTTCTTTATCATTTTTTGTGTATTTACTTCCTTCATTTTCATCTTTGTTTTTCTCTTCTCTATTCCTAGAAGATTCTTGATGTTCTTCTCTCTTTTCACCGAATTGATCTCTATGATGGTCATCAGACTGCTTGTTGTTAGTTTCATCTATGTTCATCTGAGGGCAAGAGTCTTCAATTCACCAAGTGTCTCATCAATAGTTTTCAAGACAGGATTATCCATTACTTCTACACCTATAGCAGGTTCTTGAATCTAAGCCATGCGAGTGGTTCTTGTCCCAAGGATCCTTACTAATTTCCTAATCATACCATGAATTTCTTGCCTTAATTTTTCAACATAGTCTTCTTCCTTAGCCAGTAACATGTTGACTCTCTGCTTCACTCTGAACAATGTGGAACATTCTTTCAATAGATTTGTAGCTTCTATCTCTGACTAAGTTGAACTAACAGATTTTACGGCTTTACTTCTCATCTTGTTTTCAACATTTAAAGCTTCCTTCCTTCTAAGTAATAACTCTTTCCACACATTCTCAATAAATTTTGACTGAATGGTATCCATGTTTATGTTATAGATAACTATGTACTGAGAAAAAGAATTAATGATAGTTTCTTTCCCTCCATCATTAACTTCATCATATGACTTAGCAGTTGACATAAGATCATTATCAATCATATTGCTCACTAAGGTTCCAAGAACCAAGAGTGGGATTTCTTACCGAAGAATAATTGAGAATGTTCTTAATAGGGTCAAATGAGCCTTTTTCATTCTTCTTTTTTTGCACATGTATTCGATAGGCATCCTCCTCTATCTCTATCTCCTCATCAATGGAGATCTCCATACTAATTTTGACTCCTTCACCGGAGGTACTACCTCTTCTGTTTCTTTTTAGCTGGTGCTCATCTTCTAGGAAAATATCAATTTCTTCTTCAATAGCATCACTCAGGTTCCTTTTTCTGTGTGTTTTTTCTTTCACTCTTCTTCTTTCAGAAGCAGTAGATGGTGCAATAGCAAGTATTTCCTTCTTTCATGCCCTGGAACTAGGACTGGTAGGGGTAGCAACATCAACATATGCAGGGATACTTTGTTCTCTTCTTTTCCTTTTCTCAATATTAGCACTACTGGGCGTGGAAGAGCTGGAAATAGGTGTTGGTGTAGCACCAGACGATAACCTTCCTGATTTTCTAGGTTCGGAGGATTGTTCGGCAGTTTTGGCTTTCCTTTTATCAAGAGTCTCCTTCAACTGTACAATATCATCTTTAGTGTATGTTTGATATTGAAAGAAAGCTTCAATTTTCTTTCTTCATTTAGGTGTTGCAGCTTCCAAATGAATTTCACTAGATTTCTCCTCATATGTATCAATCCTAGGTAAAGAGGGTTGCTTAGGACTATCCAAAAGAATCTCAATGTACCTTTATACCATTTTCTCTTTAATCTCATATCCCAAAGGTTCAAACCAATGAATTATGGTTTCTACAGACTTAATGGTGCATTCATTGGTAGATACAAGGAATGTTATCTCATTTTCATACTTTTTCACCAAAATTCTTAGAATCCTTTCTCTTTCATGCATTTCATTCTGAAAGACTGCAAAGAATGCAGTTAGGGAATTGTTCTCTACCCTAAAATATTATATTCTACATAGATGATCACTAATCTAATGAGCAACCGACCTGGTGTTATCCCATATTATGTTCTTTCTTCTAGGTAGCTCCTTTAGAAAATAGAATAACAAACAAACAACAAGAGTACCAAATTTAAAGACACATTTCTTTTCCTTTGTCATACTCAGGTTTTCCATAAGTTGCAACCTCAGTAACTCACAAAGATCAAAATCCTTTCCATTCACCACCATTTCATAAGCCATGTGAATTACCATGGCCAATACAAAGTCTGCTCTATTCGTGAAGTAGATTTTTTCCCAATCATAATGGTAGCATACTTGACGGTAGGGTTTGCGATGGACTTCATGGTTAGGGATTTTCCATCAAAATTGGCACCAGTTAACCTTGTAACCTCATCATTTTTCACTAATTTTAGCACTAGAATGGCACCAGTATCACACAGACCAGTAACAACTCAAATTGTCTCCTTATTGATAATCCCTGGTTCATTTATCCACACAATATTGTTGTGAACCCTACTAAGGGCCATCTTGACAAATGTTTCCTCACTTTCACTGGGAAAGTTCAAAAACTAGTTCCAAACATTCAGCATCATTCAAACTAGGTTTTCATATTCTACCTTGAGTAGTAAGTCATCAGTTAGTTCATTGTCCCATAAATCCTTTAGCTCTTGGTGATCAAATTCTTCAAGCTTCCCATGAATGTATGTTCTTGGATCTTCAATGGGTAGTACATGACTCAAAATGTGCAAGAATGCACCCATTGGTTTTCATATGCTTTCCATGAACATCTTCTAAACTTTGCTTGGGACCTCTCATAAATTTCCAAAACACTAGGAGTGGCCATATTCCTCAAAACATCTTGAATAAATTTAACAGAGTTCCTTTAGCTTTGAAAACCACAAAATTCAGATAACAGAGAATACATTTTTGCTTGTCATGAACTAGGGTTTCGATTTATAATGCTTTTGACTCGCTCACTTTTTCTTGCATTGTTTCTACCAATTTGTGTAAATGTTCTTTACTTTAACTTAGTCACTTGCTTATTATTTACTATTTTTTCCCTAATTTTACATTTATTACTTTTCCACTTTAAAGCTTCCAATCACTTTGTGAAATACACTATAAACCAAGAAGAGATTCACAATTCTTCTAATTTTATTTTTTTCTGATAGAGTCTTCTTCAAATCCATCAAAGTGGAGATTCGCATCACTTATCCTTGTTTCATCACAAGACACCTCACATATTGGGGGCTTGTTATATTTTTTGTGACTCCTCCCCCTAAAGCCATTACTGGATTTGGTTCTTAGAAGAGGTATCGACACCGGGTGTAGATACAAGATTATTTGATTCATCCTTATTCTCAAGTTCTTCCTTCTTTCTCCAATTTTTTTCCATTTCTTTCCTTACTTCTTCGGGATCTACCTTGTCTGCAGGCTTGTTCTTCTGTTATAGATTTGGTTTCTTTCCAACTTTTCCTCTAAAAAATTTTGAGATATGTCCTAGTTTGTTGCAAGTGTGGCATAGAACATATCCTTGATCAAAATATTTTGTATTCATCCTTGACCTACATTGATTAGCCTTGTGTCCAAAGATATATCATGTGTATCAGTAGCCTTGAAAAGATTGAATTTTCCTACTAGTAATAAACCTATTCATCATCATCTAACTTTTACATTCAGTAGCTTTGTGTCCAAACTTGTTGCAAACATAGCATTGTCCAGCAAAGAATCCAACATTCTAACTCATTCTACTCTGGCTCATCCTATTTCTATATTTTGTTGCTCTATGTCCAAATTTATTGCATGAGAAACAAAAATCATTAAAAAATGGATACCTTTGAGCATTAGGTTGTCAGATGGGAATCCTTTTGGTATTGTTCCATCAATCCTTGCTCTGATAATCATTCCTTTGAAGTTTCCTTTGATTGTCCATTTTGTTGAGAATCAGCTTAGTCTTTGTTCTTTGTCCTTATTCAAGTCCTAGACCACTTTTGTCTTTAGCGGGTTTATGAGATGTAATCAACTCATCAAGCATTGTAGAACTTGTCTTGAACCTTTCTTCATGTGCTTTCACTTTTTCCAAATCATCTCTTAAGGTTACCACTTCTTGTTCAAGATTCGTCCATTCATTAATTTTATTTTGGATCTCAACTTTCTAACATTCCTCAATTCGCTTATTTTCTTCTATTTGCACTTTTAGTCAGGTAATATCCTCATTATCCTTCTTCAACTGATCGCTAACTTCTCTATGTCTATCCTTGAATTTTTTGATCTACTCTCTCAGCTTCCTGATGCAATCATTTGCTTCCTTCATATTTCCTTTTAGAGTTTCCTTCTCATCCTCACTTTTTTTTCAATTCTTCAACGGAAGCATTGATCTCTTCAGATAAGGATTTTTCTTCCAGAGGAATTGAAAGGTATTTTCTAGCCATGTATTCAAATTTTGGGACCTTCCTCAAGTTGTAAGATTTTTTCAAGGGAACTAGCCTCTGATACCAATTATTGAATATACCGAATACTAAGATGGGGGATGAATCAGTATTTTGCGAGCCAAATTAATTATCAACCATCCAATTATCAATCCACATCTAATTGCAATAGTGAGCCAAAACATAAAAGTGGTCATAACACATTGACACTAAGATTTTTACATGGAAAACCCAAGGTGGGAAAAACCACGGTGAGGATTAGCTCATAATATATTATAACCAGTTATAAGATATTACAGGGCTCACTGTCAGGACTCACTGTCCTTGAAAAGGATCACAGTCTAAATAAAAAATATGGCTTATTTCCAAAATACAAAAAGGTGTGGCTCACTGCCAAAATGAACTAAAGAAGTGTACCTACAAAGTGTTGAAAGTGTTAGGATTAGAAAGGGAGATATCTAACAATTAAATGCAGATTTAATTAATAAACAGAGAAACTAAAACACACATAGAATAAATTATAACATAGAGAATTTAATGTGGTTCACCCAATCTGGGCTACATCAACCAAACTACAGCCATCCAATGATTTTATTATCCAGTGCAAAAACCTATTAAAATTTTGTGAATAATCACATTTTTCATCATACTATAACCCCCATTTGAACCCCTTTTTAACAAGCTTAGAAGCTTCCAGATTGGGGTTCTACAAAGTTGGTTTTTTTTCCTTTTTTGTTGATTTTCTTTTTTCGGTGACGACACAGAAAAGTAGGATCAGTCACCACATACCAATAGAAAGCATGATCAGTCGCCACATACCAACAGAAAGCAGTTTTGGTTATGCTATGAAAATATCAAAAGTCTACTCTGGTTGTTGGTGTATAATTGCTATTAGTAACTTCGCACTATACTTGTTGCATTTCTTGCATATCTCCTCATCCCTCTTTCATCGCTTTGACTATCATGAATATATACACAGGCATAACTTACTTTAACAATTAGGTCGGCCAAATTGAGGGAACACTAAAAATACAAAAGTCTTGTTGGCTTAAATAAAAAATTCCTTTTGGCATACAAGACAAAATGTGTTATCAAATTGTTAGGTTAGGTCAGACCTAAAAAGGAACACACAAAAGATAAACCTTGTCGGCCAAAGGAATACTAAAATTTTGTCACCTAGATAGCTCTACCGGATCACACACAAATGTTGAAAACTCGTTCATACCTGTAACTATCATCCCTGAGCAACATATCAAAGACTCATTGAATTTTTTTACTATGAAGGTTTTCGAACCAAAATATCGGATCAGTATGGATGCACAATTTACATAGATAGTTACTAACCAATGTTGGCATCACTGACAACAAACCCGGAGGGCACCTTCTTCATTCTTCCAACAATTTCTTATTGCCTATAATTACAATTTCAATGTACTAATAATGTGGTAGAATATGAGGCCCTCATCCATAGTTTGACGCTTGCAATCAAGAAGAAAGTTGAGACTCTTAAGGTTTTTGGTGACTCGAAACTAGTGTTCAAGAAAGTTTGGAAACAATATATTTGTTATTACAAATTCTTTTCCAACTATTGGCATCGAGTGTGGGACCTTCTAGAATATTTTGATGCCTTTAACATCACTCATATCCCATGAAGATTCAATCAAAGAGCAGATGCTTTGGCTACTACTACCAGAGCTCTATAACCACTAGATGCTTATGATTTGAGAAGGTTTACTATCAAGCTGGTGGATTTTCCCTCTATTCCTAATAATGTTACTAATTTGCAGATTTCGAAGATGACCATCACATTTTGGATTTTATCACTAATACTGGCATCTTCAAGGCACAAATAATTGAGGAAATAGATCACTCAAATGGAGAAATTCAAGATGAAGAGTTAGCTCAAGAAAAAGATAATAATATTCTAAAGGGACTAATTGAGCTAGAAAGATTATTTGGTGTGGATCAGGTAATTTGGTAGAAAGACCTGCCTAAGACTGACAGGGGATAGTCTAAATTGTATAATCTAAATAATAAGGAAGACCTAAATAATGTGTTTATAGAGAAGGTATGTACTGAGGAATAATGAAGAAATATTGCTCAAGAACTTAGGGATTATGTAAAATTTATAGCATGGAAATACAAAGATTTGAAGACATATGACACTTCCATTCTTACTCATACGATTCTATAAAAGCTTGATGCAAAACCTTTCCGACAGAAACAATGACCTATAAATACACTCCTAGAACCCCTTATTCAAAAAGAAGTGAGAAATATCCTCTCACCTCAGATCATATTTCCCATCAGAAATTCTACTTGGGTAGCTAATTTAGTGCCCATCAGAAAGAAGAATGGACACATTCGATTATGTGTGAATTTCTGAAATCTTAACAAGGCATCTGAAAAGGATAACTATCCCCTACATTCACTAGATGAAGTACTAAAAATTGTTAATGGTTCGCAGATGATTTCATTCCTGGATGGATTCTCCGGGTATAACCAAGAAATGGTCGCAAAGGAGGATAGGATGAAGATAGTGTTCACCACAAAGTAGGGAACTTTTTCCTACAAAAGCATGTCATTTGGACTAATAAATGTTGGAGCCACATTTCAAAGAGCTATGGATTATTCCTTCTGATACTTGGTACGAAAGTGCATTATTATATACATGGATGACCTCACGGTGTTTTCTAAGAATAGAGGATATCATGTTCATGATCTCAAAGCAATATTACAAAAATGTGAAACCTACGGAGTTTCACTAAATCTTAAGAAATGCATTTTCGAGGTGACTAAAGGAAATCTGTTGGGACAAATTATTTCAGAAAGAGGCATTTCAGTAGACCCAGATCGAGTGAGTTCCTTACTCAAGCTATAGCCCCTAGGAAGTAAGAAAGAATTAAATTCATACTTTGGCAAGATCAATTTCGTTTGAAAGTTTATTACAAGGTTTGTCGAGATAGTGAAACCTCTCAATGATATGTTGAAGAAAGATGCAAAAATTTAGTGCACGAATGAGAGTAAGCTAACCTTCAAGAATATGAAAGTTGCAATCACAAAAGCACTAGTGCCAGTAAGTATGAGTTACGTTAAACCATTTTATATTTACTCTTTTGCTTCTAGTCACACATGTTCAGTTGTACTTACACAAAAGGGTGAGATTAAAGAAGAAAATCCAATTTCTTTCATGAGTACTCCCTTTAAAGAGGTGGAGCTGACATATATGGATATTGAAAAGAAATATTTTACTTTGGTCAAGGTGGTAAGAAAATTCTAACACTACATTCTTAGAAGTATAGTTAAGGAAATTGTGCCCAATGCAAAAGTAAAGATGTTGCTAACACATAGTGAGCTCGAAGAAAAAAGATCCAAATGGGTCATGATTTTGCAAGATTTTGATATATAAATCATACCCATGAAGTTATTTCATGGGAAATCCTTAGTAAAATCCATCACTATGATTGATCCACAAATTTCTAGCTAGCAGTATACCCTAGACATAGAAGACCAAGATGATTGGTACTTAGATATATGGTATTATCTACTTAATAACAATTGCCTAGACTATATTTAAAGGAATCAAAGAAGAGCCTAAAAAATTAAGGCCCAAAACTATATGATTAAAGGAGGGGTTCTATTCAAGAGAAACCATGAAGGGATTTATTTAAGATGTTTAAATAAGTTAGAAATGAGTGAAGTGTTGCATGAACTACATGATAAGTTTTGCATAGCCCACGAAGATCCCTTCGCTACTGCACACCTCATTTTGAGAGTCAGCTACTACTGGTCAATTATTTTCAAAGACACATATTAGCACATAAAACACTATTATACATGCCAAACTATTGTGTATAAAGGAATATTTAATACATGGTCATTGCAGCATGTGATGGAGATGCATCCTTTTTCACAATGGGGGTTAGAATTCATTGGCACAATTAGCCCGACATCATCTGTATGCCATAGGTTTGCACTAACCACTACTGATTATTGTACCAAGTAGACTGAAGCATGTCATAGCAATCAATTCACCATGGAAGTGGTAATCAAATTCTTGGAGGAAAACGTTATTACTATTTTGGAGTACCATATGCCTTGGTATGTGATAATGGATTAGCAGAGTCATTGAACAAGAACCTTTTGGATATAATTAGGAGGCTAATTGAAAAGAATCCTAGGGAATGGAATTCCCTATTGGAATTCTCCCTTTGGGTAGACTGTACCAAGATGAAATCTACATTGGGGAATTCCCCTTACCACTTAGTGAATGGAATAGATCCTATATTGCCTATAAATTTGAAGATTCCTACTTGGCTATTTGTTCAAGAGTACATGGGATTAGAAGACCAAACTAAAGCTCACTTGTTACAACTGATGCATTTAACTAAAAAGTGTACTAGAGCAATAGATCATTTTTCCAGACAACAATTTATGGTAAAATGTTGGTTCAACAAAAGGGATAGATTAAAAATGTTTAGAATATCTAACTTAGTCCTATACTAGGACAAATTCCATGAGTGTAAGGGTGAACATGGTAAGTTTTACAATTTATGGACTGTTCCTTACCAAGTATCTAAAATATTAGGTGATAGCACTTACAGGCTCAAAACTCTAACAAGAGAGGATTTCTCATTGCTTGTCAATGGGAAATTCCTAAGAAAATATTTTCAAGCCTAGTGTTGGTTGTTGGTCTTTGTTGTAAGTATGTAAATAGATTTTTTTGGGTTTTTACGCTTTCTTTTGTATTGATTTCCTTTCAAGGTTTCGTGTTGTTGAGATACAATAGTTAGCAACCTTCAGAGGTAGTTGGTGAAGGGGGGCCTGGGTCTTTTTGTAAATAGGGGTCTAATGTTCATCTTTTACGATGTTGAGTTACTTTTGGTTGTAATAAGGTCTAGTTAGACCATGTTTTATGTTAGAATTCATGTGGGGTCAGTTTTGAGTCAGGTTGTCAAGATTTGCAAAAAAAATTCAAAGTTGCATTAGCAACATTTGCATTTTTGGTTTGTGTGGGAAGATGAACAGTCAAATATTTGAAAAAATGGTTTGGAACCATTGGTTTTGGTTTGTAATAGTTTAAATATTCCTTGGGATGTTTGAGGCATTCTTCTAGAGAGATTTTTGATATCAAACAATAAAGAATAACTCTATTTTTTGTTTTTTACATTCAGTTTTTCCGCTAGAGAAGTTTGTACGATTCTATATGGTCTGAAAATGATATAAATTGCATCAGAATTTTTGAAGCAATGAATTATCTATCTTTTGGTTTTGGTTTCATCATTTTTCATTTAGATTGGAGTGAGTTTGAAGCAATTTACTGAAAACAGTCAAGAAACCCTAGTTTTGAGGGTTTGAGAGAAGAATCATGGCTTAAGAGACCATTCCACCAATGGAAAATTTTGAAAATTGGTGGAATGGGAGTAGTTAGGATGTTTTTCATGTTGGTAGGGTTTTCAGTTGTAGGGGATGGATTTAAGGTCGAGTTTGATCAAGCCCTAACCTAATATCTATATGTATTAAGCTTAGGAGGATAGTTAGATATAGGATTTTGTGAATAGAAGGGTTGGTGATTATTCTAGTTGATAAAATATGTATATCCAAACCCCATGTGACATGATTGAAACCCTAGAGTGAATTTTTGTGATTGGGAGAGAGTTTATCTTGTAGTTGCTTTGGAAAACAATCGTATTTAGGCATATTTGTTGCGTAGTAGTCAAGATTTGAGGGCGTTACAAAACAAACATATCCAAAAATTTGATATGTTTCAAAAGGACATAAAGGGTATTTGCAATGGTGATTCAATTTTGGATTTGAATTTTTCCTTGAAAGATATGATGAAAAACTCTTGTTCCAAGTACTAGAAGAAGAGTTGAAGGTTTTGGGTGAAAGGCACCAGGTTAGGGTTTCAAAGTTTCCAAGTTTGTTCAATTGTGATTGAATAGAAAACCTTCACCATGCTCTACATCAAATTGGTATCAGAGCATAGATTTTGGTCAATAAGTGGGAAAAGCTGAAGCTTGAAGGAAACAAAGATGCCTCCTAAAAAGAATCCAATGGCCAGAGAAGTGAGAGAGTTGAAAGAAAAGCATGCCAAGGAGTTGAGACAAGTAAAGGAGTCTCAAGAAGTTGTCCTAGCCAGACTTGTAGCATTGGATTCAAACCAAAAGTGAGGTGTGGTTACCAGAGATCAAAGTGACCAAGAGGATGAGGAAGAGGGTGAGGATGAAAGCCCTCAAGGAGAAGTCCAAGGTGATGATGAATTGGACACTAATGAATTGATAATGGCTAAGTTGTTGAAGGCTATCAAGGGAGATACTCCTGAGGTGAAGATGGAATTTCCCATATATCGTGGGAAGATGGATAGTGAAGAGGTGCTAGATTGGATTGATGTACTTGGTAATTATTCTGAGTATAAGGAGGTAGCAAATGAGAAAAAGGTGAAATTTTCCAAAACAAAATTGAAAGGCCTTTCCTTAACTTGGTGGAATTATGTGTAGGAAAAAAGGGTGAAGAAGCGAAAGTCAAAAATCAATTCATGGGATAGAATGGTGGCTAAAATCAAGAGTCAATTTCTACCCATTGATTATACAATTCAAACATGTAGAAGGCTATAAAATATCAAACAAAAGGAGATGGATGTCATATCTTGTCCAGAGGAGTTTCATAAATCAAGTACAAGAGCTGGTCATATTGAGGATGAGGTGGAAAAAATAGCAAGGTACATGAATGGTTTGAGGTTCAATATACAAGATGAGTTGAGTCTAACCACCCCTAGAATAGTGGAAGAATGCTTCCAATTGGAAGTCAAGGAAGAAGAAAAGTTAAAAAGAAAGCAAGAGAAGTAAGCTAGGGGCAAAGGAACATTTGGAGGAAGAGGACAGTCCCAAAATCCACAACGAGAGACAAGTGGTAATCAAGAACAAGGTTTGAAATCACGAGGTGGTTTCAGAAGTAGGAGATCAAATAGTATAGGTAGATTTGTTGGACAAGGAAGAGAATCAAATACATTCTCAATAAGATGATATCAATGTAACTAGTTTGGCCATCAAGCATTGAAATGTTTGGATAAGCAACCTTCTACTTCACATGGCGGTGAAAGGAGAACACAATTGGTGAAAGAAGAAGATTGTGAGAGTGTCAACTCTCCATCTCAGCATGCTACTCCAGAAATTGGAGAATCTCTAATGATGAGGAGAACATTACTCAAATTTCTTATAGTGAAGGAGCCTCCACAAAGAAAATCCCTCTTTAGAACCACCTGAAAATCTCAAGGTAAGGTCTACAAAGTTGTTATTGATTCTAGTTCTATAGATAATTTAGTTTCCTTAGAGATGGTAGAGAAATTGAAGATGAAAAGAATCCCACATCCCACTCCCTACAAGGTCTCCTAGTTGAACAAGGAGTAGCGGATCCTAGTTAATGAGAAAACATGGGTTGAATTCAACATAGGAGGGTACAAAGATAGAATCCTGTGCGACATCATCCCAATGGATGTTTGTCATCTACTTTTAGGGAGACCCTGGCAGTATGATAGAAAAGCTAAACATGATGGGAAAAATAATACCTATGTGATAGAAAAAGATGGGATCTCATTCACCCTTACTCCATTGCAAGAAGAAGGTCTAGACACACAAGTAGGGTCTAGTGTAATGCTGGTTACGGAAAAAGAGTTCTTGAAAACCATGAAACAAGAGGGTGGACAAGGTTATGCCATTGTAATCAGACCAAAATCTATCATGACAACAACAAAGGTTGAAGATGTGCCTAAAGAGGTCCAATCCTTGTTGAACAAGTACAAAGACATTGTAGTAGATCTGCTCCCTAGTTCTTTTCCACCAATAACAGATGTGAGCCACCATATATATTTCATACCAGGGGAAAATCTACCCAAAAAAGCTTCATATAAGATGACTCCTCAATAGAATGTAGAGATTAGGAAACAAAATCAAGAGTTACTTAACAAAGGCCTAATAAGGGAGAATCTTATCCCATGTGTTGTCCTTGTTGTATTGGCACCAAAAAAGGAGGAGATTGGAGAATGTACACTGACTCAAGGGAAATTAACAAGATAACCATAAGGTATAGATTCCCCATACCAAGAATGGAAGATTTGATGGATTGTTTAGGGGGGCTTGTTATTTTTCAAAAATTGACCTCAAAAGTGACTACCACCAAATTAGAATTAGAGAGGGGGGGATGAGTGGAAACTGCCTTCAAAACTAATGAGGGGTTGTATGAATGGCTTGTCATGCCATTTGGGCTTTCAAATGCACCAAGTTCCTTTATGAGATTAATGAATGAAATTCTAAAACCCTCCGTAGGTAAGTTTATGGTTGTCTACTTGGATGATATTCTTATGTTTAGTAAGACTAAAGAGGAACACTTGCAGCATTTAGACATAGTTTTGAAGAGGTTGAATGAAGAAAAGTTGATGATCAATTTGAAAAAGTGTGAATTCATGAAGGAGGAGTTGGTCTATCTTGGCTTTGTGATCTCAAAAGGTTCTTTGAAGATGGATCCTAGCAAGTGTTGGTGTAATTAATATTTAATTACACTTTACATAAGTTTACTTAGGTAATTACTTAATTCCTAGGTTAATTAGTTGTCATCCTTATCTTGTTGAGCTATCTTGTTGCTCAAGATAAGATTAGGGTTATGCATCTTTGCTTTTATAAATCAAATTATTATCATCTAATTATTGAATTCCTGAATAATATTATGTTGCACATCTTTTTGCAACCTCTCTGCCTTTTCTATTTTTCTCTTCTATGGAAGGATATTTTGGTTTGCAAATCTGATCTTGGCTTCTAATATGGTATCAAAGCCTTGATTTGCAGCCCCTTCTCAAATTTTTGAGAAAATAATTGTAGGGTTCATTCGAGATTCCTCAAGGGTATCATGTCTTGAGTTCATTCATGAGGCGTTTGGATCAAATCGGGCTTTACCATTGGATTCAGAGCACTGGAAAAAGTCAAGATTGGCTTTTATTTTGCAGATTTTGGCCATCATTTTCCAGATCTATGAGCATTTAAGGCTGGGAGATTTTTTGCAAGTTCTAGGGGTAGCCAATTTTTCAAAGCAGTTTTAGCAAAAATGGAGATCACCATCGCGTTCACAGCGGCCAAAAACCCTAAGATCACCTTTCATTTCATCAATTTTGGTGAAAGTTGTTTTTGAGGAAAAAATCATTTGCCTGGGGGCCATACGGCCTCCCCAGCACACAGTCTGAGGCTCGAAAATTGAAAAAAAAGTCAAAAAATTGCATTTTTCAGTTCTCGTGTCGGCGCTCCCAATAGAAAAGCCTCCCACAGTCGGGCGGCCACCCGCTGGCCGCTCAGGCCAGTGGCGCCACCAAATGGCCACCGGTCGAGCTCAGCCCCCGCGGGCTCCTCCGCTAGAACCCCCGGTCATATGGAGGTCTAGGGGCCCACGCCTAGCTCAGCTCCCAACAGTGGAATATTTCGTCTAGCAGAATATTTAGGGAAATTGGAGAATATTCTAGTTTATTTGCAGGTTCAGGCGACCAAAAAAATTTCCAGCAGGGGGGGCATTTTTTTGCCCCAATGGCTAGATGGCCATCAATTTTTTTCCAGTGAAGTGCTGACGTCAACATGACATCATCATTCATACGGCCTCTCTTTGCCCCTTCCTAGTCCTGATTTTCTCTAAAGGAGCACTTTTTTTCTTTTTGGCATAACTTGGGCATACGGTATCAAAATCAGGAAAACGAGATATCACCGGAAAGCTGGTTCCAAGAACTTTCTAGTAGTGTAGTTTATTTTACAATATTTTATGTTTAGATGCTTTTTTTTTTGGTTTGAACACAGATGTTCATTTTGGGCTTCCGAGCTCATAACTTTTTGCCATGATCTTCGATTTTCATCTTCTTTGCGGTGTTGGAAAGGTATTAAGGAGCTCTATCTTGCTTTCCATGTAATTTTTCTTGTATTTGTCCCAAGTTTTTTGTTATTCCAAATTTTTCCCGATGGGTGTTTTGGAGATTACTTGGATGTTTTGGCAGTTGGAAAGGTGAAACTTGAATATTTGTACTTCATTTCAGTACCACATCATGTTATTTTATATTTATGCATGCATTAGAATTCTCTCCTTTTACAATCGTTGGGTTATTTTAATAAATGAACTAAGATAAAGTTCCATCAGGGGGGTTTCTTGCATAATAAATCTGATTAGAGTGTATTTTTCACTTTGATCTCCATATTCATCCTGATTTGATGGCAACTCGCATGGATTATCTGGTTTCCCAGTTTCTTTTGGCCACTTTTTTGCTATTGCTTGACACATATCAGATTCATCAGTTCACACTTTAGTTGAGAGATTATGTTTCTTGATCCACATTGGTTTAGATCCTTCTCAGTTTGAGGGCCATGTTTTTATGGTTAATGTTCCAGAGGCTTTTTTGGTACTCCTTCCCATGGAAGACTTTTAGTCACAGTTTTGCATCGGCATCGAGATACATGGCTTCCAAATTCTATCATCATATCATCTACTATTTCTTCCAAGTAATCAGTTTAATGGCACTTTTCATGAAGAAGATTATGATTTCTTGATTCAAGAAGGGTTATTGTTTAAAGGGGATTATTTATGTAATCCCAAATGCTCTATGAGGACTAATCTGATTAAAGAGAAGCATTGTGGTAGCTTAGGGGGTCATTTTGGTGTGGACAAGACTTTGGAACAGGTAAGAAGGTATTATTATTGGCCAAAGATGCAAAGTGATATCAGAAAATTTGTTGACAAATGTGTTGTTTGTCAAAAAGCCAAGGGTTGTAGTACAAACGTAGGTATTTACCAATCATTTCCAATCCCAAATAGACCATGGGAATTCATCAACATGGATTTTTTGTTGGGGTTTCCCAAAACTTAAAGAGGATTTAATAGTGTTTTTGTTGTTGTAGACTAGTTTATCAAAATGGCACACTTTATACCATGTAAAAGTACAAATGATGCCTCATACATTACAGGGTTGTTTTTCAAGGAGGTGGTTAGGATCCATGGATTACCATTGACAATTGTTTCTGATAGGAAGAGTAAGTTTGTGGGTCACTTTTGGAGAACCCTTTGGAAGAAGTTGGGAACAAACTTGACTTTTAGCTCTACCTATCATCCACAAACATATGGGCAAACTAAAGTAGTCAATAGAAGTTTTGGGAATCTCCTGTGATGCTTGGAAAAGGAACATTCAACCCAATGGGATCTAATCATACCCCAAGTTGAGTTTGCATATAATGACTCTGTGAACTGAAGTGTTGGAAAAATCCCATTTTAGATTGTATATGGATTGCAGCCTAGGGGAGTGTTTGAACTCAAAGATATGAGTGGCATGGAGAGGAGTGTTGAAGAAGAAGGGTTTGTAGTGGTCATGAAAGATATATATCAGCAAGTTAGAGATAACCTTCAAAAGAGTGTTGATAAATACAAGCAACATGCAAACTTGAAAAGGAGAGAGGTTCATTTCAAAGTGGGGGACTTGGTATTGGCTCATTTGAGGAAGGAAAGGCTACCAAAAGGTAAGTATTCAAAGCTGCAGATGAAGAAGATTGGGCCATGTAGGGTGGTCCACAAGTTTGGAGAAAATTCCTATGAGATAGAATTCTCTCCTGGAGTTGCTATCTCTCCAATTTTTAATGTTTCTAACCTATATCCTTTTAAAGGAGTTGTTATTGTAGGTACAAATTCAGGTAGATCAAGAGCTCTAGGTGAAGATTGAATCAGAGACTTACTACCAAGTCAACCATTGAAGCTTGAGTGCATCTTGGACACAAAGGAAGCCAAAAGAACAAGGAATAAGGTATATTATAAGTACCTAGTGAAGTGGCAAGGCCTTCCTATGGAGGATTCCACTTGGATGATAGAGGAAAACATCAAGAAGCATGGCACAATAGTTGAAGAACTCCTCTCAAGTGGAACTTGAGATTATGTTCTCCCCGAGTGTATGGTGTAGGGGCACCTAGGTCTTTTTGTAAATAGGGGTATAATGTTGGACTTTTATGATGTTGAGTTACTTTTGGTTGTAATAAGGTCTATTTATACCATGTTCCATGTTATAAGTCATGTGGGGTCAGTTTTGAGTCAAGTTGTCAAGATTTGCAAAAAAGTTGCAAAGTTGCATTAGCAACATTTGCATTTTTGGTTTGTATGGGAAGATGAATGGTCAGATATTTGAAAAAATGGTTTGGAACCTTTGTTTTTGGTTTTTAAGAGTTTAAATATGCCTTGGTATGTTTGAGGCATTCTTCTAGAGACATTTTGGTGATCAAAGAATAATGAATAACTTGATTTCCTGTGTTTTAAATTGATTTTTGCTACTACAGAAGTTAGTACAATTCCGTACGGTCTGAAAATGATATAACTTAAATTAGAATTATTGAAGGAATGAATTATCTATCTTTTGGTTTTTTTTTCATCATTTATCATTGAGATTGGAGTGATTTTGAAGCAATTTACTAAAAACAATTAGGAAACCCTAGTTTTGAGGGTTTGAGAGAAGAATCATGGATTAGGAGACCATTCCACCGATGGAAAATTCTAAAAATTGGTGGAATAGAAATAGTTAGGATGTTTTTCATGTTGGTAGGGTTTTCAATTTTAGGGGATGAAGTTAGGGCCGAGTTTGATCAAGCCCTAGCCTAATATCTCTATGTATTAGGCTTAGGAGGATAGGTAGCTATAGGATTTTTTGAATAGAAGAATTGGTGATGATTCTAGCTGATAAAATCTATATATCCAGAGCCCATGTGACATGGTTGAAACCCTGGAGTGAAGGTTTTTGATTGGGAGAGATTCTATCTTGTAGCTACTTTGGAAGACAAGCCTATTTAGGCCTATTTGTTGCGTAGCAGTCAAGATTTGAGGGTTTTGTTACAAAAAAAACATATCCACAAATTTGATATGTTTCAAAAGGACATAAAGGGTATTTACAATGGTGATTCAATTTTGGGTTTGAATTTTTCCTTGAAAGATATGATAAAAAAACTCTCATTCCAAGTACTACAAGAAGAGTTGAAGGTTTTGGGTGAAAGGAACCAAGTTAGGGTTTCAAAGTTACAAATTTTTTTCAATTGCGATTGAATAGGAAACCTCCACCCTACTCTACATCAGTAGTCAAAATAATAGAGTGTCAATTTTGAAAATGTGATACATGTTTGACCGAAAATAGTTTTTTAATTATATATGATTAGGGAATTATTTGGATTCATTCACTTTAGTTCACATAAATCATTCAATTGATGTTGAGCTATAAACACCCATACCTAAATCATTTTACTAAATTTGGGATAGTGGTTTTTTGCATTGAGTGAAAAATAAAAAGGTATCCTTTTCTACCATTGTAATTCCCAACCTAATAGTGGACTTCATTGCCTTCAAGTTGAAGCAAAAGAGCTTACAATGAATTATCAAATGAAAAATGAAAAAATGAATATCAAAGAAATATCAAAAGACAAAATTCAACTATTTAGGCTATCCAAATATATCTATCGAGGCTATATATGCCTGACTAGCAGTAGAGCTATGCTTGGGGGAATTACAAAGATAACCTTGTCAGAGCTATGGATGCTTGACTGGAAACAAGGCTCTATCCAAGGTTGGCTTAAAAGGAAATTACCAAATTATGTAGGTCAATGCAAACACATGTTATGCTCAGAATTTACTATAGCAGAATAAATCATTTGCACACACGTGAGCTCAGTGAAATTTAATCTTTTATGCTAGTTAAAGTGAAAAGGAATGATGGAATGAAGGTCTGATTATTTATAATTTAAGGACTATAGAAAATTGAAGTATGGTTATTATTTCTGAAATTGACCTTCTATTGTTTTCTTTGGTTTTGTTGGTTGCGAGTTATTGTGTGGTCTCACAACACACCACATTTTTCTCTTCAGCAAAATGTGGACCCCCTCTTTTTCTACTACTTTTTTTCCTTTTATTTTTAATTGCTTTGATGTGTTGCTTTCAGAGGAAATGGTAAAGTGATGAGGTCTTGATCCAACTTCCCAACCCCCACTTAAGTTCTCTCTTTGTCTGACTTGGAGTGTTTGCAAAATATTTTCCAAAGCCTTATTGACCAACTAAATCCTCAGGTCTTGGGTATTGGTTTAATTGCTTTAACCTTTCAACTCGCCATAATCACCACTTCAAATTTACTAAGTCTTTTAGCTTTTACAAGAATTCCCTTGTAGGTTTCCCTTAGCCTTTTTCCTCGGCATCCTTCAGGCCTCGTGGATCTGCATTTGCGAGTCTCCCTTGGAGGGTCATCATTGTTGCTTCACCGCTAAGTAGTGGCTAACCTAAGGCTTCTGCCCTCATGGTGAGCTCCACACTGTCCTTCGTCATTCGGGTCTTCGCCGATGGCAGCACCAAATTGGGTTTCCGCAAACCCAACTACCCAACCTACCATGTGATTTTTGTACTGAGAATTTATTGCTTGTCATTAATGGTACTTTTCCTATAAAAATGGGGTCGAACTTGTCATTCTCACCCCCTAGTTTTCAAATTTTCAACAACAAACCAAAAACTCTAGCCCGTAGGAGATCTTTTAGCAACTTTAGACTGGATTTTCTCAAATCCACACACGATTTAGAGGTAGACGTGCATCATTTTATGTTGTGTCATTAAATTCTAAGGTATTAGGGTTTTGAAAAGTATTTAAATCATTGAAAGAAAACCTTAGTTCTCCCTTAGTGATCTCACCAAACTTCGCAATCCTCAGTCGTGCATAAACATTCAAACACTCGGTGTCATTTAAACTAGAAAAATCCATAGTTGTTCCCATGTGAAACCTCGTCCCACCTTCGTCATTCTTTGTGTGGCGAAGAGACACTTGCGTCCCACACCCTCGCTATTGTTTTTGTAGATCATATGCTAAAAGCTCAAAAAATAACCAAGTGCTTAACCTTGTGCGAGAGTTCCCATGCGGACCTCCACTTGTGGGTGGATGCATCCCCATCACAGTGGTTTAGTGGCCAAGCTCTCACGTCATCCTGCAGCATGGGACCCACTTTTGTCCTCATCGTCGAATGAATTGAGCTTGTCACTTGAAAATATTGCTAAGTCTGAATGATCTTGTGGGCCGCTAAGTGTGGCTCGCTATCATCCCATCATTGTTGTTTAGCAGCAAGATCACCTCGTCTGCCCACAATGCGGACTCTAATCCTTTCATTTTCATTTGTCTTCAGGAGTCTACCAAATGTAGAAAATGCTAAGTCAAATTAGTATGTGGGTTGTCGCATGTGGGTAGCCTTCCCTTAGTCTTTGTCCCCTAACGTTCATGCGCTCACGTCCCTCCATATTATGGACCCCACAAAAATGGTTTCCCTTTCACTCTAATGAGGTTCATCAATGCCTAAGTTAAGTTCTCAAGCTCCTTGCAGGCCTGCCTATGTGGATCACCGGCTGCGGACTACTGTCCATGTACCACCGTCCTTCTAAGGCCATTCCTTAATGGAAAACATCTGACGATGCCCCAATAGCTTCCATCCACATGTCCCAAGATGATCAAACTTTAAGACACAACCCTAGCCATCTGAACTTCCCACGGGTTCTGCAACATAGAATTTTGCATGCGGGTTGCCGCCTTCTAATTGTCATTACTTAGCGGATGAGCCTAAGCATCTTTCCACCTGACGATGCCTATGTGATCCAAACCCACAAAAGCATCGAGGCATAGTCTAATAATTCTAGGTGTCTCATAACTTGTTTTCACATGTGATTAACTATTCACTAATGTATTTTCCCTCCAAACCTACAATGCATAAATCCCAATGCAGGAAGCCACCTGCGGGTCTCTGTGCCTCCCTGGAAGCTATTTAATTTCTTTCACTTGGACAACTTCTACCCAAGGGAAACTTGTGTCCCTGGGCTTGCAATTTCCTAAATGGCCTTAATAAGCCCTAGATGCTAAGTGATGACAAATTTTAGATAATGTATTAATGATCCAACACTCGATTTGCAGGATTTGATTGACATTCACCTTAATTCACATGTAAGCACACTTACTACTTCTCTTGTATGCGGGATTTGTGGAATCTGCTATGGGGCCTTATGAGAAGCCTGTGTAGAAACCCGACAAAGGAAAGAATCCTACTTGCACTCCTAGAGGAAAAGAAGAGAAAGAAAAAATGAAGTACAAGTTTCATGTAGTGGAACACACATCAAATATTACCTCTAACTAGGAGACAATCTTAAATATTGACTTTGGACATGTCAATATAGATGAATTCAGAGAGAGGGTTATGTTGAACCCCAAAACAAACAGGGCCTTGAACATTAGGAAGAGTGGCCTAGCTAAAGTCATTGGTTTCCATCCCGCACGTAATGGCCTATTGGGAGTGCTACCACTCAAATACAAAGATAATTAACCATGACAAAAGAGTATTGGCTGATTTGTCAACCAAGTCAATTGGCAGGACCTTTGGCATTCCAATCTTTGATAAGATGGAAGAAGTAGAGAAAGGATTTTCCCAAAATGTATAGCAAATAGATCATGTTGGGTGCAAATGAACAATCAACCAGAATTGGTTGAAGGATAAGGGAAAATTGTTTCCAAGGTCCCTCAAACACTATATCGGAGTGACTTCTGTGAGGAGTACCATGATTTGGTCATGCTCTCGAGCAGACTGATGGGTTTTCCCACAGCAACATTCTTTGAGAACTAGATGTTTTATTTTATAGAGGAGATCCTCGAGGGAAATACCCAGTTCCATTGGGAAAAAATGATTAGTGACAACATACATCACAAATTAATGGAGGTAAAGAAGACCTCTCGCTTCTTCATGACTTCCTTTTTGGTCTACCTCCTGGCAGCCAAGTTCCCATATAAAGGATTGTTCTACACTGTAGAATTGGGAACCAAGCAAGGATAGTTGAAAGTATATGATTGTTACCCTCAACTACAATACAAAAATATTAAGAGGGAATACAGAAGAGTGAATGATTCCTTCACTGGGCATATAATCAAAATCTTGGGGGGAGATTTTGAGAGGAGGGTAGCGCACAACGCAAGGGAATTTGAGATAGGTTTTGGATATTCATTCATCCAATTCCCCAAGTTCACCTACATCAGAAATGAGGGATTCTCGGGAAGACCTTACAGGTTATCCCACTACCCCAATGATAAGATTATCATGTTGGAGGTAACTCGATAGCTACAAACTTCCCACACCTTGTTAAACAATAAACATAGAGCAGGGGTCCCATATCCCTCACTCTTGGGAAAGGTATGTATGCTTGTCCCATCACCCAATGTGTAGAATACTCAAAGGAGTTGGTCGAGTATAATCTCAACCTACATACAGAAAGAGGAGGAATAGTCCCCAATGGTAAGTTGAAGAAATGGGTTGGGAGAAAGTATGCCCATCGACCTCATGTTTGTGCCATAAAAAAATGGCCCCTTGTCATTTTTATGGCCTTTTAGGTCTTGTTTCATGGTGTTGGAACTATGTTGCTTTGATTTTATGTTGTAACATGGCTTGAACATGCTTATATAGGTACTAAAACTCAAAGAACGTCTTGTGAAGGTGTTGAGAAGTGTTGCAAGACATTTCTACATTATTCTAGACTCCATTTAATGCAATTTACCTAAAAATTACCTTCTTACTCATCAACAAGTCCTATATTGAAGTGTTGTAAAGTCTTGTAACAAGCCTTCACGCTTTTCTAGGCACATCTTCATTATTTACACCTTTCTCATACTTTATTTTATCTTTTTATGCCCTCATATGACCTAATTAGGTGTATTTTTGAATGTTATCCTAAAAAATAACATTAAATAGAACATTATTCCTGACACTTGTTTTTAGGTCCTAGGTGGGACCCATTCACCATGGGTGGCAAATGAGTCCCCCTTGGCCCCAAATTCAAAATATTTCAAATTTCCTTTCGGGATTTTATTCAAAAAAACTTGATGTCAGCTTGTGATGAGGTATGAATGGATAGTAAGGCACAAGAATTGTATAAATAAGTGGTTTTCATCTCATTTTAACCCCCATTCATCAAATTCACTTATCCACCTATACATTCAAGAATTCAAGCATTTTACATCAATAATTAAAGAACTTTTCAAGCACTTTGAAGCTGCCATTGACATTACTTCAAACTTGCAAGATCAAGAGTTAAGTGATTTGATATCATTTTCATGTTATTACATTATCTTTCTCTTGCATTTCATTATCTTTTCAAGGGTTTAATTACCAAAAGTGGGGTTTGACCAAGGAAAACTCCTATTCACTAACCCTAATCATTTTTCCCCTTTTCTTGTGTATTTGCAGCCTTTTGTTTGTATATTTGACAGGTTATAAGGTGTTGAAGATTTATTTTCATGTCAACTAGGTACTTCAAGTCAACATAAGTCAAATTCAAGCTTGGAGAGGCTTATTTGTCCATTTTCTGTAGATTTGACTTCAACAACCCGACAAGTAGACATTCCCAGATCTAATGTTACAGAGTTGTCTCCTAGTTTTTCAAAAAAATTGGATAGGACTGATTTGCCACCTATGTCAAATGAGTCCCACCTTAGGACTAGAAACTTGAGTTTTGTCAGATTTCAGATCTTGACAGACAGAAATCAGCTCCTAGTAGTTTTTCATCAGTAGGAGGACTGATTCACCACCTTGGGCGAATGAGTCCCACTGTGAAAAATTAGTAAAATTCATCAGCATTCCAGACACTCCAAACAACTCATATTTCATCCAAGTGCACTCATATTTACCCCTATACCTTTTGTTCTGCATAGTTTCTTCATTTTCATAGTTGTTTGTATATCAAAATGTCTTTTCAAACATATAACTTAAATTGCACTTTTGCATTCATTTTAGTTCATCTTAATCAGTTAATTTCATTTAGTTAAGTTAATTTATTTCATATCACATTGCACAGATCCTAATTTGAGTGTCACATAAGCATTTTGGACCTAAATCTCTCTCCTTTTAGGTGAAAATCCTAGAAGTGCTAGAGCAAGAATTTAGGTTCCCAAAATCTATGTCACAACGTCGAAGACTTTTGGGAAAATTGCAAAGATGACAAAGAGGTGCAGATGCACCACCACTATATGAGAATGACCCTTGCACTCACAAAGTCAGTCAATTTGTTTCAAGTGCCAGACCAAGTTGTCAATGATGACAACATGATAGATGAAAGATATGGTGCCACGATGAATGCGCCTTTGTTGGTGATAGACTAGGCCAAAGAGGAGGTCACTAACATGGATTCTCTCACTAGCCCTATGGAGAATAGAAAAAAACAATGGCTAGATGAACAGATTGCTAAATTAAAAGAACAAGGTGTCGAGCTTACATATGGGGAGCTTGAGGATGAAATGAGTAGTGAGACCGATAGCGCTGTTGCTGTGGAATCCTCTGGTGAAGCACCGAAATCCCCACCTATCACAAGATCTAGAAAGAGGAAGGAGGTATCGAAGCAATATCCCAAACACAAATTTTATACAAGGAAGGAAATAGAAGGACCACCACCTCCAAAGAAGGGAAGAACAGGGACTTTTGTGTTAGAAATTCTGACTATACGGGAGGAGGAACCCTTTCCTGAGGAAGAAGACTCTGAGCAGCCTCGCTCGCCACCACCGATGACATCCATCTCTGCTACCACCTCCAATGCAATCTTTTCCCATCTCACCTCCTCCTATGGTGGGCATCTCTGTCCACCTTTCCTTCGCCTCTCCAACTATTCATGTGGTAGTATTGGACTCTTCTTCCTCCACTACCTCCTCAATGTCAAATTCTTTGCTTCCACCTATTGCAAGGTGTGACCCTTGGTCTTCCTTGCAGCACTAGCACTTGGGTTTGTGACATGGTCTAACCGCCTCCTATGGTTCTTAACCGAAGCTTGTATCGGGCATTAATAGGTCGATCATTTGGTGCAACAACAAGTCCAACACCACCTCCCTTTCCTACTCTATCCACTTTGCCTCCTTCCCTAATGACAACCATTATGGCAATACCCACTCTTTCGCATGCCTTCACGGCTTAGATGCAAAACCTTCCCATTATAATTTCTATGGTAATGTTTGACCCCAAAGTCTAGGAATTTATGACCCAAATAGCCACTGCCTTGCCACTTCCTCCACCACCAACTGAGCCACCAAAGATAGAGGCGATAATATTGATCTTCAAAGAAATGGAATGGCTCAGTGCAAGGCAACCTAAGGGTGCTTTGAAAGATATTGCCAATGAACCTAAAGATTCTGATAGAGATGAATACTTTGAGCACCCGGATGGGGGGTTGAATGTAAATATTGATAAAGTGGCCTTCGATGAAGAAGTGCGGTAAAGCCCTGAAGATGAAGGAAATGACAAGCTTGATGAGCCTTATGACGTTGAAACCTCAGATAAAGAGGAGGAGGTGCTTCAAGAACATAAAAATGTAAGTGAAGAGTCTAACCCTAAGGAGCACTACTCCAAAGAAGGGAAAGAAGACATCGATACAGATGTGGAAATCTTGGAGGAACCTCCATGAACCAGTCAAGAAGAAGGCCCAAAGCAAGAAGAAATGCATTTGGAAGAGGAAGTTCTTCCTGAGAAAGAGCCAAAAAAGAAGGAAGAAGAGAGCACTAAAAGGATAGATGTCAAGCCTAAGAAGAATGTAGAGGTTGAGTGTGAAGAGGATAAAGGGACTTCCCTATAGCAGCAGGATCTTACCAAGGAAAACATAGCCTTCGTTGAACAAGACAAAAGAAACACCACGCAGAACAAAGGCTCAAATGAAGATGAAGAGGATGAGCTTCAAAGGGAGCAAGGAGAAGAGGAAGGTGATCATGAATCACCCTAGGTTCAAACTAAAATTCCTAACTAGTTGAAAAGGCAATTGAAAAAGAAGGCTCTTCTGGCCATATACCCTAGAGTACAACTAGAAGCAATCCTAGCCCGAGCCCAAACAAGAACTAGGAAAGAGAATAATCCTAATACCCACTCTCACATCATAGTGGATGCCTCTAGATCCTGAACAATACAAATTTCCACCCTTGTAATAGAGAAAGATACAGGTGCCACCTACAATATATAAATGATTAATCTAGGCCCAGAAAACTGTGAACAGAAGATAGGTGAATTCCAAGGGTCAGTAGCCACCATTGTGTAACAAATGAGCAAGGATCAATCCACTAAGGAAGAGTTGAAAGCACAGGTAGCGGATCTCACTGCTTATATTTAGTAGTGGACGTCTACAAAAGAGGAGACCCCAGTAGAAACGTCAGCTCCACCCTCCTTGCTATCAAAAGAGGATATCAGTAAGATGGAGAAGAGGAAGAATTGGACCAAGTCCATGACTGCTTGGTTCAACAAGGTGGTATCTTCTGGTGACAAGGGGATCGACCGTTCAATCACCATGTATAATAGGTACTGAAGCCTAGGGAAGTACATAGAAATTATGATGAATACCTACAAGGAGTTCCTAGAGGCATACAAGATAACTTATCTAAAATTGGAGTGCATCCTCAAGGTTTCTCAAAATATCTAGGAAGAGGAGCTGAAATTAGCAAAGGACGATCACTGGCTGGTAGAAACCTAGTTGATGAACCTAGATTATAGGAAGGAAGTCCTACAGAATCTCTTGCATGACCTCAAATTATCCCATGAGTGGGATGCTGAGCATCAGACAAATAGTGTTGACTATCTGAAGTTAATGACAAATTTTGAGATGCCTACCTTGGAGAAGGGTCCGGAAAAGATCAAGCCTTTGTTCCATAAGAAAATGGAGCAAGGATTTGGTGACATCTTGTCACCAGAATTTATGGATTTTATAGCAAGGGCTTTTTTCCAAATAGAGCAGATGATGGAGGTTGCCTCAAATTATATAGAGAATCAATGGGAAACCATTGAAAGAATCAAGAGGATGTCCTTCCAAATCCTCAAATCCAAGTTCTCTGAAGAAAGGAAACTTGTAGCCATGTTTTGAAAACTCATCCAGTATGAAAATGCTCAGAAAGTGGTTGAAAATCCCATCATAGATGATGAGTTCTTCTCAAAATAGTTACAAAGGATGGCAGCCACTACAGGACAAAATTGCTATAGTGTCAAGGCAGCTAAAGACAAAATAGGGAAAAAGACAAAGAGTCTATTTTATATTATCATATATTTGGGGGTAGGTGAAACCCTAATATAAAATGAATCTGAGCCACACAATGAGAATGAATCTTTTCCATTCATTTTCCATTTGGAAAACTATAAATAGGGGTCTCCTCTCATTTTCAAAGAGAGAGTTGAGTTGTTGTGTAAAGGCATGCTACAAAAATTAATGAGAATAGCATTGTTTGATGGATTCTTGTGTTTTCTTCACATGTGTGCATGATTCATTCTCCCAATCTTAGATTTTAGCTTATTTTTTTCTACCTTTAAGTTATTTTAGTTGTTAGTATATGTTGCACTTTAATGGTGAAGAATGTTGTGGTGTTGATATCTTCATTGCTCATAATTTTTGTTGTTTGTTGAGGATGCACAATAGTGTAAATTTAGTCTGACCATTGTTCATATTGTTGCACTTAAATTCATCTATTATTCATGCTTAATAGTGAATGGATGGTTGAAAATCTACATACCTTAGAAGATTGCACTAGTTTCATGAGACTGTAGGCAGTCCATTTGTTAAGTGGGACTTATTTTTAGGAAGGTTGTCCACTGTAGCATCCTCAATTGTTACTATTCAACATTAGTTGCAGGTTTAGGAAACTTCTTATCCCTTCTCCCTTTTGACTTTTCTTTGAAAATTGAAGTAATAAAAATTTATATCATCATCCCAAAGCCAAATTTGATAAGTAAAAAGGAGTTTTAGACTATTGTTCTAAACTTGCAGCAACTATTATTCATTTCCAAAATTCACAAAACTCCTTTTGCAGATCCAATTCCCTCCACACTTAGTCAACCATAAATGCCCTTTCTAATTACTAGCAAATCACATCAACCAACTAAACAATTCCAAGAATTGTCATGACCTAACACCCAAGAGACCATGGGGTAATTTCTAAAACTTAGTTGTAGAAATTACCTTTCAAGAGAGGTAGCATACTTGTGTGTTGCCTATGTTGAGAAAGTGCAAAAACACCCATCAACAGAACCAGAGCTAGAGGGAGGTCAACCAAGCTAAGTTGGATCAAATTGGTTCCTTCTCCCCTCAAAGGTTTCATAGAGTGCACTTTGATCTACACCAGACAAGGGAGAGTTTCAAGAGCTCAAGAACCCTACCAAGGCTAAGAGATCCAAGAAAGGGGAAGCATCTACTTTAGCACTTTCCACTCAACCTCCATCTCCTCCATCTCCTTATATCCATCCCTCTCATTCCTATCCTTCACTCCCGATAGAACCTCCTTCCCATCCACTCCAAATTTCCTTTCCACCCTTCACTTCCCATAGCCAAGGTGTTGTCTTGACCCTTACACACCTCTTTCAAGGTTTTTCCCCAACTGCGGTTCCATTGGACCCTCAAGTTACTATAGCATGACAAGTGAAACCTCCACCTCCCACAATGGCTTGGTTGGGAAACAACCCATCCCCATTGTCCTTCAATGACTACCATGATATTCCCAAGAATCTGGAAGGCTTCTACACCGAGTTCCATCCATGGGATCCACAAAGGATAGTAGAAGAGAACATAAATATTTTCCAAACAACCTTGAAGGATATGCAGATTGAACATGAAGATGTGGCATGTAGGATCTTCCCTTACTCATTGGGGGATGAGGCCTTCTATTGGTGCATCCATATGCCGACCGAACCCATCACTACTTGGGACCAAATGAAGAACACTTTTCTATAGACGTTCAAAGTTCCCATCAACCCTAATGAATTATATCAGTAGTTTATGTCCATCAAGAGAGAGGTTAATGAGCCTATCAGTTCATTCAATGACCGATTTCATAGGGCTTTCATGAAGTTGCATCCACCTTATGTGGTTGATGATTCCTCCGCTCCGATAGTGTACTACACCACCTTGGATAACCTTACATCAGCCTTAGTCAAGAGGATGCACCTGCCACCTGCCACATTAGTGGATGCATATGCAGAAGTAGTTACAGCAAGCACAGACTTGGGGTAGCACATTGCAAGTCTATTTACCTCATTGGGGCCCACTGCTCACCCCATGTAGATCCAAGTACTTACTCATGCCTTGGCTCACCAGACGCCAATGTTGAATCAAGTCCCTTAGTCACAAATAGCGCCACATTGAGGGAAGCCACTGAATTAGGTGCCCCTCGGTGCCTCATTACTTGCAGCCTCCACAATAGTAGGCTTGCACTCAACATCCCCACATGCCTAAATACTTACAAATTTCAGAATTCCCTCCTACCTAACAAAACCAACCTACGATGTAGTTGGTCTTCCTTCAAAACTTGGTACACAGCAGAATAATGTAGAGAAGGATCGAATCGATGAATTGACTAAAATGGTAAAGAAGTTGTCCACGGAGATGACACATTTTAGGAATCAAAACAACTAGTTGCAAGCATCTCAAAGGAGCATCCAATTCAACCTTAATTGATACAATTGTGACTCAAACACATCCACCAAACAGAATTATGAAAGAGGTCAGAATTCAAGGCAAGGCTTTGAGAGGTGGCCTTCACAAAGGAAAAATAGAACTTGGAACACTAGGCCAAATAATGGAGGCATCCCCACACCTCTTGATCAACTAGGTGGTGTCGATAATCCTACAAGTAGAGTTTACCTGGCTGAGGCTACCCTATCAAGGTGGTGTTGAATCCACAAAATGAACAGGCATTCTGAATTGGATTGTCTAGAATTTCAAACTACAGCAAAAAATTTTCAAGTAGAATTCCAAAATGCAACTGATGGTTTAGGATATAGAGACTTAGTCCCTTCAAAGCCATATGATTCCTTGGTGTTGGTGGTTAACTAGGCTCCTTTCCCAAAAATCAAAAACAACACACCCGAGAAGGAGGCTACGCCCAAGGATGAAGAGACGAAGGAGGTAAGTAACGATAGTGCCTTATCTCAGCTCTTCGATTCAGTAGATAATGGTCTAATAGATGAGGAAGAGCCACATGAGGATGAGGTTCAAATGTTTCATTAAAGGGAAACTCCATACAACTTAAGGAATAGATAAGTTGGTGGCCCTTTTATGACTACTACTCCTCCCTACAACTTTAGTACTCTTCCTAATCCTAATGCCAACAACAATCCTACCTACCCCCACGTGTCTGCCTAGTACTTCAATAGAAACAAGAAACTAAATCAAACTCAAGACCAACCCACTAGTTCTTCCCAAGGAAAATCTTTTGAAGCAAAGGTTGAACAAATGGGGGAATACATAGTTGAAGAATTCAAGAACGTTAAGTTGAGCCTTTTAGATTTTGAATTACTCAAAGTCCCAGATTTTAGAAATTCCTTCTTTAGGATGCTCAATGGGACTGCTTCATCCAACTCAACCCAAGAATCACCTACCGAGGTGGTTTCTTTTGATACCTCCCAAATTGAGCCTGTGATCGAGGAAATCTTGGGGAAGAAGCTTGATCAGCCCCCAAACTAGCAAGTCAATAAAATTCAATCAGTAGGCAAAACTCCCCCCAAGGAGTCAAACCCAATGCAACCGAAAGATAAATCCAATGAAAAAGACAAAAATCAAGTGGCTCAAGCTAATGTTTTAGTGGGGTTGTTTCAAGGGAAATTGGAAACCCCTCCTTTCTTGACAACAATCAAAATATTTGGCAAGAATCTGCATAACTGTTTGCTAGATTTAGGAGCCTCAACCAATTTCATTCCATTGGAAGTGTACAAATCCCTAGGAATAACTCCCACCCCCTCCCAAAAAAAAGGTAACTTAGTTGGATAAGACAGAAGTGAACATAGTTGGGGAATTGAACAAAATACCCATGTAGATTGTAGTGGATCCAAGGGTCCAGCATGTTATACACATTTAGATTGTCGATATCCCAGAAACCTACGGCATCATACTCAGAAGAGATTTCACCTAAGCCTTAAATGGTTATACTACTTTGGATTATTCCCACCTGAGGATTCCTTGGAAGGGGCTACCAAATCAGATTCGGATTTACCAGGAGCCTCGAATGAAGTTCATGACCACAAAGTATCACACGAATGAGGTGTTATTTGTAGAAACGCAGTTGGGAGATTATTGTCTTGTGGCTTATCAAGGCATAGAAGAGTTCCAAGAAGAAGTGGTTGAAGAGGTTCTTGTATTGTGCAGTTCCCCCACCAACTTAACCCATGTACCTGATAGTACATAGGTGTTGATTGAATCGGAAGATGAAAAATCCTACGAAGATGGTAACCTTGGATTGTTGGATGGATTCCAAGAATTTATACAAAAATGTGCACAAGATCAGCTCATTTTGGGAACCCAAATGGGTTTTCAGGAACTACTACTACCAAGTTGGTGTAGGGTACATAACACAGCCCATTCTGAATTTGAATGTTGCCTATGTCAAGCAGTAGTGGAGCATATCAAAGGACGAGTTACTCCAAGGGAAGAAATAGGAGAGCAACAAAATCAAGACCATCCCAGATCCATGCAACCACCTAATGATACAAAAGTAGATGCACAACCAAGAAAGGAAGCACGCTCAACCAGCTCCAAAGTCGAAGACTCTTCTAAGTTTTGGATGCTACATTTTGATGGGTCCAAATCCAAGCAAGGAGAAAGAACTGGCTTCGAGCTCATGAGTCCCATGGGGAAGACATATTTTGTTTCCCATAGACTCTAGTTTTATTGTAGGAATAATGTAGCAGAATACGAAGCATTAGTTCATGGGATTTTAATGGCACTAAGAAAGAAAGTTAAAATGTTGCAAGTCTTTAGTTATTTTGAACTAGTAGTGAAACAAGTTAGGAAACTTTACTCCTGTCATGAAAGAAGATTAGAAAACTATAGACACAAGGTGTGGGATCTTATAGAAGACTTAGATGCATTTAATATTTAGTTGATCCCACGTACTAAAAATCATGTTGCTGATGCATTAGCCCAAGCACCAAGCACCCTCCAGCCTTTGTCCTTAACTAAATTGAATAAATTTACTATAGAGCTCACCTCTACCCTGTCAGTACCTGACAATGTCACCAGATTTAAATTTTTTAATGATGAGAAGCACATCCTTGATTTCATCACAAGTTTCGATGTGTTTGCCACTCAAATTATTGATGAAACAGAACTAGAATAGGCTGAACTTGATATAGAAGGGGTCATCAACCTCAAAACTAATACAATACCATGGGGTATAGTTAAGCTAGAAATAATATTTAATTTGGATCAAATAAAGGGTCAGGACCAACAAACCAAGAGGGAGTCGATGGACAATCAATGTGATGCTCACAACATGGGTATGGCTAAAGAAGTTAAAAATGTGTTCATAGGAAAAGTGTGCACACTAGAGGAAAGAAAAGGGATCATTAACACGTTACACATTTATCATAATTTAATTTCTTGGGGGTATGAAGACCTCAAAACCTATGATACATCCATTATTACTAATACCATTCAGACCGTCAAGCCAAATGTGAGGCCTTTCTGACAGCGTCAACGCCCGATCAATGCATTGTTGGAGCCTATTATCTTCAAAGAAGTTCAGAAGTTGTTATCCACCTGAATTATCTTTCCTCTCAGGCATTCCATGTGGGTGGAAAATTTGGTTCTAGTTAGAAATAAGAATAGAGAGATCACACTATGCATGGATTTCATGAGTTTAAATAGGGCTTTGAAAAAGGACAACTATCTAGTGCCCTCATTGGATGAAGTATTACAAATATTCAATGGATCTTAGAATGTCATTTATAGATGGATACTCAATATATAACTAGGTGATGGTGCAATATGAGGATAGGCATAAATCGACATTTACTACCAATGGGGAATGTTTGCATATAGAAGAATGTTGCTCAGATTAATCAACATTGGCACTACATTTCAACGTGCAATGGACATTGCCTTCAAATATCTCATCAGTAAGTGCATCATCATATACATGGATAATCTCAATATGCTCTCAAATAAAAGAGGAGATCATTTCTTTGAATTGTGCAAGGTCTTTCAAAAATGAAGAGAGTTTGGCATTTCATTGAACTCGAACAAAGGTATCTTTGGAGTGACTGAGGGTAAGCTATTAGGACATGTGATTTCAGAGAAGGGAATCTCAATCGATCCATAATGCATCCAAGCCATATTAAAGATTCATCCTATAGGTAGCAAGAAATAAATGAATTATTTCTTTGGAAATATCAACTTCATCGGGAAGTTCATCACATGCTTCGCTGAGATAGTCAAACCATTGAACGTTGTGCTCAAGCAAGATGCTAAGGTGGAATGGACACCAGAAGCCAAGCAAGCTTTTTAAGAAATCAAGAGAGCTATCACAGGTGATCTAGTGTTGGTCAGTCTAGATTACCTGAAGCCATTCTACATCTATTTGTTTGCTTTAGATCATTCGTGTGCCAGCATGTTGATGTAGAAAGGTGACAAAGGGAATAAGCACCCCATTAAATTTATGAGTGCTCCACTGAAGGATGTTGAATTAAATTATCACAATGTTGAAAAGTAGGCATATGCCTTGTTCAAAGGAGTTAAGAAGTTTAGATACTATATCTTGAGGAATAGAGTGTTCACCATAGTTCTAGATCCAGTTGTCAAGACCCTGTTAATGCAGAATGAGTTAGGGGGATGAAGAGAGAATTGGGTCACACTGCCACAATAATATGACATGGAGATTAAACCCATGAAATTGGTCCACAAGAAAGCTCTCACCTACAAATTTATTAAGTTTTTGAAAATTATTTAAATTTTTGAAAGAAAACCTTAGTTCACCCTTAGTGATCTCGCCAAACTTCACAGTCCTCGGCCCCGCATAAACATTCAAACCCTTGGTATCATTTAAACTAGCAAAATTCACAGTTGTGCTTGTTTAGAACCCCATCCTACCTTCGTCATTCTTCGTGCAGCAAAGAGACCCTTGCGGAAGACACCCTCCCTATCGCCGCCCTAGATCATATGTTGAAAGCTCAAAAAATTACAAAGTGCTTCACCTTGTGTAGGAGTTCCCATGTGGAACTCCACTTGTGAGTGGTTGTCTCCCCATCACCATACTTTAGCAATCAATCTCTCATGTCGTCATGTAGTGTGGAACCCACTTTTTTCCTCATTGTCGAATGGACTGAGATTATCACTTGAAAACTTTGCTAAGTCTGAATGATACTGCAGGCTGTTGTGTACAGATTTCCGTAGTCCCATCGTCATTGTTTAGTGGCAAGATCACCCCATCCACCCATAATGAAAACTCAAATCGTTTTGTTTTTGTTCATCTTTGATAGTTTTCCAAGCACAAAAAATGTTAAGCCAAAGTAGTATGTGGGTTGTTGCATGCAGGTAGCCTTCCCTCAGTCGTCATCCCCTAACATTCACATGCTCATTTCCCTCCGCACTGTGGACCTGGAAAAAATGGTTTCCCTTTCGCTTTGATGTGGTTCATCAATGCCTAACTTAAGTTTGCAAACACCTTGTGGGTCCGCCTATGTGGATCACCATCCATGGACCACCGTCCCTTTGAGGCCATTCCTTAATGGAAAACATCTGACGATGGCTCGATAGCTTCCATCCACATGTCCCAAGACAATCAAACTTTAAGCCATAACCCTAGTTGTCTAAACTACCCATGAGTTCTGCAACATGGAATTTTGTATGCGGGTTTCCACCTTCTAAATATCGTTACTTAGCGGCTAAGCCTAAGCATCTTTCCACCTGATGGCGCTTGTATGACCCAAACCCACAAAAGTGTCGAGGCATATTCTAACAATTACATGTGTCTCATAACTTTTTTTTGCATGTTCTTAACTATTCACAAAGGGAATTTCCCTCCAAACCTACAATGCAGAAATCCCAATACGGGTAGCCACTTGCAGGTCTCCATGCCTCCCTAGATGCTATTTAACTACTTTCACTTTGATAGCTTCCACCCAGGGGAAACCCACATCCCTAGGCCCATAATTTCCTAAATGGTCTAAATTAGCCCTAGATGTTGAGTGATGATGAATTTTAGATAATGTATTAATGATCTAATGCTCGATTTGCAAGATTTGATTGAAATTTCCCTAAATTCACATGTAAGCTTACTTACTATTTCTCTTGTATGCAAGATTTATGGAATCTGCTACGAGGCCTTTTGAGAAGCCTGTGCACAAACCCGACAAAGGAAAGAATCTTTCTCACACTCCTAGAGGAAAAGAAGAGAAAGAACAAATGTAGTACGAGTTTCATGGAGTGGAACGCACATCAAATAATACCTCTAGTTGGGAGACAATCTCAAATACTAACTTCAGACATGTCAGTATAGATGAATTCAGAGAGAGGGTTATGTTGAACCCCAAAATAGATAGGGCCTTGAAAATAAGGAAGAGTGGCCTAGCTAAAGTCGTTGGTTTCCCTCCTACACTTATAGCCCCAAAGTTGGTAATGGCCTACCAGGAGTGCTACCACTACAATAGAAAGATAATTGACCATGACAGAAGAGTATTGGAAGATTTGTCAACCAAGTCAATTGGCAGGACCTTTGGCATTTATGTCTTCAATAAGATGGAAGAAGTAGAGAAAGGATTTTCCCAAAATGAATGGAAAATAGATCCTATAGGTGCAAATGAACAATCAACCAGAATTGGTTGAAGGATAAGAGGGAAAGTGTTTCCAAAGTCCCTCAAATGCTATATCATGGAGTGAATTCTTTGAGAAGTACCATGATCTGGTCACGCTCTTGAGCAGAGTGATGGGTTTGCCCACAACCACATTCTCTTAGAACTAGATGTTTTATTTTATAGAAGAGATCCTCAAGGGAAACACCCGGTTCCATTGGGGAAAAAATGATTACTAACAACATGCATCAGTGATTAATGGAGGTAAAGAAGACCTCTCACTTCTTCATGACTTCTTATTTGGTCTATCTCCTGGCAGCCAAGTTCCCATATAAAGGATTGTTGTACGCTAGAGAATTGGGAACCAAGCAAGGATAGTTGAAAGTATATGATTTCTACACTCAACTACAGTACAAAAATTTTAAGAGGGAATACAAAAGAGTGAATGATGCCTTCACTGGGCATATAATCAGACTCCTGGGGGGAGATTTTTAGAGGAGGGTAATGCATAGTGCAAGGGAATTTGTGATGAGTTTTATATATCTATTCATCTAGTTCCCCAAGTTCACCTACATTAGAACTAAGGGATTCTAGGGAAGACCTTACAGGTTACCCTGCTACCCCAATGATAGGATTTTCATGTTAGCGGTAACTCGATAGCAGCAAACTTCCCACACCTTGTTAACTAATAAACACAAAGCAAGGGTCCCATATCCCCTCACTCTTGCACAAGGTATCTATGCTTACTTCTCTGCCCAATGCACAGAATACTTAGAGAAGGAGTTGGTTGAGTATAATATTGACCTTCATACAAATAGAGGAGAAATAGACCCCAAGGGTAAGTTGAAGAAATGGGTTGGGAGAGAGTATACCCATCGACCTCACATCGAAGACTTTTGGGTGAATTGCAAAGATGAAAAAGAGGTGCAGATGCACCACTATATGAGAATGACCCTCTCATTCGTAAATTCAGTAAATTTGGTTCAAGTTCCAGACCAAGTTGTCGATGCTGAAAACATGATAGTTGAAAGATATGGTGCCTTGATGAATGTGTCTTTGTCACTGATAGACTATGCCGAAGAGGTCACTGGCCTAGATTTTATCACTCACCCTATGGAGAACAGAAAAAACAATGGCTAGATGAATAGATTGCTAAATTAAAATAACAAGGTGTCGAGCTTACATATGGGGAGCTCAAGGATGAAATGAGCAGTGAGACTGATAACACTGCTAATGCGGAATCCTCTGATGAAGCACCAAAATCTCCACATGTCACAAGATCCAAAAAGAGGAAGGAGGTACCAGAGCGATAGCCCAAACACAAAGTTTATACAAGGAAGGCAACAGAAGGACCACCACCTCCAAAGAAGGGAAGAATGGGGACTTTTGTGTTAGAAATGTTGACTATCCAGGAGGTGGAACCCCTACTTGAGGAAGAATAGTCTAAGCGGCCTCGCTCACCACCACCGACCACATCCATCTCCACTACCACTACTGCTACAACTCCACCACCTCCAATGCAATATTTTCTCATCTCATCTCCGCCTGTGGTGGACATCTATGTGCACCTTGCATCTGCCTCTCCAATAGTTCATGTGGTAGTGTTGGACTCTTCTTCCTCCACTAGCTCCTCATTGTCGACTTTTCCTACTCTATCCACCTTACCTCCTTCCCTAATGATGACCACTAAATGAATACCCACTTTGTTGCATGCCTTCATGGTTTATATGAAAAATGTGTCCATTGAGATTTCTAGGGTAATGATTGACCCCAAATTCCAGGCATTTATGGCCCAACTAGTCGCTTCCTTTCTACTTCCTCCACCACCAACCAAGCCACCAAAGATGGAGGCAACAATACTGACCTCCAAAGAAATGGAACGGCTCAGTGCAAGGCAACCCGATGGTGCTTTGAAAGATATTTTGGATGAACCCAAAGATTCTAATAGAGATGCATACTTTGAGCACCCTGAGGAGGGGCTAAACATAAATATTGATAAAGTGGCCTCCGATGAAGAAGTGTAGTAAACCCCTGAAGATGAAGGAAGTGAAAATCTCGATGAACCTTATGAGGTTAAAACCTCATATCAAGAGGAGGAGGTGCTTCAGGAACATAAAAATGTAAGTGAAGAGGCTAACCCTAAGGAGCACCACTCTGAAGAAGGGAAAGCAGACACTAATACGGATGTGGAAATCCTAGAGGAACCTCCACAAATCGGCTAAGAAGAGGGCCTGAGGCAAGAAGAAATGCATTTGGAAGAGGATTTTTTTCTTGAGAAAGAGCAATAAAAGAAGGAAGAAGAGAGCACTAAAGGGAGAGATGTCAAGCCTGAGAAGAATGTAGAGATTGGGCATGAAAAGGATAAAGGGACTTCCCTACAGCAATAGGATCTTACCAAGGAAAACATAGCCTCTACTAAACAAGTCAAAGGAAAGGTCGCATAGAAAAAAGGCTCAAATGAAGAGGAACAGGATGATGGAAAGATTCCTAGTGATGACAAGGATGAGCTTCAAAGGGAGCAAGGAGAAGACAAAGGTGATCATGAATCACCCTAGGGTCAAACTGAAATTCCTAACTAGTTGGAGAGGCAATTAAAAAAGAAGGCTCTTGTGGCCGCAGACCCTAGAGCAAGGCTAGAAGCAATCCTATCCCAACCCCAGACAAGAACCAAGAAAGAGTAGAAGCCTAAGACCCACTCTCACATCATTGTGGACACCTCTAGTTCCCATACAATACAAATTGTCACCCCTATAACAAACAAAGATACAGGTATCGACTATAATATATCAACGATTATTCTAGGCTAGGCATCCTGTGAATCAAAGATAAGTGAATTCCAAGGGTCGGTAGCCACCATCGTGCAACAAATGAGAAAGGATCAATCCACTAAGGAAGATTTGAAAGCACAAGTAGTGGATCTCACCACTTATATTCAGCAATGGACATCTATAGAAGATGATACCCCAACAGAAACATCAGCTTTGCCCTCCTTGCTATCAAAAGAGGATATCAGTAAGATGGAGAAGATGAAGAACTTGACCAATTCCATCACTGTTTGGTTCAACAAGGTGGTATCTATTGGTGACAAGGGCATCGACCATGTGGTCACCATGTATAACAAGTATCGAAGCCTAGGGAAAGGCATAGAAAGTATAATGAATAGCTACAAGGAGTTCCTAGAGGCATACAATATCACTTAACCAAAATTGGAGTGCATCCTCAAGCTTTCTCGAAATATCTGGGAAGAGGAACTAAAATTATCAAAGGAGGATCATTGGTTGGTAGAAATTTGGTTGATGAACCTAGATTACAGGAAGTCCTAGAGAAGGTCTTGCAATACCTCAAGGTTGACCATGAGTGGGTTTTTGAGCATTGGATGGATAGTGTTGACTATCTGAAGTTAATGACAGATTCTGAGATGCCTACCTTAGGGTTGGATCCGGAAAAGATCAAGCCTTTGTTCCACAAGAAAATGGAGCAAGGAGATGGTGACATCTTGTCACAAGACTTTATGGATTTTTCTACAAGGGCTTTCGTTTGGACAGAGTAGATGATGGAGGCTACCTCAAATTATATAGAGAATCATTAGGAAATCATCGAAAGAAACAAGAGGATGTCCTTCCAAATCCTCAAATTTGAGCTCGCTGAAGAAAGGAAACTTGTAGCCATGTTTGGAAAATTCATCGAGTATGAAAATGCTCAGAAAGTGGCTGGAAATCCCATCATAGATGATGAATTCTTCTCAAAATAGTTACAAAGGATGTCAGCCACTACAGGACAAAATTGCTACAGTGTTAAGGTAGCTAAAGATAAAATAGGCAAGATGACAAAATAGGGAAAAAGACAAAGAGTATTTTATATTGTCATATATTTGGGGATAGGTGAAACCCTTATGTAAAATGAATCTGAGCCACACAATGAGAATGAATCTTTTCCATTCATTTTTCTTTTGGAAAACTATAAATAGGGGTCTCCTCTCATTTTCAAAGAGAGAGCTGAGTTGTTGTGTAAAGGCATGTTGTAGAAATTTAATGAGAATAGAATTGTTTGATGGATTCTTGTTTCTTCTTCACATGTGTGCATGATTCATTCTCACAATCTTAGATTTTAGCTTTGTTGTTCTAGTTTTAAGTTGTTTTAGTTGTTAGTATATGTTGCACTTTAATGGTGAAGAATGTTGTGGTGTTGATATCTTCCTTTTTCATACTTTTTGTTGTTAGAGTAAAGGTTTTAACTTAATTATATTAATTAAGTTATCTTTATTCCTCTCTTAAGATTTCACTTTAGTTTTCATATTGTGACATTTAATAATTATATTAATTATTAAATGTCTATCTATTAGGGTTTCTTTAGGGTTGTACAATCTCCTTTTATAAGGATTGATCATTGTATTTTATCTCTCTCTGATTAATACATTTTTCATATTTCAGAGTTTCAAAACCCTCTCTTGCTTTTTTCCCCATTCTCTTTCCTGTGACAGGTATCTCTTGCATGCAGGTGTTCTTGGGCTTTAAAGTTGGATCTAACAACTTCTACATGGTATCAGAGCCGACCTACTGCAGCCTATTCTTGTTTTGAAGATTTTGGAGCTACGAGGATTGGATCTGGCTTTCACAGGTTTTCGATTAGATTTTTTTGTGGATCTAGGGGTTGCCTAATTTTCTGGGCATTTTGGGCCAAAATGGATATCGCCATTGACTCCGCAGCACCCAAAAACCCCTATTTTCATATTAAAAATGTTTGATTCGCCCATAGTTGATCAAGGAAGCAAAAAAAATTTGGCCCCACGGCCATACGGCCTCAGGTCACAATCTACGAGGTGAAAAATTGAAAACAAATCAAAAAAATTAAAAGAAAAATCAATTTTTGCACTTTAAAAAAGCACAGCCCATTGAAAAGGGCTGCACCACCCACTGGCCACCAGGCGGCCACCACAATGCAGCCTCAAGCCAAGCGGCCTCCCAACCGCCGCCGGCTTGCCACCGGCTTGCCACCCGGCCACTTCTCTGTCGGCTTGCCGCTCCTGCATCGCCTGTGAGCCACCCTCCACCAGCCCGCAACAGAGCACCACCCACGCATTGCCTCCTCACCGCTCGCATGCCACCAACTCGCCACCAGCGCCCAGCCCGCCGCCACTCTTCAGCCCCTAGTCTTGCATGCGACTAGGGGCCTGTCTTTTTTAGCCCCTGAGGGCTCTAGGGACCTAATTGGACATTTTGGAGTTGTTTCACTAAATCGGGTGTAAAATGGACGTCCAAGCTCGAATTTTTGAAAATGAATAGGCATCGGAAAGCTAGTTCCAAGACTAATCTATTGATGGTAGTTATTTTTTCTGATTTTTCCATTTTACGTCTTTTTTTCCAGTCAAAGTCAGAACTTGTGTTTTTCACTCCCGGGGACGTATCTTTTGCGTCCAAACTCCGTTTTGCACAAACGAATAGGTGTTGGAAAGGTATTGCAGTGATATTTCTAGATCTATAGTCTATTTCATCATAAAATTTACCAAGTAAATTTTATTCAGCTTTGCGTGTTTTTACACTTTCCTCAATTACTTGGACATTCCAGCACCTACATGGGTTATGTTTGCGTGGGATGGGTTATATTAATTTGATCTAAATGCAGTAAGGTTAGATTTATCATTTGAAGAGTTATCATGGGTTTTTCTACTCACCCTTTAGTTGTTATTCTGGAACAGGGTAATTATGAGTCATGCGCAAAGGGTATACTTACACATTGTAGGTGGCTTAATATTTTGCCTTATTTGTATGATCTCATACCTAAACCAACCACTTCAGAGGGAAAATTAGCATGGGATATCATTAGAGATCACATAGTAGGACTTATATTGTCTAGTGTTGATCATGACACTGTGTTGGCTATATCATACATTGATTGTCCTCACCCACTTTGGACACGTCTTTGGGAAATCTATGGAGACCCAATTCTCTCTCCATTCCTATAAGATCCTGCTTCAAATTGTCTCTTACCCATTGCTTGGAGAGAGAATACACCCTTTGATCATGATACTTTAGAGGAACTTGAGTATTTAGACACCCTTACATATTCTGATGGATCAGAGGCTTGTCTCACAGTTCCTACTCTTCGGACTGCGACTTCATCAACATCTTCTATTGTTCCTGATTCAGTGCAGCAGTGCATCATTCACCTTCCAGACATAGCAACTTTGGAGTCTTATCTTGCAGACATGTCTTTCTTGTTTGTTGAGTCCTATATTGCATATTTGGAGGATTATTTTGAGGACAGTCATCTCCTCTACCTTGACAGTCAGGTTATCACTGTACACCCACCATTATCCTTGCATTCATAGGTTGCATTTCTAGATTCTCCATATTAGTTTGGATTTGGCATCATTTGTTTTAGTTCAAACAAAGATATTCTTCAACATCCTATCATGGCACACATCTTCAGACAGATTGGTTCATCACTCTTCACAGGGTTTATTTGACATCGTCCTTTGAATCAGTTTCTTCCCAAGGGGAGGAATATTATTTTCTGCTTCAGGATCTCCTTTTGGATTCTACATCAGGCATCTACCATTGTGACAAGAGTTTCTTCATTTTGGGGGGGCCTTCTTGTCTCTTTATATCTCTCCTATGGAGACCATTGTATATGTACTTATATGATAGAAGTTGTCTATGGGGGGTATCATGTAATCCACCTCCTATCCTTCTTTCATTAGTGCATTTATTTTCTCTCTTTTGGGGGGGAGTTTTGTTCCCATGAGGTTTTCTCCCTTTCTCCACTTTACAGAGATTTAGTTGTATTCAGGTACCTGATCAGGCCTAGTTGTCGGGACCCTTGTTTTCTTTCATGCATTGTAGTTACCTTTGCTTTCTTGCACATGTTTGTAGCTACACTCTTGCTCATCTTAAGGGGGGGTGTTAGAGTAAACGTTTTAACTTAATTATATTAATTAAGTTACCTTTATTCCTCTCTTAAGATTTCACTTTAGTTTGCATATTGTGACATTTAATAATTATATTAATTATTAAATGTCTACCTGTTAGGGTTTCTTTAGGGTTGCACAATCTCCTTTTATAAGGATTGATCACTGTATTTTATCTCACTCTATGATTAATACATTTTTCATATTTCAGAGTTTCAAAACCCTCTCTTTCTTTTTTCTCCATTCTCTTTCATGTGACAGGTATCTCTTGCATGCAGGTGTTCTTGGGCTTTGAAGTTGGATCTTACAACTTCTACATTTGTTGTTTGCTGATGATGCACAGTAGTGTAAAGTTAGTTTGAGAATTGTTCATATTGTTGCACTTAATTTCATCTATTATTCATGATTAATTATGAATGGATGGTTGAAAATCTCTAGACCTTAGAAGATTGCACTAGTTTCATCAGACTGTAGGCAGTCCTTGGTTAAGTGGGACTTAGTTTTAGGAAGGTTGTCCACTATAGCATCCTCCATTGTTATTGGTCAACATTAGTTGTAGGTTTAGGAAAATTCTTATCCCTTCTCCCTTTTGAATTTTCTTTGAAAATTGAAGTAGGAAAAAGTTCTAGCATCATCCCAAAGCCAAATTTGATGAGTAAAAAAAAAAATTAGACTACTTCCCTAAACTTGCAGCAATTGTTCTTCATTTCCAAAATTCACAAAACTCCTTTCGCATTTCCAATTCCCTCCACACTTAGTCAACCATAAATTCCCTTTGTGATTCCCAGAAAATCACATCAACCAACTGAACAATTCCAAGCATTGTCATGACCTGACACCCAAGAGACCTTGGGGTAGTTTCTAAAACTTAGTTGCAGAAATTACCTTTCAAGAGAGGTAGCATACTTGTGTGCTTCCTATGTTGAGAAAGTGCAAAAACACCCATCAAAAACATACATGGCTTAGGTTAAATGGCATTATCACCAGTTGGGTCATTGAAATGTTGATTATTTGTAAAGAATTTAACCAAATTACATATTGTAAATATTGTGAGTAAAGAACTTTTATGAGGAATTAAAAATGGATGATTAAATTTAACCCTAACCCACACACAAGGAACATATTTACTAATAATGTAGGGAATCAAGAGGAATATTAGCACTTCTATAAGGAATCCAATAGATGAGGAACTCGAATTCTCCATTTCACAGGTCATATCAATTGGTGAGATAGTTACAGATACTCACCCAAGAGGGTTCAGTGATCATGAATTTTCTACGTCGATTGAGCAAGTGGGTCCCTCTCAATGGGCTAAGAATATCATTCCAAGTAGGTTGCATTTGGTAGGAGGGTTTATGTTGGAAATGGACGCCACTGAACTAGTACTAGAATGTATGAGATGGTATGACCCAAACAAGAGGGTCATTGAGAAAGAAGGAAGAGAATATGTAGACCTCTCCACAAAGGGAATTGTATACACATTTGGGCATTCCACATTCAAAAAGAAGAATCCATTGGATATACAAGTTTTGGCCACAATGTACCTGAATGTAGAGGAACAAAACAAGAAGTTTATGAGTTCGACATGGTGTCAGGAGAAGCTTACAAAGCAAATGAATTAAATATCGAGGTCAACATTTATTTAGGATGTTCAAGACATAATAATTTGTTGGAAGAATGAAGAAGAATGGATAACTATATAGTTTTTGTGTTGTCATTGATGTCACCATGATATATAAGTTGCGACTGCAAGACTAAGTCATTGCTTGATACGATATTCTGGACTAGTATCTAAACTGGTATATAGTTTACATCCTCTGGTGTTTTGGTCCACAATCCTCCTCGGTTGGTTGTTGCTACTTGAAATTTTTGGAAACATTTTATGGATATTAGAAACATGTATGTTCATAATCTCACATACACAGGTGCTCGTACATAGTATCCACATTATTTTGTTGATTGCATTTTTCTATTTAGCCTATCTCTAGCCGACCTCATGGATAATTGGTGTTATGGTGAATTAATTTTGTTATGTAGATGTATGTGTGACCTATCTTAGGTCTATGTTGACATGATGAAGCATGCTACACATTTTGATTTATTGTTTGGAAATATTTTGTGAATGCTTGAAATAGATAGCTGGTATTTTTGGTAAATAAGGATAGCATCTAATTAGGCTGGCCTAATTGATGCTTGTGGATGAGCTAGATATATATGTCAAAAATTTGAATATTGTGGCAAGAGACTTATTGTGAGGTTGCAAATGTGAATGTTAAGTTAGTTTATTGAGCATCACCAAAACTGAATCAGCACTTGTTAGGTGTACTCTTACCAGTTCGTTTCGGTTGTGAAGCCATTTTGTTTTGTAATATTTCTGTAGGTAATGAGCCTTCTTGTCTAGATAGTGATTCCTCTTGTAAGCAGTAAGATTTTTCATCCAAACAGTGGGTCCCTTTCTGGGCAGTGAGCCCTTTGGCAGTGAGCCTTATATATTTGGTTTTGGAATCACTTTATATTGTGAGTTAATACTCACTATCATTTTTCCCTCATTGGGTTTTCTATGTAAATCTAGTGTTTTCTGTGTTGATATTGCTTTCTGTTATTTGCATTTCATGTTCATACTTAATAACAGAATTGTGTGGTTGTGAAGTTGATAAGTGTTTGATGTTTGAATTTGAATCCAGACAGTGGGTCCCTTTCTGGGAAGTGAGCCCTTTGGCAATGAGTCTTATATATTTGGTTTTGGAATCACTTTATATTGTGAGTTAATACTCACCATCATTTTTCCCTCATTGGTTTTTCCACGTAAATCTAGTATTTTCTGTGTTGATATTGCTTTCTATTATTTGCATTTCATGTTCATACTTAATAACAGAATTGTGTGATTGTGAAGTTGATAAGTGTTTGATGTTTGAATTTGAATTTGGTGACAAATGATTCACCCCTCTCCTCTCAATTGTATTGTTCCCTTTAACAATTGGTATCAAAGCATTGGTTCCTTGGTGAAAAGCATAACCACTTGAGGAAGATCCTAAAGATTAAACAAATGGATGATAAAGAACTCTAGGCTGCACTTGAAGATCTTGATAAGGCTGAAAATGAAAATAGAGATTTGAAAGAAAATATTGATGAGGCAAATGAATGTGTCCGGAAACTAAAAGAGCAATTGAAGAAATTCAAAGAAAGACATAGAGAAGTGAGTGAGCAGTAGAAATAAGAGATCATCGAATTGAAAGTGCTAGTAGAAGAAAAGAAGAGAATTGAAGAAAGTCTAAATATAGTGGTGCAAAGCAAGATTGATGAATGCACTAGACTTCAACAAGAGGTGATGAATTTGAAAGTAGAACTGGAGAAATCAAAAATCTGTGAAAATAATTTCAAATCTAGCTCCAACAAGGTTGATGAGTTAATTGCAGGACAAAAACCAAGTAAAGACAAAGGTGGCTTGGGAAATGAAACAAGTGAAAGCTCAAAGGATAATCAAAAGACTCAAGACAAAGGGAAGCAGAAAATAAATTCAATGAACTTTGCTAGAAGACCGCCTATGAGACAACCTAATGCACAAAGGTATCCATATTTCAATGGTGTTTTTTTTTCATGTAACAAATTTGGTCATAGGGAAACTGAGTGTATAAGTAGAATGAATTAGTTTTCTGGTTCCTTCTCTAGACAATGTTTTACATGCAATAAAATTAGACATAAAGCTACTGAATGTAGATCTCGGGTGAGAATGATTAGTCGAGTGATGATGAATAGGTTTAATGGATGAAGAATGAATCAATCTTTTGATGGCTATTGCTATACATGCAACAAGTTTGGACACAAAGATAATCACTGCAGATCAAGAGTTAATGGAGGAAAAACTAATTAAAGAAATATTATCTGCTATAACTACAACAAACCCAAACATATCTCAAGATTTTGTAGAAGTAAGAAGGGAAAGTAGTCTGCTTCGGTAAAGAAGAATGAGCCAGTGAAGAAAATTGACAAAGATGAGGTGAAGCAAGAAATGAATAAGATATGGAAGAAGAAAGAATAATAGCTAGAGACAATAGATGTGTATGTGCCCTCATCCGGTGCAGATAATTTCTTTGGAAATTAGACCTAACATGGTCTTAGGGGGAGCATTAACAGAAAATTGTACAAACCCCCTGGATGTATGATGTGTCAAATGTTGGCATGATGATATGTTGAATAAAATGAGTAAACATTGGTTATGCAAAAGAAACTAGAAGAAAAATTGCAGAGATGTTCTTTTGCGGGTCGATTTAGGGTTTACAGTGCAGAGAAATAGGGTTTTTATCAGCTTTTTGAAGAATGCCACATTTAATGCAAATTAGGGAAAACCAATGGTGTATAAAGTAAAATTCATAAGTATTTCGATCACTTTTACAATTAAAGAGTTTGAAAAATGACTTGGAGCAACCCTAAACTGATATTGAAGTGATTTGGAGAAATTCTAAGGTAATCTGAAGGAATCATTACAGATAATTAATGGAAGCTTTAAAAATTATTTCTCAGTTTACGAAGGGAAAGAAAGGAAAAGGAAGAAGTTTTGATTGAACAATAATGAATTCAAGAAATATAATCATGATGATGGACATAGAATCATGTGGTGATATTCCACTAAAGTTCAAGGGTGTTGAATTGGAAAAATTTGATCATAAGAAGATGAAGGAAATGGAACTAGGGTTGGAGACAAATAAATTGTAGAGCAGAAAAACCCTAGGTATGGATTTATGGGGAGAATTTCCTTGGTTTTTAGACAAATAATCTATCTTGTTCTTGTTAAGTCAATTCAAGGATGGCAGCATTATTTTGGACAAACCCTATTCGATCATGAAGGAGGCAATCGAAGCTATTATTGGTTTATGCAGTTTTGGGGACCTCCCTGGAAAGAAAACCATGAAATACAGAGATGTGGAGGAACTTACTGGTATCAACAAAGACCCTCGAGCTCTACTAATAAATACTATTTCCAATCCTACTATAAGGTATGTTGTGTACGACATCTCTTATAAAATCTACTTCAGAAATCAAGAAGGATCTACTTTAGCTATTGTCGTATATCTTGCACACATGATGGTAAAGGAAAACAAGAAACTTGATTTGTGTAGTCTTATTATGGAAAACCTAATCGAGAATTTATGAATTTCATTGGTTGAGGGTTATCCTTTATGATTTGGGTCTTTGCTTGTATGTTTGATATTTTCCTTTCTGAGTTCGCTACCGGGAAGAGAGTATGTTAAGTGGGAATCTGGTATTCCTGTCAGAAAACAAGTGTACAGGTATTTGCAATTGATGGAGGAAAATGCAAGTGTTTGCAGAACCTATTTCACATCCCTAAAGATGAATTTGTGCTCTGGTGTGTTAGAAAAAGGTTCCTCTTCTAGAAATAAAGAATTGGAAGTTGTCATTAGTGAGTCACTTCCAAAATCTAAAAGGATAAAAAATATCACAAAATATGATATCACTATCTTGGAAGAAAAGAAGAATGAAGAAGAATTTCTGCTTGGACCTGACTCCTTTGATCTAGAAGATAAACAGATGATGTTAGATAGAGGTGATTTGAAGAAGGTTGGTGAAATGTGGAGTGCATGCTCTCTAATCAAGAGACTTAAGATTGATGATGTACTGATTGATTATTTTCTCAATAGGGTTATCTAAGTTTCAGATGTGTCTGACTCATTACCAGATGATCTAGTAGAGGTTATTGAAGAAAGAACATTGTTGGAAGGACCTAAAGCTCATAAGTTCAAAGCTATGATTGAGAGAAGATGTACCAAAGCTAAACAAATTTTATCTAAACACATTAATGAGACAAGAGAATATATTAAGGAAATATCTGGCATCTATAGGTATTGTCTCTGGTGGCCTGCAGCTGTTGACAATTTTAGAAGCAGCATTGAAGCCATTGAATCTGAGATAAATAGTATTAGAAATATTTTCTACTTCTTCAAAGACAAAAATGGAAAACAGAGAATAAGAGTTGGTGAATTGCAAGTGGATTTTTTGATTGCTCATAGACAAAGAGAAGACTTGGTTAAAACCTTTTGGTTGGTTAAAGAAATTGTCGAGGTCTAGTTGGATCATCTCTCCATAATACTATCTAATGCAGAAGATTGTGAATGACAATGTATGTCTTCACACCATACATCCTCCTTTATGATTTTGTCATTATTGGATAGTATGAGTGCCAAGATGAATTCAGTTGTGCTTTCTTGGAAGAGGATTCTTCCAACCATAAGAGAAAGGTACAAGAAAATATTTCATGTAAAAAGTGTTATTTTCACTTGAATATTTGATATGGGGAGTTGGAATTCCTTTGTATATACAATGTTACCATGTGCATATGTTTACATCATAATAATTTTTGGTCACCCTTTTCCATTGATATCAAAGGGGGAGAGAGTTAGAGTCATGTGAAGAACAGTAAAAATGGAAAGAATACTGGTGATAGGGGGAGAGAATATTGTGGCACATGTTTCCATCAATGACAAAGGTAGAGATTGTTGGAAGAATGAAGAAGAATGGCTAACTATACAGTTTTTTTGTTGTCATTGATGTCACCATGATATATGAGTTGTGACTACAAGAATAAGTCATTGTTTGATCTAGTATTCTGGACGAGTATCTGAACCGGTATACAGTTTACATCCTCTGGTATTTTGGTTTGCAATCCTCCACAATTTATTTTTGTTGCTTGCAATTTTGGGAAATAGTTTATGGATGTTAGAAACATGTATGTTCAAAATCTCTCATGCACAGGTGCTCATATGGAGTATCGGCATTATTCTATTGATTGCATTTTGCTATTTAGCCTATCTCTGGCTACATAGATAATTGGTGTTATGGTGAATTAATTTTGCTATGCGTATGTATGTGTGACTTGTATTAGGTCTATGTTGACATGATGAAGCATGTTACACATTTTGATTTATTGTTTGGAAATATTTTGTGAATACTTGAAATAGATAGTTGGTATTTTTGGTAAATAAGGATTGCATCGAATTAGGCTGACCTAATTGATGCTTGTGGATGAACCAGATATACATATCGGGTAGTTTTGAAGATTGTGGCAAGAGACTTATTGCGAGATTGCAAATGTGAAGAAGTGTAAAAATGATGAAGTGTGTTAAGTCAGTTTATTGAGCATCACCGGAACTAAATCAACACTTGTTAGGTGTACTCTTACCAGTTTGTTTCCGCTATGAAGCCATTTTGTTTTGTAATATTTTTGTAGGTAGTGACCCTCCTTGTATAGATAGTCAGTCCTCTTGTAAGCAATGAGCCTTTGTATCCAAACAGTGGATCCCTTTCTAGTTAGTGAGCCCTTTAGCAGCGAGCCTTATATATACGATTTTGGAATCACTTTATATTGTGAGTTAATCCTCACCGTGGTTTTTCCCTCATTGGGTTTTCCATGTAACTATGTTTTTTTCTATGTGATATTGCTTTCTGTTATTTGCATTTCATGTTCATACTTAAAAATAGAATTGTGTGGTTGTGAAGTTGATAAGTGTTTGAATTTTGAATTTAAATTTGGTGACAACTGATTCACCCCCCCTCTCAGTTGTCTTGCACCCTTTAGCATAATCCTATTGAGCAGGGTAGTTGGATGCAAAGATGCTAGCAAATTCGAACCTTGGATGCTCAAGCTTATAGTGAAAATAATGGAAGGCCCTGTGCAAATTTATTAGGGGAATTTTATCAGTAATAAGCCATGTGAATAGATAATAAAGTTCCTAGACACCCACTGGTTCATCATGTCTTCATATGTTGTTTATTCTTGTGCCTTGAGAGAAAATATACAAGGATTGAATAGATTTGGTACCTTGGGCAGAGAGCTAGGGATAATTTTATTTATGCTCATATGACCCAAATTACTATCCACCAATACCAGGAGCATTATCAGAGGGAAAATGATGTGTTTTCTATGAGGTAGGTAAGATAAATGGAAGGAAACAAATCCAAAATATTATCCCTTGAAGAAAAAAGTGGTATTTTGTCTATTGGGGGTTGGTATATCCAATTTCCTACTTTCACCTATATCAGGGTGGAAGGGTTTATAGGATACCCCTTCATGCTACCTAGGTATGCAATGGACAAAATGTTGTTACTAGAACTTGTGAGATAGGTACAACCATTTCATGCTATTTTGCATAAGCACGCAAGAAATGTTTTGTCAAATTCCCTATCACAATTGGGAATTACAAATGTGTTGTGGCCAAAAGTGTTGAGATGTGCGAGGAGGAATTGAAACTCTATAGGTTCGAGTTCATTACACTCCGGTGAAAAAAATATGATCCAAAGGAAAACCTTTCCAAGAAAATATGCAAGAAGTATGCTCATGTTTATCATCTGGAGGATTTTTGGCTTAATTTTGATGATTAACATGATGTGAGGAAAAGGTCATACCAGAGGTTGAAACTAGGAGCAGCAAAGTTTCTCAAAATTCATGATATTCCAGAACAATTGGATACTAATAATGGAGAGGTATTGAATACAATTTATGATACAAAAGTGGTTTTTGATGAACCTATCCCATACCCAAATTATACAAAGGAGGTAGTAACCATCAAAGATATTTCTAAGCAAGTATTGACATATACTCAGTATTTGATTAATGGTTACATTGAGGCACTGAAAGAAATTGGGATAGAACTCTCATACCTGCCCAATGTTAAGAGAAAGCAACAATTGGTGGATGATTGGGGTATGGAGGGATTGCTAAAAAGAAAATAAATATTGTATAAATAGAGGCAGTTGAGCAAGGTGAGGAGGAATCTCCTGAAACTTCAAGCCAAGGGATTCCAATGATGCCACGTCTAGCCGGCCAACGCAAAGAGATTGTGGCCACTCTAACCAATATAATAGAAATTCCCAAGGCAACATTTTCTTCCACAGTAAAGCCAAAAACTCATCCTATGACCACAGTGGATGTGAGAATGAAAACACAGACACATGCTAAGACAAGGTCTACATTGTAGAAGGTGGCATATTTATTTACTTCTCCACCCTCGGCAATACGACAACAATGAGACAAGCCCTGGGAGGGACTCCTATAATTCAAGAGGAAGGTCCTAACCTAACTGAATAATTTAGAGAACAACAAGAGAAAGTGACTGCCAAGATGAAACAGTTTAAAGAAAAGTGATCTAAAGGAGATCCCATGATGCAGCTAGTAGTGGAAGAAATGTTGGATACAGGGTCATATCCCAAAAATAGAGAAGCAGAAGATTTTATAAGAGGATCACTTGCTCTAGAAGCGGGGAACCCTAAAGAAATAGATGAAAGAAGAATAGGGGATACTACATGTCAGAATCCCATTCCTATTGTTGATAAAGAAGATACAGTTGATTATCAGCTTCCGCAAGGAAGAAATGAAGAAACTGTTGAGATACCATAGACTTCTAAAATATCGAGAGAAATTCAAGATAAAAATGAAGGTATAGAGTCCTCACAGACCTTGGTTGGTGAACCAAGAAATGATGAGAATCCTGATATTTCAGGACAATAGGAAAATAATGCTCCAAGGACTGATGCTGAGAACAGGGTAGGACAAGAAAACATAGGTCTCAAAGAGGAAGAGGTAGAGATAGATCAAGGTAATCCAAAATCCATGCCAATGAGGACATCGAGTATTCAAGTTTTGGAGGTTGTGATAGGTAATGTTGAAAGTTCAAGAGAGGAAGTTCTTGAACATGTTGATCATCGGGAATGAGGCAATAATGAAGAGGTAGAACAAAATGAAGAAGCACCTGACTATTTAGTTAGGAAAATAGCTATGTTGTTGGAGGTGGAACTAGTGCCTCTAGATTTTAGAAGTCTAATACAAGGAATAGAAACCCCTAAACCTAGAGTTAGAGAAAATACAAGACATGTAAAAATGAATGAAGATGGAGGGAGAACTCTCCAAATACCTACTTCGGTGGGAGAAAAGGGAGAGCATGAAGTAACAACTAGGGATTATAGGGTGGTGACAATTGATGTAGGACATTCATCATGGGGACAGGTATTAGAAGAGATGAAAGTAAATTTAGAAAAAACTATCACCCAAGTACAAAGAAATAAGAAAAAGAAAAGAGAGTTAAAGGAATAGATTGCTTTCCTAGAGAATTTCATCAGGTCGCTAGTTCAATCTAGTCAAACACAAACTGAATTGTCACAAAATTCAATACTAATGTCTAAGGAGCAAGTAGATGCTATTACAATGCTTCGCCATAAGGTAATTGTGTTTGAAGAATGAATCGAGTACCTGGTAAGGCAAGGAGAATAGTTAATAAAGGATGCAATTGGAAAGTGTAAGGAAGCATATTTTTGGTACAACAAGTCCAAAAGACTTGAAGGTGAATGCTAATTTTTCCAAGAAAAGAATGATGCAGAGATGCAAAAGCTAAAATTTCTTCTTTAGGTGGATGTTTGAGAGTTGGTAAGTGACAAGATAGCCATGGAACAGGAAGTTTTGGTATTTGAGAAATGGAGGAAACAATTGAATTGGAAAAGTGACACTTTATCACAATGTGTAAATGGATTGGAAAAGGTCACTAAGATATGCAAGAAATTGATAGATAAAGATGAGAGCTTTATTGAATTCTAGCTCAGCAAAGTTATGATCCTCAAACTTTAGGATAGGATGATAAGGAAGTAAAAGCTTTCAAGGAGTGGATTGAAAAGGTGAATAAGGAGCCTATTCATTTATTAAGCTAGGAGGTTATATGATATCATAAAATGCAAGAATGCTATGACCAAATATGAGACAGAAGTAATGCAAAGAAATGAAAATGTTGTTCAAATATTAGAAGAGTATGCTAGGTATAAGTACAATTGGAAAGTGATCCAAGGCATTCCAAAGGAAAGTATTCATCAAGTGTTGATTTCTCTCTGGGAATATCAGCAAAGGAGAGGTGAACATGAGTCTTCACACCTAGAGTCCAATGAAGAAGAATAGGTAGTCGGGCACCGGAAGCCGGAGGTTTTGTGCATGGGTATAGTTTTGAACTAAATTTTGCAGGTTTATTCCCAGTCCTGATGAGGATAGTTAGTCTTGAAGGTTTTGAAACATGTTGACGGTCTTATTTTCTATGAAAATTACCCATGACCTAGAGCCTGAAGTTTTAAGACTGTTGTTGATGAAAAGTTAAAATATCTTTGATTTTTCTTAGAAATTTTTGATGCCAATTGTCAGCTACCACGTGTTGTATTTTTATTTTTTTATTTCATTCTCTTTGATGGGATTAAGTTCAAACTCTTTGGGGCCTTGTTCCTATAAAAGGCCATTAGTTTCTTTATTTTATTTTAAGTTCAGAATTTGTGGATGTTAGAGATTTTTTTTAAAATCAAGTTTTATTCTTTTTCCTATTTTCTATTCCATTCCACACTAAAAACTTGTATGTTTCAATACAAGTTAACTAAATATTAGAGCCAATTTCAAAGCTATTTCCTGATATGAAATCTTACATAGTTGATTGTGTGTTCCTATCAAACAAGACTATGTGATGCACCATTTAAGGGTGCATACTGACACTATCTGGTGGCAAATGATCCCTCTTTCTTTAAACTCTTGCATCATTATGTGCCTAGTTGTGAAGAAATTTGGTGACGTATGGAATGGTTTGCTCTAGTTTGGTTATTTCTTGAGGCTTGCATGGATAATACTTGGGAGAAATTTGATCGTTCAGTAAATTTTTTATGCTTTATTTTAGAATAGATGCTTTATATTTCAAAAAATGTTCCAAAAATAATAAATGCATGGAGTTTTATTACAAATCTTTCGATTCCATGAAATTTTTGAATGTTTAATGCTAAATCTACTTGAATGTATGCAATTTATTGGAGTTTCATGAAATATTGTTGTAAATCTTTTGATTTCATGAAGTTATTGAATACCAGCCAATTTTTTACAACCGTTTACCCCTTGTGTTTAACAGAAAAATCACAATGAACCCTAAGTGAACCTAGTGCATCAATACCTGACATAAACGAGCCTTGGGATCAAGTCGATTTTTCCTTAGATTTAGGTTTCCTAGTGGAGTCTTTCAAGAAATGTAAGTTCTCGCAGTACTCTGTGAGAATTTTATCTTCCTATTGGTGTGTGTGTGTGTGTAACATCTGCATCAACATAAAGCTCTAGGAATA
>VDFB02270651.1:573898287-573911548 GCA_007258455.2 Sequoia sempervirens | reverse complement strand
CATAACCATCATGAGCTTTTAATCATGCTTTTGATTGTTCATAATCATCTGCATAAAGTTCTTGTACATACAATAACTCTTTTTTGATCATATTCACTATGTACATGGGATCAATGAGTATTCCCCTTTTCAAGTTTCTACAAACTTGATATAAAGAAGACCATCGAGTGTAGTTATAGAAGAATCAATATATGTAAAAGAAATATCAAACAAAATATTGGTTTTTCCTTTATGATTTTGAATATTAATAATTTTTATAAAGATGGAAAAATCATTATCATCTTCTTCATTATCATTGTATTGAACAAAGTTTGTTGAATGAATTGGCAATGGGCTTGTAAATATTTGTAAGTATTGATTAGGTGAAAAACCAATTTATTTCCTTTGTCATTAATAGGTCATCCAACTGGATTTGATTAGAATGAGGTCTTGCAGTTGGTTATAATATGCTTACATCTTTCCATATCATGTCGAGGGTATGCAGTGATATTGAAAAAATGTTTACATTAAAAGTTTGGTGGTAAAGGTTTAATTGTTTTAATATGACTAATTGGAGGAAGTTGAATCATATTCTTCTTTAACAATTGCAACATGATCACATGGAGAGAATCAAACAACTATGAAAATTTCCTATCTCATGGCCTAAATTTATATCTAGAGTTATGTTTACAGTAGTTACTTTTGTCTCAATATTATTAGCAGTTTGACATGAATGTTTATCAAGTAATGAATTTTTTGTTTTTCTTTTTAAATGATTGATAGTTGTTTTGAGGCATGACTTATATGATTGACCAATAGGAGCCTATGAAGGGGTACCTTCATACCAACTAATCGATATTCGATAATCATGAAGGGTTATACAAAAACTTGTTAAGGATGGATATTTCATTAGCAATTTCTTATCTTGAATATTAGGTTGTAAGTTACCTATAAAAACCCTTTGAATGTCAACATCTTGAAGACTATAGGAAAATTTCAAATAAAGGGATTAGTATCATTTCATAAAGTTTTTTATTTTCTCTTTAGGTCCTTGATTACAATGAACTAAATTTGTTAATGTAACTTGAGGACTGATGTTCACTTGAAAGTGTTGGAGGAAATCACTAATGAGTTGTGTAAAGGAGGTAATTGATTTGTTTGACAATGAACAAAACCAATCCAAGGCCATATCTTTCAATGATCTAGAAAAGAGTTTCACTATGAGTGAATCTTCAAAAATAAAGTCTCTACACCAGGTAGTAAAAACTAACAAATGGTTATTAGGATATTTTTTACCATTGTACTTTCCAAAGCGAGGTATTTCAATGTTTTGTAGTATAGGTGTATTTAAAATAGTGAACATTAATGAACTATGTGTAAGGTATTTTGGATGTTTACTATTGGTTTGATTTTGGTTTAAGTTTGAAATTTGTTGTTGTAATAATGTCATGCTTTAAATAAAAAAGTTGATTTATCACAAAATCATTGGGCCACATGTTGTGAGAGTTTTTCAAGTATGGTGAACTAGTATGGAGGAATGGTGGGATATTATATTTCATGTTTAGGAGGGGTGATGAATATGGAGGTGTTATAGGTGAAGGGACAAAACTATTATAATTTCCACTAGAAATTCCTAAGCTTGAGTTTAAACCATTGTTATATTCCATCATTGATGCTATGATTGGAGGTGTAAAGTTGGGAATAGAAGGCATTATTGTGGGAGAGGAAACTTATTTTCCAAAAGGATTTTGAGCATTAGTCAAAAATTTCGTGAAACTAGCTACCAAAGGAATATTAGAATCTACTATATTAGCTAGGCTACGTAACACTTCTATCCCTTCCTAATCATTTACCAACTTCCCAATGCTATCCAAAAGAGGGATTGCTTCTCCATCCAAAGGTTCAATGCTTAAGAATTGTTGAATTCATTGTAGGTCTTTATCCAATTATTCTAGATTATCATTGGGGACCTTAGAAATAACATATGCCAAGTCCACATAAATGTTAGGTTACAAAAAAGACATGGGTAATGTAGGACTAGGGAGGGAATATAAGATGGATTGGGTAGACATAATATGTTGAGTGAAAGAGTTATAAGAATCAAGCTCAACATTGGCTATGATTGCAACATAGGAAGCCATAAGTCTACAACTACATCTCACGTGGGTATTAGTGAAGTGACACAAGGTCATGAAGCTCATAAATTTTCTACAAGATTCAAAACAATTTAATGCTCATACAATGAAGGGAAAACACAAAATAGTCACAAAAACTAAAATAATTTGCACACACAAAACCCAAAACAACATAAGAATCATAGAGATAGAACTATGATCCAAATCTTTGTCAAAACTGATTGGACAGGGAATTGGCACCCTAGACTGATGAGGTTGATTTTTGTTAAATTTAAAATCTAAAAATGAGATATAGTATCTGAGGATCCTAATTGAAGATGTTTAGGTCTGCCAATAGGAATACTTTTAGAAATGCACAAAATTTTAATTTTATATACATGTAGCCATAATGCCTGATTAAATATAAAAACAAATCAATCTAATTAAAATCAGACAATATAAATGAAAATATTATAAAAATACCCTAGTTTTTAAAAAAAATCCAACAAAAACCCTAGTTTTAAACAAAAATCTATAAAAATCTCTAATTTTTAATCCAAATACATAAAAAACACTATTTTAAAGTGAAAATCCATTGCAAACATTCAATTTTCATCAAAATCCATGCTAAACTCAATTTTTTCATAAAAAATCTATCAAAAAACCCTATTTTGAAAAAAATCAACTAAAATTAAACAAATCTAATTGAAAATTTGATTAGAGCAAATAAAAAATCAAGAATCTAACCTTTTGCAGATGGATTTTCACCAAATCGGATATCTGATTTGCGGAATCAACTTTCCACTGTGCGCCCGCCGCAGTTAAGCAAATGTCGAATGAAAATGAGTGCTCGGGCTGAAATAGATATATATGTGTCTAAAATTGGATATCCGATTTGGATCGGATATCTGATTTTCAAATCTAGGTTTGGGCTTTGCTTCGGTAGTCACCCGAGCCACATAAAGTCAACTCGGCATTTTTGTGTTTTTGAGTCGTAGAAACACATATTTTTTTCTCCATTGCCACTTTTTGGCATACCATGATCCTGCACATGCCCCCCCATAGCAGGGGGTTGTGGAGCCACCTCCATAGAAGCAAGAGAGTCCAAGACATAGTCCACATCCTCCTCATATTTTGACTTCTTTTCCAAGACAAGTTTTCTCTTCTTCCCTTTTTTACTAACCGAATCCTCTTCAGAGACTGTCTCATACTCCTCCACGAGCTAAATACCTACTTACCCTTGGGGGTAGCAATTGGTTTAGCCACCTCAAAATATTTAGCATATTCTAAAATTAAAAGGATTAACCCCACATGCATAACTGAATTTTTGGGGTTTCTCTTATGGTCCTTGAGACCAGAATCCAACGACGTCAAGAGATAATAAGGAAAGTAAATTCTTTTCTTGTGGCGGAAATGATTAAGCATAAGGAAGTGGTAAACATTTACCACATAGAAGCATCCTTCAGGGTAATATAAAACATGGGTTCTTCAATCACATCTTCCCACATCGCCTTGAGAGAACTCCTCTGGTAACCGCCACTCTTCACCGTCTTCAAGTCTTTAGCTTCATCCCCCTTGAAGAAAATTTGCATGGTAGTCTGCAACTCCTTGTCTCTGAAAAATTTCATACCATCCGTGGGCAACCCAGTAATATTTTCTATGAAATATTCATTCACATCAAACTCCATTCCACCCAACTTCAATACCTTGTTGTTCCATGCTTTAGCAAACAATGTCGTTCTTTGTAGGTTGTTACCATGGACTCCCTCCAGGTATGGAGTCAACCTACCTTTCTCTAACATCTGCCAAACCTCCGGCTTCTTCTTGACAACTTTGCAAGAGAAGGGCTCCACACGGTTCCTATCACCACCCATGTCTACAAAATTTGTAGAGTCTATAAGCTTGAGAGATCTGAACGCAATGAGAAGAAACCTTGAGAAGACGATGCAAAGAATGCCCGTGTGAAAACGAAATTAAGGTAGGATAGAATTATGATCCTAGAGTTTTATTCCCTATGGATATTAGCCACCATACCATTAGCTCATTTCAAATTTGGCTTACTAGATGTCCCTCCACATAATCATTGACCACGTGAAGATAGTCATGCACACCGCAAGCCATAATAAATCCTCAACCATTTTAAATTTGGCAATCATGATTAATACTTGCTATTATCTCTATAGGGAGGGGGTCATTCAAACCCCATTCCCTAACACCTCTAACTCCAAGATTAGCGAACACATTAGCTAATCCTTTGCCCTCTCTCAAAATATGAGAGATGTAATATTCATCAAAAGAATTAAGAATATCAATAGAGTCCCTAATCAAAGATTCAAAAGTCCATGAAGGGGTAGCACAATTCTTCAAATTATTGATGATATTGAGAGAGTCCCCCTCAAGCCACACTTTTTTTATAGCCTTTAACTTGTGCCAACTTTAGACCATGATAGGCTAAAACAAAAACTATATGTATGTTAATATGTTAGAGAGTACGCGTTTGTGCATGGGTGTGTATGAATGCCATGTGTTAAATAATGGAATGAAATAAACTTAGACAAAGAAATTAAGTATTATCTGATTTTGAATTAAACATAAAGCAATGCTAATGAAAAATAAAGTTACCACCAAATTGACAAAAAACATTGCAAATGGAAATATAATGTTTCCATCCAAGTGGAAAATCAATATTTATCTAGATTTTACATGATTAGTGAGATTTTGGAGGCTTTCACCTCATATTTTGGAGGCTTTTATCATTAAATGACAATTGCTTTACTATTAAATGGTAACTAAAACTTGTTTTGCAAGTGTGAGACTTGTTTCAGGAATAAAATTGAATTCTTAATTTAATCACTTATTCATAAAAAAAAATTCTTAATTTTTTTTATAAAATATACAACTTTATCGATAAACCAAAAAAATATTTAATAAAAGATAAACTTTGAATAAGTAGGTATCACAAAATTACTTAACATTGTCAAATTTAAACTTTAATAATCATCAAAAGACATACCAAATTGTAGATTATTTGGATTTTCAAATTTAAAAAATATAAAATTTCTAAAGTCAAAGTTTAACAATTTGATGACAGATGGGATCAATTATTATTATTTTAATTAAACACTTTGATATGACTTTTTTTTACTTATATAATATTATAAATTATGAAAAAATTGATTAATAATAATAAATTATCACATAATAATAACTAATACTTAACAAAATTGTCTAGAATATCATCATTTTAAAATACTATAAATCTTTATATTATAAATTATTTATGTGTCATACAACTTTATAAATAAATCAAAAATCATTTTAATAAAAAAATAAAATTTAAATGATAACCATCTAAAAAACATTTGACACTATCAAATTTAAACCTTAATAATTATCAAAATACATCCATTTTTTAAGTTAATATTTACCATTTTGGTGAAAAGGACTAATTTATTATTATTTCTATTTTTAAAAACATATACATGGGTAATACTCTAAATTCTAGAAGAATGGATCAAATAAATAATGTAAATTATCACCAACTATTAGTTAATATGCTTTGAATTTTAAAATCCCCATGTTCTTCTAGTGTGACGAATATATAAAAGACTCTATAAATGAAAAATTGCTCATGATAAGTCTAGAGATTTTCTCTTTGTTTTCCCTTTTAGACAACATTTTGACTCCCTTAATTCAAGAATACTTTGGCATATATGTTCACAACATTAACTTTAACAATTGATAAGTAAATTTTTTTTCCAAAATTCCATAGGCTAGTTTTAGACATTCTTTTGAGTCACAACATTGGCTTGAATCCATTTTATTAATTGATTCATAGATTGATGGTTGACACAATTAAAAAGGGTCATCAATCTAACACATTTTTCATAGTACTATTGGTTAAAAGATGACACATCAATTCATGTGGCTCCACTATAGGAAAGTTATAAAAGGAAGTCATCAGCAAAATAGAGCCATTGATTACACAAATGTAATATCTAATGGTTGACACAAGCTCCCAAGATTGTCAATATGACAACTTGAAGTTGTATTATTAGTTAAATAATAGTTAGTCACAAAGTTAGTGGGCCTAATCACGACTTAAATTTGACGGTTGACCTTGCCTGTCAACAAATTTTTTAATGACGGTTGACCTTGCCTATCAACAAATTTTTTAATGACGGTTATCTATTCAAAGGTGCCCTTAAAACAATATGATATACCTTAGTGTAAGTAAAATTATATATAAATCAAATATATATATCATTATAATTCTATACAAATTTTGACAGTCTATCCAAAATCTCTCCTTTCATCTTATACAATCTTCTTAAAAATTTGATTGTATTTTACAACAAAAATCTCTAAATACGGTCATATGGCCAAACAATATGATATACCTTAGTGTAAGTAAAATTATATATAAATCAAATATATATATCATTATAATTCTATATAAATTTTGACAGTCTATCCAAAATCTCTCCTTTCATCTTATACAATCTTCTTAAAATTTTGATTGTATTTTACGACAAAAATCTCTAAATACAGTCATACGACCATCAAATTTAAGCCTTGGGCCTGATAATATTATATAAATTTTATAGAAAATGTAGCAAATAATAAAGCATTTATCAATCTAAACATGTGTTGCACAAATACTCCTTTACAAAATGCCCAAACTAAAATATTTTCCTAAAGGCGTCATTGGTCCAAGGATGAAATAGTGGAGAAAATGTGTCCCAATTTTAGTAAAGGTAAAAGGGAACACATTAAAGTAATAGTATAAGTATGTAATTTGTGTTATTTTTAGGGAGTCAAAGATATTATTATATTTTATTATTATCATTTTTTTTTTTTTAGAAAAACACTTATTTTTGGTATTTAGCCCTGCAAGGAAAGAGATTGTTCCTTCACAATTTAGTTAATTGAAGGGCTATGATACTATGTTAATTAGCATTTCACATTGGATATAAAAGGAAGCAAATACATATATCTCTTTGTATTGCACCTATGTACGTGTTTTTCTCTAGTTCTATTACTTATTATCTAATCATTTTTTTGTTAAATTGTTTAAGTTTATTTTTTTAAAATTATAGTTTTGATATTGAAATTGTGCATGGTTATGCCATTTTTTAATTTAAAATTGTTATTTTCAAGTAAAATGAACTTGATGCAAAATAATAAGTGATAGTTCCATAAAAATACATTCCTTTCTGTTTCGTTAAAGATAGATTAAGAGATAGTTCTAAAAGTCATTTTTAGAACTGAAGTTATAAAAATCATAAGAAGAGCTAACTTCTTAATCATGAGGATATCTTACCATATTATCCTAAATTAATAATATTTGTCATGTTGGTATAGAGGTATATGAGGATACAATCTTGAATATCAATAGTTTTTGTGAACTTATTGTAATGTATGAAAATTGACTCTAACAAGAGGAAAATGTAAGATTCCTTTGAGAGTAAATTTTACTAATTACACTGAAATATACTAGTTTAAATTTTAATAAATAAAATATAAATAAGTAACTAAAATGATTATTAAAAGAAGACTAGTGGCAATATCTACTATTAAAAAGATAAATAAAATGTAATAATTACAAATATTAAAAATATAGAAATTAAGCAACCTAGAGTTTAGAGTAGGAATTTAGTAGCTAGGATGCCAGCGTGTCATGTGTGGGAAGTGCCCAATTTTTTTGAAAATAAGCTTACTAATGAAACCTAGAAACAAGAAAATGCCACAAATACTAAATGAAATAGAAAGAAATAATCTAAGATTTAAATGATTAAGTAAAAAATAGAAACAAATTCTCAAATAAAACACTTACACACCTACTTGTGATTGACTTCTCTCAAGAAACTTGCACAACTATAATGAAACAAGAAAAAATGACGGGGTTTCTTAGGGGCTTGCCTCAATCAAACCCCCTTTTTGGTCTTTCGACCACCACAGATAGCCAATATAGATAGATATAAAAATAATACATTTTTTTTATTCTAATTACATCTAGGAATAATAATAGTGACAAATTAAAATAAATAAGAAAGGATGTGATAATCTCAAGGTACTTGGGGGCAGGATAAAATAAGACTATATTACCTTAAATCCTTGAAGAAGCAAAATAGAGAAAGAGAGAGCTGAAAATAATATTATGAGAGATTGTATGAATATTGAGAGTGTTTTGTAAGAGTTTGAGAGAGAGAGAGACACCAAGAGATTTTTTCCAAAATAAAAGATATATTCAAAAAGAGATAAGGAGGGAAGAAGAAGAGGCTGACAAGTTATTTAGTTTCATCCCAAGCCATTTCCATTGACCTAGGAAAGATGCAAGTGGGAATTTACACTTGAAGATAACCTTCAGATGTCCAATTATCATGGAATATTAAAGTGATGCATGAACATCCATGCTAGGTTCTAGTGTCGAAACAAGTTATGCTTAAAAATTGTAGGAGATAACAAAAACATAAGACAAACACAAAAGTAACATTGAGAAGGGAAACTAAAAAAGAAATCTTGAGCACCTTGACAAGAAAAATGGCTGATGCAAGGGATAAAATGATCCCACAAAAAACTAAAGGAATAGATACCAAAGTAGAATCAAAACATTGGTAGAACTGTAAGGGTATGCAATTTACTAAACTAAACAAGCTAGGATCCAAAACATATTTAGAATTAGTTTGCAGAGCCTCTATTTTAGTCCCATTTATAAGAAGAAGAACTATCACTAGACCATTCTCGCCCAAACACCCTTATGTACTAGTTTTAACTTATTTATTCCTTTAAGGATAATGATTGTTAATGTTAATCCTCCATTATCTCTTCCATCACCTTCACCAATGGTAGTTCAAGGATCCTCCATAATTTTTAGTAATTGGAATAGTGGATGTTTGTTGATTCCTCATGTCCCTGTAACCACTTGAGATCCTATCCTAGCTAATGCTTTGAAGTCTTTGCTAAAATTCACGAGAATATTTCAAGAGCCCTATCAGGAATCTTCAAAATATTATATAGAAACTTATACTATGTATTACATTATTGAAAAAAATGTAACATTAATATTGCTTGCAACATACCCTAAAGGGAAATTGCTAGATTGATAATCATTGTACCAAATTCTATAAATTTATGGGATCAACTTAGATATTGTGATGTGGGAAAAAAGGATATAGGGTCTAAATCACACCTTAACCCAATTAACATTTAATGTGGGACACAAAAATGATCATAAATGACCACTAGGCTACTATAGTCAATGGAAGAGCCAGAGTGGTTGTTGGCAGGAAAGAGCAACAATTCAGACATCATTGAAAAAATACTATCACATATTGTCACAAAGAGATTACAAATCATAAGATTGAAAATAAACCATGTAGAGTAGGGGTAGGATAGATGGGTCACGTCCCATCCATAAATTGGTAAGTGCACCAAGTTGTGACACAAAAATTGCTCTTAAGATGCCACTTTTTTTTTTGAAATTAGTAAAGTCTGATGTTCATAAAAAAATGAAGATAGTTACACTCAAAATTTGAAGATGCAATAAGAACAAGAGTTGTAGTTATTTGAATCTACTTTCTAAGCTAATATTTTTTTTAAACAATGAAGGGTTTCAAAAAGGGGGGGCCACCAAAAGTGGTCCTGTTTTTACAAAACAAATAACATAGTGTCTATTTTGGCCTCCCTGAAAAGTTAACTTTTTTTTAGAACTTCAAAAATACAAACAATGAGAAATCCCTATTCTTTCGGATAATTTTTTAATGAATATATAATATTTTATGAATTTTGGAAGTGGACACATCCTAAAAATCTGAAATTTGATCGTGCTCCCTCCTAAATTTTCTGAAAACTAATCGAAAATCATTTTTTCATTACATGTAGAATGGAGTCTAGTTTATAAAAAAATGTAATTTGTTTCAAAATTTTATGAACAAGTAAAAATATATACCAAAACTATCACATGTTGGTTTTTGACAAAAAATAGGGGTGATCCCACAATAATGATTTACAATTTTTGGCCAAACTGGACATTGAAATAATTTTTTTTAACTAAATCTTCACTTTCGGGCACCTATAGCAGCCAAACAGTGAGGAATTTGAAGATGATGCAAACTAGTGATTTGTGACATTTTGTTTGTAGATTCTAAATATATTTTTAATTTTTTTGGAATTAGATTGCACTTCTTTTGCATCTCCTTCGAAAACTAATTTTTTTAGTAAACACCATTTTTAAGGAGTGACGCTCATCGTATACAACATAATTTTTTTTCCATGAAGGATAAAATTCTAATTTTTTCAAATTTAGATTTGTAACTACGATATCTAGTGCTTCCAATTGGTTTCATAGTGTTTTATTGAATATTTTTTCCTTAATCAAGTTTTGAAGTCAAACCAATTACAACGTAACTTTTCTTGTATGTATCGAAATTCAATTTTTTTTTGTTGGATCAAGGACTTCAATATTTGGTGTACTCATATTTTTCAATATTTTTTTGATAATCTACTATTTTTCCACATGTACAGAAGAGAGAGCTTGAATTTCGGTGAAAATCCTATGTTTAATAAAACTAAAAAAACAAATACCTAATAAAACCAAAACATATTAAAATTATATTCATTGGATAGCTCGTTCCGAGGACTACCATCATCCAGTTGGGTCTGTGAAGTCTCCTCCATTTTCATCCTCAACTTGAGCTTCAAAGGGAAAATTTTTGGAGTTTTTGGTGCTAGAGGGTGAGAAGGTGGGAAAAGGGGGGTTCGGGGTTCACTCAAACCTTGGTTTGAGCGAACCCCCTTTCCAAAAGGTTTTTTTTTTCCTGAATGGTGAGACCTTGCATTTAATGGATTTGCTCAAACTAGGGTTGTAGCAAACCCCCTTTGGGTTTTCTTGAACCAAAAGTTCGTTCGAACCCCCAAAAACCAATTTTTTTTGCATGGGGTCATTTTTTGCAACTTTTCCTTCCTCACTGGAATTGTAAATCACTTTTGTGGGTTTACCCATGGAGGTAGTACAACAAGAGAAGTTATAGATGAAAACCTTAATATAATCAAAACATTAAAAAAAGATATGGTTATATAGGTAAGAGAGCCTAATGTCATTACAGTTTTTTATAAACTTGCATTGAAAGATGTGTAAACCTGATGATTAACACAACCAAAAAGTTTAAAATTTTGTTACACTTTCACAAAATCATGTCCTTGGAATGAAATGGTTGTCCAAAGCTTTAGGTTGGATGCCCAAGGCAAAATATAACCCTTTGGGTTAGAATTTCCCAAAGCAATTTGATGAGGGCGCAAACCCAAGACACAGAAAATAACCCACAAACAAGAGAATAATTTTATTATTCAGAAAATGGAACTTCTTACATGCAGAGGATCTCAAATCCCCAAGTTCTACAACACATGCAAGCTACAGAAAACTACAGAATAACCCTTTCACAATATGCGAGCTTGTCCCCAAAAAGTTACCCAAAAATTAGAAAACCCGCCCATAAATAGAGCTCCTCATTTGTTTGGAGCCAAAACAACATTCAATTTGAGTTTAGGTGGTTTGGCGCCGAAAATTTACAACATGAAGTTCAAATTTCAAAAGAGCATTTGCATTGGTATCTTCTAGAAAGTGTGCCAACTTCGCGGGGTCATAACTTTTGATCTAGGCCTCTGATTCGCGAACCGTTTGACCCGTTGGAAAGGTCTCAAAGTCAAGAACACGCTCAAAATTGCTACGCCAATTTTGGAAAGTTTTAGGGCCATTCCGAAAGCTCTAAGTGCCTCAAATCCCACTCAGAAGATTTTTCAGGAGCAAATCTGGGAAACTAAAACTGCAATATCTTTCAACCCAAGAATCAAAAATAAAAATCATAAATTGGGAATTTTATTATGACGAAAAGGGTATCCAAAAATGTAAAAACATCTAAAAACTAAGAAACTTGAAATTTAATTATTTTTGGGTGATGCAAGATTGCCCTTACACCACTGGATGCTCCTGCATCAGACACCCAGGGTAATTTGAGAAGTAGCCCTGTCATCTCAGATGGTTGAGGAAAACCCAACCGGCAACCACTACCTTAGATAGCTAGGATGAATCTTCCACAGACCTTCCTCTCCATTTCACCAGATATTCTTCATATTGCATATTTCTGGTACTCCTTCCCACACGACTGTCCAAGATTGCTTCAATCTCCTCCTTTTAAGTAGGTGCTAGAATCCTACACTGTCCCATCATTGGTACTTCCTTTGCACCACCTTCATGATACTCTGTCAAATCTAAACTGTTGAACACAGGGGAAATGTTGATTCCATCGGGCAACTCTACCTCATATGCATTCCCTGAATCATGCTTCTGCAAAATCTTCACGGACCGAACTTCTTCATCTTCAATTTGTTATATGTTCCTAATTTGGAAACCTTTCTTTCCTCAAGTGGACCATCACTTCATCACCAATCTGAAACTCCATATACCTCCTCTTCTGATCTGCCTTAGCCTTATACTGCATATTCATCTTGTTAATATGTTCTCTTACCTTCTCATGTATATCCTTGATGTGTTCTGCAAAATCTTCAGCTTCAGCACTTATTTTATTCTCTTGGTCCATCTTCCTCAATTCTGGAGCTGTTCTAGGGCTACCTCCATACACAATCTAGAATGGTGATCTACCGGTGCTTCTGTTGACAGAATTGTTCGTAAGAAAATTCTGCACGGGGTAAAGATCAAGTCCATCCCTTGGGTTTATCTCCTACCAAACATCTACGATTTACCTAGACTCCTGTTAACAACCTCATAAAAACTCTCTATTTGTGGATGGTGGTCGCGGAGAACTGAACTTCAACTTTGTCTTCAGCTTCTTCCACAAGGTCCTCCAAAAGTACCCCACAAATTTGGTGTCACGATCTGAAACAATACTCTTTGGTAGACCATGTAACCTCACCACCTCTTTGAAGAACAAGTCAGCAATGTGGACTGCATCATGGGTCTTCTGACATGGAATGAAATGTGCCATCTTTGAAAACCTATCAACCACCACAAAGACTGAATCATTCCCTCATTGTGTCCTTGGCAAACCAAGAACAAAGTCCATACTTATATCCTCACAAGGCCTCTCTGGTACAGGTAAGGGCTGATACAAGCCTGTATTCTGGCTCACTCCTTTAGCCATCTGACATAC
>VDFB02270651.1:573848807-573898187 GCA_007258455.2 Sequoia sempervirens | reverse complement strand
TATCTTTGTCATGCAAAGGCTATTCTTCTATTTTGAATGCCAAACTCAAAGATTAAATCATTTTATTTAATATTTATTTCTATTTCTAATTTGTATCACTCATGTCACTACTAACAGTTATCAGAATGCATGTCTAATCTATCAATCTCAAACGTCCATTGATCTTTCAATCATGGCCTGTCGTTCGAATAATCAATTTTCTATAAATTGATCTATCATTCTTCATTCCAATCTCTCTCAAAATCTTATGACCTTTTGGAGCAACTATCTTGAATCTTTGATGTTTTTCTAAATCACTATCATAGGCTATACTTGCACGAACTTTTGAAAATCTGAGGGAAATTATACTACAACAGCAAAATGGAGAAGCACAATCGAGATGATACATGGAATTATGTACATATTGGGTGAGATTGTTCAGTTTATTTACATTTTGGCTTTCCTTTGTTCTCTGTTTCTTAGCTTAGATTGCATTAGAGTTTTAGATTTCATTGCATGTTTGCTCGTCCAGTTTCTCTTGCATTTTCTAGAAATTACAATCATAAATTAAGCTTTGGAGTTACAATTTTCCTCTTATTTTTTGGTATTTTTTGGTCAAAATTAAAGGAAGTATTTATCCATTGCTCTATCTTCCATTGAGTTAAGTATTAGGGGCTATAAATTCAATCATTAAGGGTATGCTTAAAAATATTCTCATTAAATTTTGTATTCAATTTAGATAAAATTCAATCATCTTTTGTGACAACCAGAGTAATTTAAGTTTCAAAAAACTTGACCTGGATCATTTGTAGACCAAGCACATAGTGGTTCACATGCACTAAATTTTGTTAAGAAATTTAATCATCTTAGAAAGAAACATCTAAGATCAGTAGTGCCCTCGGTAGCTTTTATTTTCTTAGATTGCCTCAAATACCGTGCTAATATACTTACAAAATTAAGGAATCGGGACATAGTTCATTTCCCACATTGAAGCTTAGAGAAAAGTTAATGCTAATTAATCAAGTTTTAACAACACCATTAACAAATTTAGCAAAAGCGGAACCAACTACCATGAAAGATGAAATATAGCTAACATGAACACACAAGATTTCGTGGGAAAACCCTTTCAGGTAAAAAACCCCACACTCTAAAAGCCCAGATCACCATTGTATTATTCAACAACAAAAGTATAGTTACAAATACAATTACAGGCTCTAAGCCTTTATAGGATACTTACATCTTGTTCCATTCTGGAGAGAATCTGGCAGCATAACCCACTTCAACCTCCTCTCTTTATTGTCTCTCTCTCTCGACTTTCTACATTTCTCTAATCAACCTCTTAGTCCATTACAATCTTCACACTGTTACAATACTCTTACACTACACAAAGAAGATTCACATCGAGAGAGAGATTTCCCAATCAAACTACTAAGAGAAAGAGAGCCCCACTAAATATTTCCAGAATGCTCCATATTAATCCAACATTCGTTCTGCATTCCAGGCCAGCCAGGAAACTAATCAATTCAATTCTCATATGCAACTATACACAACTGATTTGATTCACCTTCTAAAGAGAAACTACAATAAACGGTCTAACTGTCTGCTATATTGGACCATCGAAGAGACTTCATTCACACTCCCTTTGAAATCACCAAGTCACTTTGATCTCCATAGCACCTGCCAAGTCAACTGGCCAACCAATTACCACCTTCCAGCTTGACACCAATTGGGTCCCACCAAGACACCCACAAGCAAGAATCAATACATCACCCTATCGAGGAGATTGTATATCATCTCCCTCTGATATCAGGATGTCCCTTCAATATTCGCTTTACCGCTCTAAGTGGTCCCCACATCCATCGGCTTATCGGCATGTTGAAGGGACTTAACCCAGGGTCCCTTCGATATCATGAGGTCCCTTCGATAGGATTCCTTTATACACTCCATCAAGCCATCAAGGAGACTCAAGATAGAGTCCCACTGAAATGATCAACTCCCGTTGATGGAACATAACACCAAAATAGTCTTATTAGTATCAAGGAGATATGACTCTGAGTCTCATCGATAATGACAAGTCACCTTGATACTGCTCCATTGGACCATCGAGGAGACAAGATTTAGAGTCCTACTGGAGTCACAAAGTCCCATTGACAAGAGTCCCCACCTTCCATCAGCATGTCTAAGAGACATGATCCAATGTCCCAGTGACAATGTTAAGTCACTTTGATAGGAGACTCATCAAAGTATTGAGGAGACTACTAAGGAAATCCCTTCAATGTATACATGTCTCGTCAATAATACTTCTCCATACTTCCAATGGAACACCCTCCATCGGGATTTCGTTCAGATTAGTAACTTTGTCCCGATGATATTCAATTGTCTATTCGACAATGTAGAGGATTGAACACCAGTACGTTTGAGGCATCATTTCTCAACATTCTCCCACTTGCTGAAGAACGTACTGCCTACCAATAAATGCATGAATCCTCTCTATCACCCAAGACACCTACAACAACATCTATAATGTCCACCATCTCAAGCAACAATTCCAACCATCCTCTAAAGAAAAAGAACACGCCATGGTGTATATGCACTAGTCTAATATGAGACACCAACAACATAACCAATTGACGACAAGGGCTTCAACACACTGCCTCCACTCCACTGTGCTCACAAGCTATATAGAAGCATCATAACATCAACTTTAAAGCTTCAACTTGAACACAACCATGAAGACATTCTCTAGAAAAACAACTAGAAAATTGACTGCTTCCATCCAATTGATCAAACCCACGTGACTAAAAATAGCCCACACAACAAGTGCTAATCTATCCAATCACACATAACTCAAAGGTATCCACATTAGCAAACTCATGTCACCTTCATAGCCAACCCATCAACTACAAAAACTGTTGGAAGAATGAAGAAGAATGGCTAACTATACAATTTTTGTTGTCATCGATGTCACCATGTTATATGGGTTGTGATTGCAAGAACTAAGTCATTGTTTGATTTGGTATTTTGGTTGGGTATCTGAACTGGTATAAAGTCTACATCCTCTGGTATTTTGGTCTGCAATCCTATGTGGTTAATTGTTGTTGCTTGCAGTTTTGGGAAATAATTTATGAACGTTGGAAGCATGTATGTTCAGAATCTCTTGTGCACAGGCACTCATATGGTGTATCAATGTTATTTTGTTGGTTACATTTTGCTATTAAGCCTATCTCTAGCTGACCTCATGGATAATTGGTGTTATGGTGAATTAATTTTGTTATGCAGACATATGTGTGACCTATCTTAGGTCTATGCCGACACGATGTAGTGTGCTACATGTTTTGATTTATTGTTTGGAAAGATTTTGTGAATACTTGAAGCCAACAATTGGTATTTTTGGTAAATAAGGATTGCATCTAATTAGGCCGACCTAATTGATGCTTGTGGATGGATCAGATATATATGTCAGACAATTTTGAAGATTGTGGTGAGAGACGAATTGCATTTTTTTGATGCGAATATGAAGAAGTGCGAAAATGATGAAGTGTGTTAAGTCAGTCTATTGAGCATCACCAGAACTATATCAACACTTGTTAGGTGCACTCTTATAAGTTCATTTTGGCTATGAAGCCAATTTTTTTTTGTAATCCTTTCTATAGGCAGTGAGCCTCCTTTTTGGACAATGAGTCCTATCTGTAGGCAGTGAGCCTTTGTATCTAGGCAGTGATCCTCTTGTATTTTGTTTTTGCTATTACTTTATATTCTAAGGTAATCCTCACCATAGTTTTTCCCTCATTGGGTTTTCCACATAAAATCTGAGGTTCATTGTGTTGATTTTATTTTCTATTATCTGCATTGCATGTTCATACTTAATAACATAATTGTGTGGTTGTGAAGTTGATAAATGTTTTGAGTTTTGAGTTTGAATTTGGTGACAACTGATTCACCCCCCCTCTTAGTAGTTTTGCGCCTTTTAAAAATTGGTATCAGAGCTTTGGTTCCTTAGTGAAGAGCTTAACCACTTGAGGAGGATCCTGAAAGTTGAACAAATGGATGATAAAGAAGAACTTTGGGCTATACTTGAAGATCTTGACAAGGCTGAAAATGAAAATAGAGATTTGAAAGAAAATATTGATGAGGCAAATGAATGTGTCCAAAAATTGAAAGAGCAATTGAATAAATTCAAAGATAGACATAGAGAAGTGAGTGAGCAACATAAACAAGAGATCATCGGATTGAAAGTGCTAGTGGAAGAGAAGAAGAGAATTGAAGAATGTTTGAATACAATGGTGCAAAGCAAGACTAATGAATACACTAGACTTGAACAAGAGGTGGTGAACTTGAAATTAGAATTGGAGAAAGAAAAACTTTGTGAAAACAATTTCAAATCTAGCTCTGACAAGCTTGATGAGTTGATTGTAGGACATAAAGCAAGTAAAAACAAAGGTGGCTTGGGAAATGAAATAGGTGATAGCTCAAAGGATAATCAAAAGACTCAAGACAAAGGGAAGCAGAAAGGAAATTCAAGAAAATTTGCTAGAAGACCACGTGTCAGACAACCAAATGCTCAAAGGTATACATCTTTCAATGGTGTCTTCTTTTCATGTGCTAAATTTGGTCACAGGGCAATAGAGTGTAGGAGTAGAATGAATCAGTTTCTTGGTTCCTTCCCTGGACAATGTTTTTCATGCAAAAAATTTGGACATAAAGCCACTAAATGTAGATCTTGGGTGAGAATGATTAGTCAAGTGATGATGAATAGGTTTAATGGAGGCATAATGAATCAATCTTTTGATGGCTATTGCTATACATATAACAAGTTTGGAAACAAAGCAAATAAATGTAGATCAAGGGTTAATGGAGGTCAGAAAAATCAGAAAAGTGTTGTTTGTTATAATTGCAACAAACTCGAACATATCTCAAGAGTTTGCAAAAGTAAGAAGTTAAAGTAGTTTGCTCTGATAGAGAAGAACGAGCCAGTGAAGAAAATTGACAAGGATGAGGTGAAGCAAGAAATGAATAAGATATGGAGGAAGAAAGAAGAAGATTCAGAGATGACATATGTGTTTGTGCCCTCATCCAATGCAGACAATTCCTCTGAGAATTAGACCTAACATGGTCTTAGGGAGAGCATTAAAAGAAAAATTGCACAAAACCCTTGGATGTATGGCATGTCAGATGTTGGCATGAAGATATGTTGTAAAGAATGAGTGGACAAAGGTTATGTAAAAAAAACCAAAAGAAAAATCATAGGCATGTTCTTTTGCAGATTGGTTTAGTGTTCTCAGTGCAGAGAAATGGGGATTTTATCAGCTTTTTAAAGACTGTCGTATTTAATGTGAATTAGGGAAAACTGATAGTGTATAAAGTAAAATTCACAAGTCTTTCTAATCATTTGTGCAATCGAAGAGTTTGAAAAATGACTTGGAGCAATCTTGAAGCGATTTGGAGCAATTATGAGGTACTCTGAAGGAATCATTATGGATAATTAGAAATGATTTCTCAGTTTACAAAGGGGAAGAAGGGAAAAGGAAGAAGTTTCAATTGAACAATAACGAATTCAAGAAAGATAAGCACGACGATGGATAGAGGATCGTGTGGCAATATTCCGTTGAAGTTGAAGGGTGTTGAATTGAAAGAATTTGATCATAGGAAGATGAAGGAATTGGAATTAGGGTTGAAGAAAAATGAATTGCAGAGCATAAAAACCCTAGGTATGGATTTATGGGGAGAATTTCCCTGGTTGGTAGACAAAGAATCTATCTTGTTCTTGTTAATTCGATTCAAGGACAATAGCATTATTTTGGAAAAACCCTATCAAATCACGAAGGAAGCAATCAAAGCTATTACTAGTTTATGCAGTATCAAGGACCTCCCTAGGAAGAAAACCATGAAATACAAAGATGTGGAGGAACTTGTTGGTATTGACAAAGACCCTAGAGCTCTATTGATAAATACTATTGTCGATCCTGTTGTAAGGTATGTTGCATACAACATCTCTTATAAAATCTATTTCAAAAATCATGAAGGTTCGACTTCGGCTATTGTTATATATCTTGCACACATGATGGTTAAGGAAAACAAGCAATTTGATTTGTGTAGCTTATTATTGGAAAACCTAATTGAGAATGTCAGAATGTTGTTGGTCGAGGATTATCCTTTTCATTTTGTGTCTTTTCTCATATGTTTGATATTTTAATTTTTGAGCTTGCTACTGGGAAGAGAGAATGCTAAGTGGGAATCTGGCATTCCTATCAGAAAACAAGTTTACATGTATTTGGAATTGATGACCTGGAACATGTAAGTGTTTGTAGAACCTATTTCGCATCCATGAAGATGAATTTGTGCTCCAGTATGTTAGTGCCTAGTTAGTTTGAAGAGGGTTCCTCTTCTGGAAAGAAAGAATTGGAATTTGTCATTGGTGAATCCCCTCTGGTATCTAAAAGGAGAAAAACTATCACAAAAGATGTTATCACTATCTCGAAAGAAAAGAAGAATGAGGAAGAATTTCTATAGATGGATCTGACTCCTTTGATTCAAAAGGTATATAGATGACATTAGATAGAGGTGAGATGAAGAAGGTTGGTGAAATGTGGAGTTCATGCTCTCTGATCAAGAGACTTAAGATTGATAATGCACTGGTTGACTATCTGCTCAATAGGGGTATTTCAGTCTCAGATGCGTCTAACTCATTATCGGACGATCTAGTAGAGATTATTGAAGAAAGAACATTGTTGGAAGGACCTGGAGGTCATAAGTTTGAAGATATGATTGAGAGAAGATGTGCCAAATCCAAACAAGTGTTATCTAAACATATTAATGAGATAAGAGAATGCATCAAGGAAATAATTGAAATGCACAAGTATTGTCTCCAGTGGCCTACAATTGTTGAAAATTTCAGAAGCAGAATTGAAGTCATTGAATCTAAGATAAATTATATTGGAAAGAGTTTTGATTTATTCAAAGACAAAAATGGAAAATAGAGAATAAGTGTTGGTGAATTGCAACTGGAGTTGTTGATTGCTTAGAGGAAAAGAGAAGACTTGGTTAAAACCTTTTGGTTGGTTAAAGAAATTGTTGAGGTCCGGTTGGATCATCTCTTTGGAATACTCTCTGATGCAGAAGATTGTGAACAACAATGTCTATCCTCAGACCAAACATCCTCTTTTACGCATTTATCTTTGTCTGATGGTATGAGTGCAAGGATGAATTCAGCTGTGCTTTCTTGGAAAAGTATTCTTCTGATCATAAGAGATAGGTACAATAAAATATTTCATGTAAAGAGTGTTATTTTCACTTGAATGTTTGAAATGGGGAGTTGGAATTCCTTTGTATATGCAATGTTACCATGCACATATGTTTACATCCTATTTTTGGTCGCCCTTTTCCATTGATTTCAAAGGGGGAGAGAGGAGTAAAAAAAGGGAAAGAATACTCATGATAGGGGGAGAGAATATTGTGGCACATATTGCCATCAATGACAAAGGGGGAGATTATTGGAAGAATGGCTAACTATACAGTTTTTGTTGTCATTGATGTCACCATGTTTAATGGGTTGCGTCTGCAAGAACTAAGTCATTGTTTGATCCAGTATTTTGGTCCAGTATCTGAATTGGTATATAGTCTACATCCTTCATTATTTTGGTCTGCAATCCTTCATGGTTGATTGTTGTTGATTGCAGTTTTGGGAAATAGTTTATGAACGTTGGAAGCATGTATGCTTAGTGTAGGCGCTCATATGGTGTATTGGCGTTATTATGTTGGTTACATTCTATTAAGCCCATCTTTGGTCAACCTCATGGATAATTGGTGTTATGGTGAATTACTTTTATTATGCGGACATATGTGTGACCTATCTTAGGTCTATGTCGACATGATGTAGTGTGCTACATGTTTTGATTTATTGTTTGGAAATATTTTGTGAATGCTTGAAGCTGAAAGTTGTTATTTTTGGTAAATAAGGATTGCATCCAATTAGGCCAACCTAATTGATGCTTGTGGATGGATCATATATATATGTCAGACAGTTTTGAAGATTGTGGTGAGAGACAAATTGCATTTTTTTATGCGAATGTGAAGAATTGAGAAAATGATGAATTTTGTTAAGTCAGTCTATTGAGCATCACCAAAATTGTATCAACACTTGTTAGGTGCACTCTTATCAGTTCATTTCGGTTGTGAAGCCAATTTTGTTTTGTAATCCTTTTTGTAGGTAGTGAACCTCCTTTTTGGATAGTGAGTCATATGTGTAGGCAGTGAGCCTTTGTATCTGGGTAGTGAGCCTCTTGTATTCAGTTTTTTCTATTACTTTATATTGTGGGTTAATCCTCACCATAGTTTTTTCCTCATTTGGTTTTCCATGTAAAATCTGGTGTTCATTGTATTGATTTTCTTTTTGTTATCTGCATTGCATCTTCATACTTAATAATAGAATTGTGTGGTTGTGAAGTTGATAAGTGTTTTGAGTTTTGAGTTTGAATCTGGTGACAACTGATTCACCCCCCTCTCAATTATCTTGCACCTTTTAACAAAAACAAGCTCAATGTGCCAACCGGATGAAGAAGACCAAACACATCTAGGAACTCCCACTGCATGGGTAATTTCAAATTTGAAAGATCGAAAACATAACAAGTCTACCAATAGTATCATATAGAAGTGTAAACTATATCATGTAGTACCAAGGAATCATCCACAATGATATGCACAATCTGTAAACTAACAACCTATAAGAACAACTCTCACCACAGGTTTGCACAACTCTTCCAAGTTCTTCACACTCAACAAAGGAAAGAGATAAAGAACCTCCATGTCATCGCCTAAGAACATGAGTGAAACACATGACCACAAGCTAGTGATCACTATAGCTTTGACTAAACTTCAAACCAATGTAATGTGAAACCAAACATCCAGAAGACAACCAAGACCAAAGACAGAAAAAATTGCACATAATGTACCTGTAGAAAATCTCCTACACACACCTCCAAATGCCAACTATGCCAAGTAAGATCTCCTCCACAACACCCCAAAGAGAAAAACATAACAACACCAAATCCTTCAAGATAAAATACAACATATATATACATACTTATATGGATGTAAGCTTCTCCAAGAAGATCAAACTCTTCCATTTTCCACCTTAGGAAAACAACCCATAAAACCATCTCCTTATAGCCCTTCAAAAAATACATGAAAAATATGCAAGGAGATGACCATGCCAAACATCCTTCAAATGAATCCTTCATAACTAACTACAAAGCTCGAGATCCATATCTATGAAAGAAACAACATATAGACACATGCTAAACCAATCCTCAAATGAGTATCCAAAACCAATCATCATGAATCAACTCATTCCATGAGAATCAAAGCATGAACATAACACATCTAAAATCAATAATGGGCAATACCTTTCAAATGATAATCTCCTGAGTAGAACAAGAGTGGGGAATGAGAATGCTCCTCCAGGGTAACTGAGTCCTCATTGCTTCTCTAAGAGAAATCTCCTCATTGGTCTCTGTTGAACTCACATCCAACCAAGGTGTAGGCTCCTCATACTTTCTGTTGAAATCTCACCAAGATTAACCATCTCAGTATACTTTTCTCATCTCAAGATAATTACAACCTCACCTTATTCTCCATGTATCCATAAGCACCTAATAACAACCACTCCATGCTAAACTCCAAATTGCATCATTGTACTATCATGAAGTTCTCAAGCATATAATCAATGTGCCCAAAACATAGATAATTACCAGACCACTGTCAAAGCTCCAATCATCTGAACCAGGAACTTATCATGACATCATGATCTTACCATCCCCCTTAGGAGATCCCATGCCAAAGGTGAACATAACATGGTATCAAGAAGGAAAAATTATGCCAAAACTCTAATCCACAAACAAGAGTATACCATGACATAAAACAAACAAGCTTTTAAACCAACATCACCTGTCAAGCATCACCAACACCTTGACCAAAAAACTCACAAGAGTCCTCCATGGCTCCAAGATGTTTCACATCTTCAATATCATGAAGATGAGCCATCTCCAAATAGCATCCATGCAAATGCGAAAGAGCTCTTCTACAGTAGCAAGATCTAAGAGCTCCTCCTAGTAACATCTACAACACTAAAGAAGATATTTCACCACATAGTGATGAATACACAGTCACTACTAAAGCTCCCATTAAACTGTGATAACTGAGCTTTCCAAGCACATGGTTAAACATATTCTATACTAAAAATATTCCAGGTCCACTCATTAACATATCCATTTGACAACAAAACCAAGTAGAAAATACCATCAATGTTAAAAGCTTACACAAATTAGGGTACCCAAGCTATCCATGACATCGTGATACTCATGCTTTAGATTCCTATAATTGACTATTTAGGTACTCAACACCATCCATCCTCTCATCTCAAAACAACCACACCAAAGTATAAGTGACCACAGACAAGGCCAGCTAACAAGTCTACACCATCACATAATCAGATTTTGCAGATATAGATAGTCCACTCATGAGTTATCCCACAACAAACATGTAGGTAAAGACAACCCACAAAATTGCACAACTCGTAGATCCGATCAATGTAACATGAAAACCCATCATTGCACTGGAAACTACAAAATTGAGATCTCAAAAAGAATAACCACGTAGACAACATGACTTAAACACCAGATCAAGTTCAAATCTGATTTTCCAATCATGTCCACAATGAGCATCATAGTCAAGGAACCAACAAGAACCACCATAGAAATTTTGAGTGATAAATCACTTACCAACACTCCCATGCAAAGAAAGAAACAAACCTTCTCACATCATGCACAAAGCATGCATGCAGAACTGCAACTATCTCATCAGCAACGCCCCAAAATCCAGGGTCTAGAAAATAGTTTAACAACAGCTCCACAAAACCAAAAGTTTTTTCTTGAGCGTGTAAAACCTGTAAAACCACAAAGCCATGCAAGTACAAAAAATTCATAAAAGGAAGAAGTAGTTCAGGAACTCCAGGCCAATTCCAGGCCAACTCCACAACCACCAACATGCACATGCATCCAAGAGAGATAAGTTATTTCAAAAGCTTCCAGATCATCCAATTATCAACTCCATATCCTACTGGCAATCAGGGTAACAAAAAAATATGCCTTCCAATACAAAGAAAAACACCCATCATAAGCACATTTCTCCATGACTGAAAAGAAACCCAAGCTTCTCCATATCATCAAGGAGCCTCTCACATAGGCACCCAATATGGAGGCTTTTTTGCAACACAATCACAAAGAAAAATATTCCACCCCATGCATTAGGATTATACCACTGCCAACTCACAAGCTTCAGGTCACATCATTTCAATATGACCAACTCAAGTTTCTCCATCTTCTCCATCCTTCATATTGTGTGTTGTCTCTTGAAACTCAAACAAAAGAGCAAGAATTTCTTCTCACCAAAGGATCAATTCATCAGTTGATTCCTTCAGATTTCCTCAAACCTTCCACACTAAGAAATCTTCACAGAAGGAATACCGAGAACTAGAAACACCAGGAACAAACAAATTCAAAAATATAGCTGTAATACCACTTGTTGGGAAATTTAAATCATCTCAGAAAGAAACATCTAAGATCAGTAGTGCCTTCGATAGCTTTTATTTTCTTAGATTGCCTCAAAGACACATACTACTATGCCACAAAGTGGAATCAGACATAGTTCATTTCCCACATTGAACCTTAGAGAAAAGTTAATGTTAATTAAACCAGTTCCAACAACACCATTAACAAATTCAACAAACATAACCAACTACCATGAAAGATAAAAAAGACAACATGAACACACAAGATTTACGTGGGGAAAACCCTTTCAGGTAAAAAACCCCACACTCCAAAAACCCATATCACCATTGTATTATTCAACAAGAAAAGAATAGTGACAATCACAATTATAGGCTCTAAGACTTTATAGGAGATTTACATCTTGTTCCATTCTGGAGAGAATCTGACAGCATAACCCTGTTCAACCTCCTCTCTCTACCATCTCTCTCTTGACTTTCTTCATTTCTCTGATCAACCTCTCATATTACAATATTCACACTATTACAATACTCTCAGTATACAAAGCAGATTCACATCGAGAGAGAGAGCCCCACCGAATATTTCTAGAACACTCCATATTAATCCAACATTCATTTTGCATTCCAAGCCAGCTAGGAAACTAATCAATTCCATTCTCGTATGCAACTGTACACAACTAGTTCGATTCACCTTCTAATGAGAAACTATAGTAGATCGTCTAGCTGTCTGCTACATCAAACCATCGAAGAGACTTCATTCACACTCCCTTAGAAATCACCAAGCCAATTCGATGTCCACAACACCTGCCAAGTCAACCAGCCAACCAATTACCACTTTCCAACTCGACACCGATTGGGTCCCACCAAGACACCCATGAGCAAGAATCAATACATCGCCCTATCGAGGAGATTGCATATCATCTCCCTTCGATATCAGGATTCCCCTTCAATATTTGCTTTACCGCTCCAAGTGGTCCCCACATCCATCAGTTTAACGCCCTATCGAAGGGACTTAACCCAGGGTCCCTTCGATATCATGAAGTCCCTCTGATAAGGTTCCTTTATTTGCTTCATCGAGCCATCAAGGAGACTCAAGACAAAGTCCCACTTAAATGATCAACTCCCGCTGATGGAACATAATGCCAAAATAGTCTTATTGGAGTATCGAGGAGACATGACTCTGAGTCTCATTGATAACGACAAGTTTTTTAAACAGGCGTAAGACAACTGGGAGGGGGGTGAATTAGTTGTCACAAAATACAAACTTAAGACTTCAACACTTATCAATTCCACAACCACACTATTCTGTTATTAAGAGCATGAAACACAAATAACAAAAAGTAAATCAACACAATGAACACTAGATTTTTATGTGGAAAACCCAATAAGGGAAAAACCACGGTGAGGGTTAACTCACAATATAATATATTATAAAATTGAATACAGAGGCTCACTACCCAAAAGAGGACTCACTGTCCAAGTATAAAGGCTCACTGCCTACAAAAAGGACTCACTATCCAATAGGGAGGCTCACTGCCTACATATACAAAAGAGAACAAAAGATCCACCACAAAAATTAACACACATCTGCATCTTTGAATAAGGATTGTAGAAACCTTTAGCTCACTGCCTTTAGGAATCCAACACAATGAAGTATTGTTGTCTCAACTCACTCACACACACACTTCTGCTCTTATGATTTGTGGCTCACTTTCATCACTTTGCATCACACTGTCATACAATTCTTCACAATTCGACTTGGTTTTATACCATCCTCAACCTTAGAAACTTTCTCCAAGATCGGCCACAAATACCTCATTTCATAAATTCAAATTAGGTTGAAAACTCAACATTCCCATGGTGGAAAGGAATGAGAGTGGACCAATAAAACATTTAACCAAGACCAAAAATAATGTCTCGGATCATCCACATGCTTCCTCAATTTAATTTTATTATTCGAATGAAGTGTAAACACCAGGTCGGCCAAACCTAATAAAAACACAAATGAACATTGATGTATATGCTTCCCAACAAGAAGATGACACATAGACTCCACAACACGCTTCATTATGCACAAGAATACATCTCATATTTCTTCAGATATATCCACATCAAATGCAATATGCTTCAAACTTTGAACACCTTTCACCAGTTCATCTAGACTGTGCAAACCCATACTGAAACACTGAAACATGACTTCTGGATCACCAAACTTCAACCTTCTTTTCCAAAACCCAGAGAACACCATCTCAAGACATACCCTAGATCTGCAAAATCTAAAACAAAATAGTAGAGGACTGTGGATCAGAAACATTTCTCTCAGTCCACAGAAGATCAACTCTTCCAAAACAATTCACACATCGATGAACGTAAATTTCATGTACTATCACACTAGAAGCTAAAACTTAGGATATATCACCACAAGATCACCATTATCAAATCTTCATATCCGCACAAGCATAGGATCAACATAGGAGAAACATGGAGCACATACCAGAGCACATTCTAAACACATTCATCACTCTGACTTCTCTTCTTTATTAATTTTCTCAAAAGCACTTGGAAACTCATCAACACAACACATCTGCAATGACATAAAGATAAATCCATGTACTCACAACATCTCAGCAACATCTTAGCTATACATGTACAATCTGCAACATACTGAACTGTGTTGACATCAATGACAACATTAATGATAACACCACTAGACTAGCTCATACTTGCAACAAAGTCACCCTGATACTGCTCCATCAGACCATCAAGGAGACAGGCTTTAGAGTCCCACTGAAGTCACAAAGTCCCACCAACAAGAGTCCCCACCTTCCATCGGCATGTAAAAGAGACATGATCCAATGTCCTAGCGACAACGTTAAGTCACTCTGATAGGAGACTCATTGGAGTGTCGAGGAGACTACTAAGGAAATCCCTTCGATATATACATGTCTCATTGATAATACTTCTCCATACCACCAATGTAACACCCTCCATCGGGATTTTGTCAGACTAGTGACTCTGTCCTGTCGATATTCAACTATCTATTTGACAATGCAGAGCCCTGAACACCAGTATGTTTGAGGCACCATTTCTCAACAAATTTTAGATGTATCGTGCATCCTCATAACTTTTCAACCAAAAAAATTAACACTTACGCCTTGTAGAATAAGCCAAAATGTGTACACATCCAAAATAGGTTGGAATAACCTATAATTACTCCCATAAATCCACTCCTTACATTCTTCAACTCCACACAACCCTAAAATCTTTAGGTTGGCACCATATAACAAAATTGGTTAACAATGAATGAACCAACTGTCACTCACAACTTGATACGTGGACCACCACAACACTTTCCACTTGGGACACACACACACTCCTGAAATCCAAAAACACACAACAAAATATTCATCTATGGTTGAATGTGGAGTATTCTAATATACACTTTGTAACTACAACTCTGCCATTTCTAGAGCCGATACTATGTCAACATTATCTTCAATTGCGGAAGACATGTAGGCTTGAATCTTTGGGTTTAGATACCTTCAACTCACACCTACATTACCTCAAAGCCACATGACTAGATTCTTCATAGCGAAGCAATGCGGATCACAAAACTGGTTCATTAAACATTGAAAAATGTACAATGAGACTTAGGAAAATTTGCAAAATGTTTGGTCTTCACTGGACCAACACTATTGTATTTCTATAATGGGTTGTAATCAATGACAAAACCATACACTATCATGCTTATCAATCTTCAACAATCTCTCCACACCATACATCAACATCATCTATACATCATCATGTTGCCAACAACCCAAGTCTTCAACACATTTTAAATTTCAAGTAAGTGAAAGCTATGAATCCTACATTACATAAATTCTTAATTTTTCAAACTTGGGGTTTAAGGTTGAGGGTTTACAAGCATGTCGACCACCACTATCAGATAGTGATTAGGAAAGACAAAGAAAATAAAAATTAGACTATGTCAGACTGCTTAGAACCCCATATTTTACTAGTAAATACCATGATATTTATAATAATATAATCTATGGTAGGCTTAACTCATAACTTATATTTACATGTGAGAATAAGGTTGGAATTCAAATGCAAACTATAAAAGTAAAAAATTTGCAATTAGTAGTATCACTACATTGTAGGTGGTTGGATTGCGACACATGATGTTCCTTGAGGTTTTCCCTTGCCCAAAATTTATCATGGTTTGCACACATAATTATGATGATAATGGAAAACAAATTGTTAAAAAAAATAGCCATGAAGAAATGTTACTCATTACTATGGAAGAATTTGGAAGTCTATTGGGGTTTTCAGCTGAAGCTTTTGAAAGCATCCATATTAACCTAGAAAAAAATTCTAGTGATTATGAAGTAACCCCTCAAATTTCCAAAAAATATTTTCTTAAAAAAATAACAATGAGTGGTAACATATTAAAAGAGAATCATAAGCCTCCTTACAAAATTGAAAGTTTTAAACCATGGGTTTAGGATACTTTTTGCAAGCTAGTGTTTTTCCTTGGATTGGATAGTACTAGGGAAGTAGATGCAAGCCTCATTTAAATTATATGTAATATCTATTATGTACTCCACCTAGATTAACTATAGATTTTTTGAGCATATTGTAGAATCCATGCAAAAATAATTTTTAATGATTAAAGGAGGTTTCACTAAGACGTTTAAGTTCACAACCTACTTGTGCTATTTATTTTTAGTGAATTTTAATGATTTTTTTCTACCATCAAGATTTAGACTCAAACCTATACAAATGACGAGGCAAAAAGAGTGGTTCTAGTATATGATGGACCCCTAAGATAAGGATGTATGATAATCAAAGGAACTACAATCATAAATTATACAGTAATTTTTAGCTCCATTGTATCAAGAAATTATAAATACTCTAGTACTTAGATTACCCAAGTCTTGTAGAGATTGTATTCAACTAGGATAAAAAATATAATTGGATGATTGGTACTTCATGGAAGAATATATTTTGTTAAGATTTTATGGATCAGGATTAGAGCCCTACAAAATTCTAATACATGTGACAAAGAGGGTTTTTGAATTGGAAAATGTATGACAAATGGATACTATAGATCAAATATATTTTGTTAGTTAGCAAAAGAAGAGCATGTATTTCCTTCATTTCCTTTTTCATGTGGAGGGTTCACATTCGAGAGAAAATAAATCACTGTGGAACATAAAATTTTAATTTTTTAAAAACTTGACGTTGATTCTCATTGGTAGTATGATCCATGTGACATCATTAGAGAAAGACTTGTGTCCAATAATAATACTAGAAGTAGAATTCAACATCAAAGTAAACCTTGACTAGAAATATTGAAAAACAAGAATTATTGGGATGAGGTCAAAACAATAACGGAGAAAACTATTGTTGAAAAGGTATTTCTTTTGAACAATTTCTAGCAAAAATAGTGGCATTGCACCCACATAGAGTAGTAGAGATGTCAACCAAGAGGTACAATAATTTTTTATAAAACAATCGATCAATTATCTAGTTTTTTTAAAATATCATATTCTCTAAGAGTAGCTTGTAGACAAACATAGTGTACACAAGCAAAAAAAAATATTTTTTGGTCTATGAGGAAGGATCTAGGTGATCCAAAAAATACTATAGGTTTTGAAGAGATCTCAAAAGATAATGAGTTTATTAATTTGTGGAATACAAAGCATCCCTTTGAAGTAACTAATGATGAATATGATGATGATATCCAAATGAAAAACCCTTGGATCCTATTCCTAGTGTATACTATGCATACAAAGCTCTAGTTTGAGTGATATCACAAAGCATATACTTCAAGGGTAACCATAATAAAAAAATGGGTTATGAAGGTGGTGGTTTAGGGTCCAAAGGACAAGAAAGTGCTTGGGTGGCAACACATGTAGACCTTAGAAGGCCTAGTGATTTTTGAGGCATTGGAGTTGATAAACAAGCCCAAGGGAATACAAGGGTGGATGGTACAATTCATTTTGTTACAACTTAGGTCATAATGGTCATATACAATCACATCTAGGACATGGTGGAGAACCTAGTGCTATTGGTGGCAATGGTATAGGTAGTAGTACTAGTAGTGGTCAATAAGTGCTAGAACCATAAATTACTCATAAAAGGTCAACAATAGAAGATATTATTCAAAAAATCAATGATAAAGGTGTATACACCTAAAAATGGTCATCAACTTTAATTAATTAAATACTAGCTATTTGATTAATACTCCAACTACATATAAATAAATGCTCGATTTATTTATATTGTTCATTTTCTAAACTCTTCAAATCTAAAACACTTTCTTCTAAATTAATTAAATAAAAAAGGTTCCCTAAACTTGTTTTATTTAATTAATCTTCACTAAATCCAATTAGGAATTAGAGCACATTTCTACAACTTTTTGTGCCACCTCACCAAGGTCATGTGAAAATAAATAACTCTAATTTTTAATTAGAATTATCTTCAACTCATTTCAAAAAGCACATGGCTCATTTCCTCCCACACTTCCAACAATTTTGGAGCACATGACTTATTCTTCCCACACTTCCACCCACTTTTGGAGCACATGATTTATTCCTCCCACACTTCCACCAATTTTGGAAGCACATGGTCTTCTCTTCACAAACTTGAATCTTCCATTCAAATGGCATGTTTCCCATTGGTCAAGAGATTCTTCCACACACATGGCATGTTGTCTTTGGTCAAGGGGACAACATCTTGATTCTCTTCATCTTCACCATCCATTCTTCTTATTCGATCTGGACCGTTGATTATTGCCACCTCACTATATGCTTGGAAAAGGCTATAAATACAACCCTTGGGCCTTGAATTTTGCATCCACATTTGAAGTAGAGTTATTATGCAGGTTTATCATTGGAGCTTGGAGCATTCTTGGAGTCTTATAGCTAGTTTTCATATCATGTTTTGTTTTGCATTCACATCTTAGCTTTAGATATTGCATCATAGTTGCATTCTATGTCTCATCTTGCATCATAGTTGCATTTTAGATTAGTTCATTTTAATTTTGCATTTGAGCATATGTAATATCATGCATAGAATCATATAGATCACTACCATAGTATCCACCTCCGCTTGTTCATTTATCATCAACATCACCCTTCACTCATCATAGCCTTCATCATCATTGTTTGCATATAGTTTCATGTAGGCATTTAGTTAGCTTGCATATTGAATACTAATCTTGTTTCTTAAGTGTCATTCTAATAGCCTTTGTGCACATAGAAATTTGAGGGCCAAAAAGGTTAAAAAGAATCATTTAACAATAGAGGAAAATGAGACGTTCTTGGAAGATTTATCTTTATTGCAACTTAGAATAGTTTACTTTGCTTTGAATCTTTCAATATAAATTGTTTCATTAAGGTTTGTGTTGATACTAACTTTTCACATTTAACACACACACAAGGCATTTTCAAGAAGCAAAAGATTATAACAACTCCAAGAGCAACTACCTCCATTTATATCTCAAAAGAAATATTTCCACTTCTAGAAGACACCCCTCTTGTTGTTAGTGTGACTAGTGTAGGAATGACTAATCCTCAACCTTAAATAATTAGAGATTCCCCCAAGTTTGCAAGTACACATTTGCAATTCAAGCATTCAATTGTGTCGATAATCCTATGTTTTGATTACAAATTTGAGTTTAGAAAGAAAGCATAAATATATAAATAACACAAGAGTCAAGTGTTAGAGAGTATAAATAAGGAAAATTTAGATCATATTACAACAATCATGATATTTCCCACATATGACCCAAATATGTAAACCATGGAGTACATGTTTGTTGTGCCCAAAGTGTAAAATAAACAAGAGGATTATCTATGCATCACTCTGATTATGAGGCGGGGACTACCAAAATAGATTTTTCTTGAATTAAAAATTCTAACAAAATTAATTCCTCAAAAATGAACAATGAAATGGTATACACGTCATTGCTAAAGAAAGAGAGAGATAGAAATAGGTTGAAGAATCAAATAGAAAATTTACAGGTAGACCTAGAAAATGAGAAAGCAAAATAAAAGGAACAAATCAAAAGAACAATGAATTAGAGAAAAGGATAAAAAAATTCCTTAACATCTTTAAGAAAAGAGAATGAATAGACAAAAGTGGAACTAAATGAACTGAAACAAAATTTAGATGAAAGCATAAATAAATATGATAATGAAAGAGCCAGTTCAAAAAAAAATACAACAAAATATAAGTCATTGCATTAGTAAATGCATTACAAGTCAAATTGGATGAACAAAGATAAAGAGAAGAACTATGGGAACATAAAATGGAAGGAGAGAAGAATCACTAAAAAAACTGATGCTAGAGTTGAAGAAAGAATACAATAAAATAAATTATTCCCAAAATAGATTGTTTGCATTTTATAAAAAAATTATAATGAGGCATATGAAACAAATTATTGGGGAGGAAATAGTGCAAAAAATTAATCATTTGTGTCAATTGTTTGAAATGATCGATGATTTGACAATACAAAATATGAAGCTCAGACAATAAGTTGTTGATAACAAAACATGAATTCAAGAGAGAAAATTATAAATCAAATTTTGCAAATAGTCTACAAAGCTAGTGGCAATGAATTGGCATCCCAAGGAATTCATGGCCGGATTGTTGCCTCAATAAAAACATCATCCATCATTCAAAAATATTCAAATCTATGTGAAGTAGAGGAATTTTTGGATCAGGCTACAAAAAAGATGCAGAAGCTACATGAAAGGGTACATACTACTTCATAAAGCTTGGTTTGTTGTTGGATTTTGACACAACAAAATGATACATTGGAAATATTGATTTTAAAAAGAAGATGGAGGATACAATGAAGTTTGATTTGGACAAACTTTCTCAGAAGCTAGATGAGGAAAACTTTCTAGATTCCATCAAACCAATGATAACCTTGAATGCAACTTTGATTGAAACATTCAAGTTAAGTTCCATTGTCAGTTATGAATTGTTAGAAATTTTTTGAGTCAGATACTATAAGTTGGAACAAATTGCACTTTCATCAGATGGATAGAAGAGCATGCTACAAAAGTTGATAGAATTATTTGATAATATGAGTTTCCAACTCAACATTATTATTGAGAAACATATTATAATACTTCTATGCATTCCTTCATTTAAAAAAAAATATAAAACTTAAATCCATTTATGTGTTTGAATTATCTATATTATTTAATTGCTTAATTAAGGAAAACTATGGTTTCTAGATACACAATAAACATTTGCTAATGCTATGTATGCTCTTGTTGTTAGTAAGAATTTAGTTGAATCATTGAATGTTATTGTATGTAAAACTTAGTAGTATCACAAAATAACAATATGAAATTATTAATAATATGTTGATTAATAAAATGAAATTGAAAAATATGTTTAATAAATCAAATTTGAAAAAAATGTTTAAAATTTAGACTCTAAAATGGAATATTGGAAAATAATGGTAAATTTATTAATTTTTAAATAGAAAATTAAAAAATGCATATCAAAACTCAATGATAGAAATATAAAATATCATTAATGATAGTTTAGAATATGATTCATGAAATACAATATAAATACCTAGTAACTACTAAATCTCTTCTATTTTCCAAATCATCTTCTCTCTTTGACCTTAATATTGAGAGTTGTCATGACTTTGGTCTTTGTTTTCTTTGCTTTAAGTCTGCATATGTCCACTTAACTGCATCTCATCACTACCACTACAAGTGTTACTCATTATGTCAGTATCGTTTGTTCCACTATGGTTTGAAGTGTTACACAACCCTCTTCTTTCACATATGGACCTTCATATTGTGAGTGCCCTTTCAAAATGAAAATTTTAAAAATCATACCTAGTTGTATACATCCTTAAGCGATTTTCTAAATTTTTGTCTGGTTTGTTTCTGATATTTGATTTCAAGAACCCCAATGTACTAAAAAGTCTCTCATCCTCCACCAAACCCAATATCATGGTTTGACATAAATCAACAAGTTTAAAATATTTTGATAGTGAATTGTACAATATTTTGCTCCAACTTAAGGTTTCCCAAAACTTTGTTATTGATCCATCTTGGAAGGGACTCTCCATGAGTTTAAATTATTCCATCACTAATGTTGCGAAACAATTTGATTGCTTTGTAAACTTAGATTTATTTATAATTCCTTCTATTTATTTGTCCATTGAATTATGAAATTTCAAAGAAATAGTGTGATCAAAGGTCTTTATAATTAGCTAGTTGAAGTTATTTAACTTATTGAGGATGCACAATAGACATGGCTTCAAATAATTCATTGTGAGGGAATCAATATCTAATAATTGAGGAAATAGATATTGCAATACTATTTAAAGTAGTACTTATAGGATTAACATTGTTGTCAAAATATTCCCTTGTAACAATTACTTCTTTGATAATGTTTCTGACCATGATAAAATACTACATTAGTACCTCATATATTTGTATAAAGACACACAACTCCTCTTTTTCATTAAAGTATAAAAAATTAATAAGATTATTCACATTTTTCATCAAGTTCCAACTACTAAATTTTGGACTTATAAATGATTGATCTGATAGATATAGATTATCGAGGGTCATGCATATCATTTTACATAATTTAGTATATTTTGAAATATATAATGCTTTCTTGGGATTTTTTCACAAGAATGTTCATTTCCTCCAACATGGGGAGAATACTAGATAAAGTTAAGAGTATCTCTATATCATTCAACCTATGTAAGAGGTCAAGATCTCTATCTACTATGTAGCGATGTTTACACATTACTCCAATCAAGGATTGATATTCTAAAAAAACTCGTTGCACTAGTTCATACAAGGAGATTCATTTGTGCAAGGAAGCTAAGGTAGCAGAACAACTACCACACTAATATTGAGGGAGGGAGAATAATGCAAAATTTTATAGATCTTTAACAATTATAGAAAATTAAACATAAAATGAAACATAAATATCATGCATGCCGACACGATTGATTTACAGCACAGGGAAAGCCCTTTTGGGACAAAGCCCCACCTCCAAAATCCACCCAATATATTATTAGACCGTCACAAGATTACAATATACTTACTTGAGCCAAGCTTCTCATGGGAATTATCCTGCCACTTTCGAGGAGATCAGAGACAACATGACCCTATCAGGACTCTCGAAGTCATCACAATCTCTGCGTACTGCTTGGTTGTAATACAACACCCTCATAAAATAGAGTCACATTCTAGGGCCAGGAAAGAGACCCTTCAAAATATCGCCATTAGATCTAAAACCTAATATGAATAGTCTAGATTTCACGATATATCCTTTATTTAATGTATTATGTGGGCATTCTAGAAGTTTCTTGGAAAAAGGATTATTACACTCACATTTTTCTTTGTGTTGCCTTTGTATACACCTATCGATTAACTAGGAAACATATATATAAATATATATACATCCTATCAGCAATAAACCACATATAATTGCAAGGTTGAGACACATTTTCCCAACAAATCTCCCACTTGTTAAACACCTTGCAAGAGCGATGTGAGGGTGTAAACATCATCTCTTTAATTGCTAGGGGCCAAAAGGCCCATAGTATTTGAACACTATCTAAACTTCTTTATGCTCACAAGCTTAGTTAAATAATCAACAACATTCATCAAAGTCTCTACCTTAACAAGATTCACCCTACCATCTTCGACCATAAGATCTAACAAAATGATATTGTACATAAATGTGCTTGGTCTTGGCATGAAATGTTGGGTTCTTGGCTAGACATATCACACTCTGACTGTCGCAATAAATTGTCATTGCACCTTGTTTTATACCAATGCTCCCAGACACAATCTCTTAAGCCAAATGGATTTCTTTACAAGCATGAGTAGGTACCATATACTTTTTCTTGATTGAGTGGACCAGCAACCACAACCTACTGCTTACTCATCGACTAATTGCACCACCCAAATAAAGTAAACACATAAGCACTGGTGGATCATTCGCTATCAACATCACTTGCTCAGTCTAAATCCATATAACCATGAATATCAAGGGAAACCTTGTCTTTAGTCATATTACTATGATAACATAAGGAATACTCTAGGGTACCGCATAAATATCTAAAGAATCTTTTAACTACATCCCAATGAACTCTACTAAGATTAGACATATATTTGCAAAAGAACTCCCATTAGCATTTTTAATGTTTAGTCTAGTACATACCATAACCATCAAATTTGGCATATGGTAAGACACTCTACTCATGTCTTCTATCTCTAATGGAGATGTTGGACAATCTGAAATAGATAACTTTATTCCAACTAAAACAGGAACACACAATGGTCTACAATCCTACATGTTAAATCTCTATAAAATTGAATTGACATACTTACTTTGTCCAAGCCATAGCTTTCTATTCCTCATCTCTTTTAATTTCCATCCACAGAATGTGTTTTAGTTGCACCAACACGTCTTTCATTTGGGGAATTTAGCAACAAGTTGAGATTTTAGTTCTAAAAATCATGCCTTTCCTCTACCAATAAATAACATATCATCAACATATAATGCAATAAACAAGGAACAATCACCATCAGTTTTATAATAAAGCACAATGATTTGATTTAGAATGCTCAAATCCCAAACTCAACACATATGTATCAATTTACGGTACCACATCTAGGACTTTGTTTTGCTTCATACAAATGTTCTTCAATTTTCAAACCAATTTACTTTTACCTTTCACCACATAGTGCTCTGGTTGTGTCATAAATATCCTCCTCCAAATCACCATGAAGGAAATCAGTTTTCACATCCATTTTCTAAACCTCTAAATCATAAGCAACAACAATAGCAAGCAAAAATCTAATGGATGTCATTTTTGCAATAGGAGAGAATATCTCACCATAATCATCACCCTCAACTTGAGAGTAAGCTTTCACAACCAACCTTTCTTTATACTTCTCAATACCTCCATTTGAACCAATCTTCTTCTTGGACACCCACTTGCAACCAACAGGTTTTTGTCCTTCAGGTAATGGTACAAGATCCCACGTATCATTCTTTTTCAAAGATGTCATTTCTTCATCCATAGCAATCTTCCAGGATTCTGCATCATTCATACCTAATGCCTCTTCTACAAATCTGGGTTCATCCATGTTAGTATTTAAAGCAAAAATACATCTCCAATCATCAGGTGTATACCTTTCAGGTGGTTGTCTATTTCTTGTAAAGCTACAAACAAGTTGAGTTGGAGTTTCTTCCTCCTCTTCTGAAGATCCAAAGCTAGATGAGCTCTCCTCAACTTCTTATCTATCCTTGGGCCTCGATTCAACTTTCTCAGGTGTAGGAGGAAATTGAATCACGTCTTCTTGTTTACTTTGTTCTTACAATAATGTAACAAAAAAATGCTTAGTTTCTCTAAAAATCACACTTCTACTATGTATCACCTTTTTTGCAACATGATCCCAAATCTTGTAACCTTTCACACCATAAATGTATCTTATGAAGATACATTTCATAGCCTTGTTCTCCAACTTTGTTTGCTTCTCCTTTGGCACATGTGCATATGCCTCGCAACCAAAAACTCTAAAATATCTCAGTGAAGGCTTGCGACCCGACCATGCCTCTATAGGAATCTTATCAACAAGAGCTGATGTAGGAGACATGTTATCAGGTAACAGGCAGTGGCAACAACTTCAGCCCAAAACCTTTGTTCTAGACCAACACTACTCAACATACTCCTAACCTTCTCCACCAGTGTCCTAATCATTCTTTTAGAAACTCCATTATGTTGTGGAGAATACAAAGTTGTCTTTTGTGTATTAATACCACTATCTTTACAAAAATCTACCAAATTCATTAGAGAAAAATTCAGCGCCATTATCAGTCCTCAAACATTTTATTTTCTTTCCAATCTGCAACTCAACCATTGCTTTAAGTTCTTTAAATTGATTGAAAAATTTAGATTTACTCTTTAGAAAATATACCCATGTCCTTCTACTATAATCACCAATAAATGAAACATAATATGTGGATTTACCAATCGAAGGAACATCTATAGGACCAAACACAGTAGAATGAATAAGATCCAATGCACCACAAGATTTATGAGAGCTCGAGTAAAACTAAACATGGTTTTGTTTTCCATAAATGCAATGCTCACAAAAATAAAATTCAAGATTACAATTAGAAAAACCTTCAACAAGGTCCTTAGACCCTTTTCTCCAATGTGGCCAAGTCTCTGGTGCCATAACATAGTTTTCTCTACAAGTAACTTTGTTTTAGAAGAAAGAGCACCCTTGGGTACCCAAAAGCCATGACCATCTATTGAAGGTGAAACCCTCACTTCTTCCACAAAATTTCTTTTCACAAAAGTATTATTGCACTCAACAGTGCATGCATCCAACTTATACAATGTGCCATATTTGACATCTCTAGCAATCACCATAGCACCTCTAACCATCTTGCATCCTGCATCAGAAAATACTACCTGCACACCCACATCTATTAGTTTTCTTAGAAATAACAAATTTTGTGCTAATCCAGGGATATGCAACACACCATTAATCCATTTTATTCTACCATCAAGAAACCTGATTTTAACTTTACCATGACCAACAATGTCTAAATGAGAATCATCACCCATGTACACTTACCTCTATCAAATTCTTCATATTCAAAAAACCAATCTCTATCAAAGCTCATATGGAAAGAAGCACCTGAGTCAATTAGCCATGCATCATTACCTGCATGAGTTTCCAAAGCTATAATGAACTTGTCACTATCTTCCTTCTCAGACTTAGAATCAGAATCAACTTTCTTCTTTTTCTTCTTCTTTTCTGCTTTGCATTCCTTACGAACATGTTCAAGCTTAACACAGTTCCAACAAATAACTTTGGACTTTCCAAGAGATTTAGATCTTCCCCTGGACTTAGATTTGTCACGCTTCTCATTCTTCTTTCCTTTTTCCTTAGGTCTTCCACAAACATTTAGGGCCTCCTTGGCGATGATGGATACCTTCCTCCTCATCTCTTTAGAAAGCAAAGAACCCACCACATCTTTAGTCTTCAATATAAAAAAAAGTACTCCCAATAGCCATAATAAGGGAATCCCATGAATCAAGCAAAGAAGAAAGCAAGATCTAACATTTTTCCTTCTCATCCATTTTGACACCAACTGATGCCAATTGAGCCTCCAACATATTAAAGGCTTTCATGTGGTTTTTGATTTGTCCACCCTCTTCCGTTCTCAAGGAATATAATTTCTTCCTCAAGAAAATCATGTTCACTAAAGATTTGGCTTGATACATCTCACCAAGCATCTTCCATAGTTTTTGTGCAGAGGTCTCTTTATGGACATTAACAAAAAAAGAGTATGCCAAGAACAATCTAATTAGACCCTTAGCGTTTCGGTCCATAACATCATATTGTGAAGCTCGAGTAGGATCTATAAGCCTTGAAACATTATCATCAAATGCATCCCATAGATATCGATCTATCAATAGATCCTTCATCTTTAGCTTCCACATCTCAAAATTATTTCTAGAAAATTTCTCCACCTCTATTCTCCCTAATGAACTTGCCATCTCAAAATTCCCGCAATAAGATCACAAAGTGTCTTCTGCACAAGCTCCCACTCAAATCTGGATTAGTTCAAAAAACCCAACAACCCACAACTGAAACCAAAGGTGATCAAGCTCTGATATCACTTATAAGGAAGCTAAGGTAGCGAAACAATTTCCTACACTAATATTGAGATGAGAATAATGCAAAAATTTTGCAAATCTTTAACAGTTATAGAAACTTAAACAAAAAAAAGAAAAAATATCATGCATACCATGACAGTGATTTACATGGGGAAAACCCTTTTGCCCGAGAAAAACCCCACACTCCAAAAGCTTCCCAATATATTATTTAGTAAATCACAAATATTGCAATATATTTGCAAAGCAAGCTTCTGACAAGAGTATCACCACTTAGAGATCAAGAGACAACATGACCGCTATCAAACTCTTAGAAATCATCACAATCTCTTTGTACCACAATCGTAATACAACATCCTTATAAAATAGAGTTACATTCAAGGGCAAGACATGCCAACAAAATATCTGCCATTAGATCTAAAACCTAATAATGAATGATCCAGATTTACAATATATCCTTTATTTAATGTATGTCGGCTATTCTAGAAGTTTCCTAAAAAAGTTAACATGCTCACATTTCACTTTGTGCTACCATTATATACACCTATCAGTGTAACTAGGAAAAATATATATAAATATATATACATCCTATCATCAATAAACCACATATAATTTAAAGGTTGAGACACATTTTCCCAACAATCTAGTATCAACATCCTTAAGAAGCTTTTTTCTTACATAAACCCTTTAGGACTTCGGCAAAATTATGAGTAGAGTTCACAAACTATATCTTGAAAATTTGATATTGTAGGAAACTTGCTCATGATTTTAAATGCTAAATTCATTTTGTGTGCCATGTAGTGAATGCCAATCTTGTATGGTGAAGTAATAGTTGTAGTGTTATATAAAGACCATTCCTATTATGTTACATTATTGAAGCTCCATCAACCCCTACACAAACCAACTTTTTGGAAATTGTGTAATCATCCATACTTTCAATTTCATTCAAAGATTTCTTAACTAGTCCAAATAGATTTTGTGTTATTGGATTCTCTTTCATCTTATAAACAAAGAGTAGATGATATTAACTTACATTTTTATCTATAGTATAAACATGCATACATACCCAATAAGTATTATCTACCGCTTTAACTTCATCCAAAGATAATGCAATAAAGGTTGAGTCCTTTAATTTTTTCTTTTAAATTTTGTTTTTCCACCTTAGCAAGATAACTTGCCCCTTCCCATCCACTATTTATTGACCAATGTGTGCTAGGAAAGTTAAGAACGCTATAAAATATAATAAACTTATATTTTGGGTAGTTTATCATAAGATGCCCTTTGGTCAAAATATGAAAACAACACTCAATTGAACAATTTTTTCTCTTTGTGCTTCTCCCATCATCTTTCCAAATTGAGCTCTAGTTGTACCTCCACATATAACAAGTTTCACATTTCTTTGCATATGCACATCATATTTGAGGGAATTTGTAAAATAAAGACATTCTTCCTTTATTTTCCACGTTATCACTAGTTTTTCCTTTCCATCTATTATTTGTTTTTCATAAACTTTACCATTATGCTTTTCTATAGTGTCAAGTTTTAGCTTCAACTTCTTATCCCTACCATATTGAACCAACTACAAATCTTACACTTGCATTCTATTAGAGGTTCAACTTTGTTTGTATTCTTTATTGGTTCAATGAATGTGCACTTTGACAGCCAATCAATCTGAAAATTTCTTGTCATATCCCACTCACACCTTATTTTTTATTTAACTTTTCTTTTTCCTTTCCATGTAGGAATATCATCTACAATATTGCTATCCAAGTCAATAAATTCATTTAAGCTACTCTGGGTATCTTGTGGAACACCATTTGTGGAATTGTCATATGAGTTAATTGATTCATTTTGATCTTCCTTTGAGGTATTTCCTTGTTTGTTAATTTGGTTGAATGCTAATTATTTTATGTTGTGCTTGATTCACCTTCTTTTGTTTGTTTTTTTCTTCCACTATTTTATTCTCCTCTACCCTATGAAATTTTTCCCTCACCTCTAAAATTATTTTGTTATTTTTGGGCCAATTTTTCTTTTGCCTTCAAATCATACTGGTAAGCTTCTTCACATATTCTTATTCTAACTATGTTAATTTCATCTTGATTTGATAGTTATAGGCCATAACTATACCTTTAAACCATCTCTTCATCATCTTCAACATGCCCAAATTGAATACTTAACTTGTAGAATTCCTCTATATACTCTTTGACACCTGTTCCTCCAAGGCATGTCATCGCGCTATCTCTGTCACTAACTAAGCACCTCCATCCCTAGGTGGTGGAGGAGGACTTGGAACCTGTCCCTGATTTTGCGTTTGATCACCCTATGCTCAATCCTGTCGAACCCTACCCAGCTACTCTGCAAGAACCTTAATGCATTGTCACTCCCTGTGATGACCTGTAATACCTGCTATGCCTAATGTGGGATCACCCCCAGGATCTGTGAACCTGAAAGACACACGTTGTGGTGACCACTAATCAAAATCGAGAGTGGTACCTGGATCTACTAAACCCACTGGCCAACCCCATCTGACTGGGGCAAGAGCTCTGAAAGCAACCATTCATGCTATTCAAGCTTTTACACACAAACTATGGAGGCTTTGCAGTGATACAAGCAACCACATCCTTGCATTCATATACTCCAATATGGGATGGTAACACTATGCTTTTTCATGAATTCATGTATGCTTTTATCTCTTGATCTTGTTTCTTGAATTCTATAATAGTTTAGTTTCATTTCGTAAGTGTAGGAATAGATCTTAGATTTATGTTCTTGATTATAGATTAGATTCTATTTCAATTACGTTTTATCTCGTCTAGACGCTCTATGATTTTCCCCCTCACACACATCCTTAAGAAGCTTATTTTTTACATAAACCCTTTTGGACTTTGGAAAAAGTATGAGTAGAGTTTGCAAACTAGATCTTCAAAATTTGATATTGTAGGAAACTTGCTCATGATTTTAAATGCTAAATTCATTATGTGCCATGGATTGAATGGAAATATTGTATGGTGAAGTAATAGTTGTAGCTTTATGTAAAGAGCATTCTTATTATGTTGTATTACTAAATCTCCATCAACCCATACACACACCAACTTTTTGGAAATTGTGTGATCATCCATACTTTCAATTTCATTCAAAAATTTCTTTACTAGTCCAAATAGATTTTCTGATATTGGATTCTCCTTCATTTTATAAACAAAGAGTAGATGATATCAACATACATTTTTATCAATAGTATAAACATGCATACATACCCAAGAAGTATTATCTACCACTGTAACTTCATCCAAAGAAAATGCACCTAGGGCGAATGGGTCTTGGTTTAGGGTTTTCTACGTTTTTTTGGAGTCTCTACAACAAATCAATCTCTTATTTTTCCTAGGTTTTAGGTTTGAAGTGTTGAAAATAAATTTACAATTGAGTTTTCATGAGATGAAAAATTTCTGACAACTTTGCAACTTTGACAAGTTCTTCAATTTTTTTCTTTAAGAGATGTTAGAGATTTCTTCCACCTAAATCTATAAACACAAATTAAGAGGGAAAAATGTTTTGTTTTTGGTGAATGGGGGTTTTCCTTGGTCAAACCCTGTTTTGGTACTTAAACTTTGTAATGAAACAATGAAACATGAAGGAATGATGAATGAACAAAGAAATGTCACAATTCACCAAACCATTGAATAAACCTTGGAATGTAGGTCTGTAACTAGCATGAAATGACTTGAATGGATGTTGATCTTGATCTTGAAACTTGATTTGAAACAATTCCTTGAATACTTGAATGGATCATGAACACTACATCAACATATTAGCTCTAATAACATGCATTATGCAAGAAGAATTTGATATGACAATTGGATCTTGATTGATGTGATAATTCTTCACTAAATTTTCTCTTGAATGCCTTGAAATGCTCTAGAAATCTCTAGATTGCTTAGATCACACTTGCTCATAAAATTGCTAGGTGAAACATAGTGGAATGACCTTGTATTTATAGGTATGTAACATTAATTTCCCAAAATTCAAATAACACAAGCCAACATGTGAATATAGATTTGAAATCATTAAAATATCACTATTTAAACATATTTTAAATTTAGGTCCTAGGTCTAAGTGAGTGTAACATAGATTTTTGGCACCCTAATCCTTTCTAGCACTTCTAGGGTTTTTCACCTAAAAGGAGAAAGAAGGGCCAAAACACTTATGTCTACATTCAAAGTTAATGCAATATTGGTGGAATATGGCTAAATAAACTGATTCAAATGTAGAAAACTAATGACAACTATTGATTATTGAATATACACTAAGGACATGAAGAATGTTTGAAAACACATTATGTAATGCAAAAAGACCTAGAAATGGATGCAAATTACAACAAAACTTGATGAAACTAAAAGTGTGCACCTGGAACATGTATGGAGACTGTAAATGGATTCTAGAATGCTGTTGATGTTGATTTTCAGGCCTGGTTGGACTCATTCGCCATTCTGGGCGAATCAGTCCCAGTTCTGCAAAACTGTGTTGGAACCTATTTCTGACAAAAGGGTATCTAAAAATTTGCAGAAAACCAAAAAATGACCTTGGAGTGGGACTCATTCGCCACCCATGGTGAATGAGTCCACTTTTGAATTTCTGAATATTCAAAGGTGGGACCCAAAACTCTTGGTTTGCACTTTGATTCTCTACAGGTGTCTGCTTCTGAAACTCTGATTTCTGAACCTGAAAGTGAGTTTTTGTTGATATTTTGGCTTGATCAATGAAGAGAAGACCTAAAAAAAATTGCAACTTGATTCTTAATGATTTCCAAGCTTCCAAGATGTCCAAATTTGCAAACACACAAGACAAGAGAGAGAAATGATGAATGTTAGGGCATGGGGGTTTGCCTTGGTCAAACCCCTTTTAGGTAATTAAACTAAAATGATGAAAGAAAGTAATGAAACATGCAATAATGGATTTGATTACCTTGCCATGATGTTTGATCTTGAAATTTTGTAGCAAAACATGAAGGATCTGCCCTTGAAGGTCTAAAAATTGATATCTTGGTGACTTGAAATGATGAAACCCTATGTTGTTTGACTTGAGATGGAAGAATGATGGATGAATAATGAAGAATGAATGTGATTTAGGGTTTAGAGAGTTTATTTTCTAGGAAATTCACCTTATTAGCTCAAAAATTGGATCCCTAAGGCCGACATGTGAAAATAATAAACTTAAATTTCAATTTTTCCTGCTCAAAGGTCAAAAATGAGCTAAATGGGACTCATTCGCCAATTTCAATCTTTCCCACTCAAAGGTAAAAATTGAGCCAAATGGGACTGATTTTCCATGAATGGAAAATGGGCCCTGCAGGGGCCATTTTGATAACTAGGATGCCAAGAGATAAGGAAATAAGGTTTAAATTGCAACTTTGTCGAGTATTTTATCAAATATTGCCTCGAGATGCTCAATATGGGTTAATAGGGGCATATTAATGATGATGTGAACATCAATTAGGGCTTGGGACACAAAATTCAATGTGAAAGTGTGATTAAATACACTTTACAACATTAAAATGAGGTCCACATAGCCCAGGAAGGCACAAGAACCAATGTGAATGTGCAAGACACATTACAACACTAGTTTTAACATTAAGTTTATCTTACAAGCCTTCTAGATTGATGTGATGATGCTATTAAACACATTTTATAATGTTGAATTAGAGAGAAATGGGTTCATTAAGTCTACAAAAGTGTGAAAGTCCATTACAAGACTTTACAACACCTTTACAAGACATCGTTAGAAGCATGTTATTCAATTTGCAAGGGTCCAAGACCTAGTGTGGATGCATAAAATTCCTCACAACACTTGAATCAAGGCCTCATTAAGTCCAATTTATCATGAGTTATTGCCATGTCAAGCAAGAGGTCCTTTCTTCTACATCACAGTGAGGACCCATTTGCCCATGGGTGAATGGGTCCTAGGTCACTTACCTAGGACACACATTGCTCAATGATAAGTGTTATGTTATAGAATTAATGAATGTCAGGTTTTCCTCTTTGGAAATTACAATTAATTAGGCTTGGATTTGAATTAAAAGGGCCAATTAAGGAAAATTAATCTCAATTAATTAATAAAACCCTAAATAAGTGTGAAAGTGTAAAGAGGCACCCTTTACAAAACTAAAATAATGCACAATTAAGTCCATTTTAATTAATAGGGCCCTAAACTCAATGTGAATATGTAAAATACATATTACAACACTAAATTAAAGCATAATTAAGTTCATTTTAATATTAATTCCCAAATTAAGTGTGAAAAAGGGATACTTTTTCCTACACTACACCATGTAGGAATATCATCTACAATATTGCCATCCAACTCAATAAACTCATTTCAACTACTTTGGGTATCTTGTGGAACATCATTTATGGAATTATCATATGAGTTAATTGATTCATTTTGATCTTCCTTTGAGGTATTTCCTTGTTTGTTAATTTGATACAATGCTAATTATTTTATGTTGTGCTTGATTCACCTTCTTTTGTTTGTTTTTGTCTTCCACTATTTGATTGTCCTCTAGACCCTATGAAAATTTTCCCTCACCTCTAAAATTATTTTGTTATTTATTTGCCAATTTTTCTTTTGCCTTCAAATCATATTGGTAAGCTTCTTCAAATATTCTTATTGTAACTATGATAATTTCATCTTGATTTGATATTTGTAGGCCATAACTGTACCTTAAAACCTTCTCTTCACCATCTTCAACATGCCCAAATTGAATACTTAATTTGTAGAATTCTTCTATATACTCTTTGACATTCATTTTCTTTTAATTCAAATTTAGTAATTTTCTAGTGAATTCTTCTATATACTTGATAGCCTACTAACAAGAATTTGGCCTTCAACTTTGTTACCATTCTATCCCATGAATTGATTTTCTTTATGTCTTTTCTTTTTCTCTTTGTTTGCATGTGATTCCACCATTGGAATGCATGCCCTTTCAACTTTGTACACAAAAAATTACCTTCTTCAAGTCCTTCATGGCTTCAAAGTCAAAATGCTTCTCCATTTTTAAAATCCAGTTTATAAGCTCTTTTGGATTTAAATTACCACTGCAACCTGGTGGATCCAACATTGGGTCGCTTCTAATTTTGGACATTGTTCTTAGAAATCTTCCCTCTAGTTCATCCATTTCATCTTCTGTCCCAAATTCTTGTTCTTCATTTGTTTTGCTCTAACAAAAAAAATACTATTTCACAGTCTTTATCTTCACTAAATACACTATCTAATCAACAACATGAATAAGACACAATCCATTTCTTGTTTTCTTTATATTAAGATGTGTCCATCAATTTTTTTAATGAATAAAATCTTTATTACTTTTTAAGAACTACAAAGATAATAATATACTATTCACCAAAAAAGTGAATAGTAAAAAGTCTCTATAAGACCAAGTGTAAAATAAAATACACTTAAAAAATGATAAAAAAGTCTATATAATACCAACTATAAAATAAAAGATAAATACAATCTAAGCAAGGAATACATTGCATCTAGTTTTTACCAATAATTTAATGAATATGGTTAGATGGTGTTAATTTGTTATCTAAATTGTAGTTGATTTTTATTTTTGGAACATAAAACAAAATGTAAAGGAGCATATATAGTTAGGATATTAGGAAGGACAATACAATTTCAATGTGAGACAAGTAAAAATTGTTACAAAATATAACTATCAACTAAAAATTAATATTAAATTTTATTTGTGCATATTTTAATACATAGATTTATTGACTTTATAAATATCATTCAAAAAAACAAAATAATTTTAACGTCACCAATATAATTTATAAAAAATAAATAAAAATTTAATTTTTGTATGGATATTTCCAATATAAATCAATATATATATATTATCACTTATTTAAAGTAGAAAATTAATTATACACTATAAAATTGTTTCTTAATAAAAAAATTAAATGGAATGCAACTGATGCATTAGTATTCCTACCCAGACATCAACTGATAATAATATTCCTAACCCAACCATGGTGAGAAGGATCCGATTACTTGATATATCAACCCAGCCAAAAAGTCAATTATTAACAGCTTACCGTGTCTTGACTTGAAAGATTAGATGCTTCTACGAGAAGTTTAACATCTCGATCCAGCTGATTACGTTAACACTGGATGAATAGGGGTCAGAGGTTTGAATCGCAGGAGGCATCATCAAATTCCATTCAATGGTAAGATCTGAATCCACAAATGCACATACATTTTCAAATTTCTAGGGATTTTACAACCCATTTTTTTCCAACGAAAATTGCTATGATCGCGACCCAGATTCAATTTATGCAGTCTCAATTAAAGTTAATTCTGACTTACTCCACGAAACGGTATATGCAGGCGATATCTGATTCTTATTCTTAGGATTTTGGATTTGCCTTTTCTTTGATCCGAAGGATATACCACCTACCAAAAGATGACTTTTAAGGGTTTTGAGTTGCCTGTTTTTGGTCTAACGAATTTAACACGAAATGGGTATTCTAAAACTGTCCTTGACAAGATGGGTTGCTCGAAGAGTGCTTAAATCTGGTCAAGGTGTAGGTTTAGGTTGTTACTTGTTTTGGATTAGTTAGGGTTAAGCCATACATGAGAAATTTGATGGTGTGGAGAGTTGACGAAGGCCATTGTCTTGAAGAGTACATGAATCGGTTTAGGATCTTGTGTTAGGGAATTGACTAATTAGGATTATTCAAGATAAAAACTTGAGTAAATTCCATGCAGTTCATTCAGGAAAGCTTCTGGAAATTTGGCTTTGTCAGATTTAGGCAAAAATGACAGAAATTTTATGTTCTGAAGAGGTGTTGAAGGCCATTCTCTTTTAAAGTGTATAAATTTAGTTAAGGTATAGTGTTAGAGTGTTGATAGATATTGTCTGGTTTGGTTTGAGCTACAGATGGCAGAAATTTTGTGTTCCGGAGAGATATTAAAGGTCATTTTCCCCCTCATGAGTGGACAAGACCTGGCTTCATGCATGCGTGTATGCAAGCAGTGGAGAGACGTAGCCAAAGAGGACTATTTTTGGAAAAGATTGTGCGCCCAAAGATGGCCTTCTCTGTGCAAAGACAAGAGGCCTCCTCCAATTGGTGCGTCTAGGGGTTACCACATGCTCTACATGAGTCTCTGCAGAAGAAACCGCCGTCCCCTTCCGGTTCCTAGGTTGAGTTTTGATGATATTGAATTCTATGTTGACATATGGTTGGCTGATCGGTCAGTGTATTCTGATGTAATTCCTGGATCACTGCTTCGATCGGGGATTATCAACCCCCCTGCTGGAATCTGTGATATCATGAAGGACCATCTGAAGAGTCTTTCTTGCAAGATGACTATTCCTGTGAATCCCAGGTTCAAGGTTGTGTTCAGTGAGAATATTCGTGTTTCTCTGCTTGTTGGCCGGAGAGACGAAGACAAAGTTGCCTGCATTATTGATAAGTCTGGTTTTGATTACGTTGATGGACCAGCATATAGGGCACTGGCCTATGATTACTTGCGATTTGCGCCTAAGTATCCATTTGTGTCTGAGATCAGAGCTTGGATGGCATTGCTGCTGGTGGACTCTCAGGATGAAAATATGGATGTGTTTGGCATTGAAGTGGACTTTTGTGATGCTGCCAATTCGGACGGTGAAGTGCTATGGCTTTTGGACATGCTAGATTGGAAATGAAGATAAAATTCAATGCATCAAAACTCTCTTCAGATTCTCGGTGCAACCGAACAGTAATGTACAATATGGATTTGAGTAAGTATGTTGATTTAGTCTATTTAAAGGAAGCCTTTGTTGATTGGGATATTCTATTGTGAAGAAGCTGAATTAGGTTTGCAAGATAATTCAGTAATTGTATATTCTGTTGCCAAAATATTTGCTAACTTAAAAATCTAATAGTGAATTGTTCTTGTAATACTTGCTGACAATTAAGCAAGTATCATAAATGCCGCACCTATTTAAATGTTTCAAGAGTTGCCTTCATCTTAGAAGGTTTATAGCTTAAAAGGAATAAAATCTTTGTAAATATGTTCTCGCTCTGTCTCTATATGCTGATTTTGAATTTATGCCTTGGATGAATGCAATCCTGATATTATATCTGATGTAATAAGTTGTATTATTTCCTGCGATTTGTTTCTAATGTTGACCTGTAATGCATTTGCAGTATATTCTCTTCTTTGATCACTTGTTTACTATTTGAAATGGCTCAAGAGAATACATGACTCATGACCATCTCTAATTACAGTTATTTTTAATGCTAGAGATACTCATTTATTTTTCCAGTTTAATTTTTTTTGCACTCACTTAAGCAGTGCTCAACTTCATATAGTTTGTATAGCGTTGTGTCAGATAATGATTTTATACTTTTTGTTTAGCATACATACAAGGCTCAAATTGTTTGGTGGGTTTAGGAGGTTGTTTGGGAGTTTGGAAAAAAATTGTAAAATGAAAGTAAAATTTAATATGCATATAACTGATTAGAATGACAAAATTCAATGCTAAATGATAATGACATGAAATCAGTGAATTGACATATATATTGCATATTGTTAACAAATTCATAAGTATCTTGTCTTCCCCTTCTTCTGTGCTCCAAAATTTTGTTGTTATTAATAACACTATTAGGTTTGTGTTTTCGTCTGGCTAATTATTATCACAAATTTAATATGAAATAGGATAATGACATGAAATCAATGAATTGAGATATATATTGTGTATTGTGTAAAGACCCGAACTAAATGCATACAAGACAAAACAGACCCAGAAGTATTCCGGCAACAAATAATTTTTATTTTTGTGAAATTCAAATACACTCAAACCATTGAACTATGCTAGACTGATGCAACTCATCGGGTGCACCCAGCATGTAAATCTGAACACCTAAATGATCTTGGGCACTTTCAACCACATACTGCTTCCTGAGGGTTTCCATCCCCAAAGAATCAGGACCATGACTTGCTTCTTGAGGGTTTTTGTCCCCAAGAAATCAGGTTGACACACTTGAAGGGTTCCATCTCCAAATGCCATCAGCTACTGTGACAGTGTCACAAGCTTAAGAGAAAAGTTGATTTTTGTTTGTAATTTTCAGAAGAATGTTTTTCTTTTCCTCCCAGTGCTGCCTATAAACTCAATGCTTCCTCAATCATAGGCAATCCAATCCTCAATCGATGGTAGTTTGACTAACAAGTTCCTTGAAATGTCCCCAACTAAAATTATGCAATATTTTGTGCAACTTTCTGATTTTTATGGAATAAATTGAAATTTTAAAGCAAACAGCCAATGGTCAATTGATCATCAATTTGAAACCCTAGTTTGCAGATAAAAATCAAAACTTTCTGATGAAACCCTCCAAGAAAATATTTTATTTATTCCAAATGCTGATTAGAATTTTACAATACTTTTTTGCATTCACTAGTATGCTGTACAACCTAGTACAACTGTATGGCTTGTCTGGGAATGCTTGTATATGCTATATGGCCTGATGTAGGGTTTGACTTGCTGCTCCAGAAATTTCAGAAATGCAAGTAATCCTTATTTCTTCCTTGAAATCAGCCAAAACAATATTTTTTAATTTTGTTTTCCTTGGATCCCTGACTGGAATGGTTGGCTGGAGATGTACGGCTAGTATGGAAAATCCAGATCTGATTTGAAACCCTTGAAGACTTTTGTCAAATATGCTGCTAAAAATTAGATCCAAAGCACCTATTTGTCGGATCCCAAGGCTCCTGCTCTTTATCCTTGTGTGTGTTAATTTTATGAACAGAAATGCAATTAAGCAGAAAACACAATCACAAAGAAGACAACACAGAATTTACCCTGGAAAAACCCTCCTACTCAAGGGAGAAAAACCCAGCAAGATATTCTCTTATAAATCAGAAAAAATATCAGGCCCTAGAAATGCTGAATACAATACAATGGATCTGCACTTATATATGGTGCGATTTCTTGAATACACAAAATATTTAAGTGTTCTCCTTGAGTCAAATCTGCTGCTCTCGAAGGGAAAACCCACTGCTGAAGAAATACCAATTGAAAATGAATTGAATTGATGCTAAAATGAGGAGACACCTTCTCCTATATATACAAGCCAGGTGACCTTCCTTCTAGGGCTGACCTAGAATGAAATACAAACTTTGTTTATAATGTGAAGGCCGACCTGCCTTGAATTGGTTTTATATTAAGAGAAAATATCTCTTGCCGCTAAAACACTAACACTCCCTCTTAGCTAGGGAGGTATTTTCAAATATCCTTGTCATGGAGTCTCTCATCATGACGCCCACAATGGCTACACCCATTTGTGAAAAAAACACATCTCAGTCTCAGAGATGTACAAGGGTTCATCATGGAGTCTCTCAACATGATGTCCACAATGGCTACACCCATTTGTGGAAAAACACATCTCAGTCTTAGAGATGTACAAGATATCCTCGTCATGGAGTCTCTCAACATGATGTCTCATCTCAGTCTCAGAGATGTACAAGATATCCTCGTCATGGAGTCTCTCAACATGACGTCTCATCTCAGTTTCAGAGATGTACAAGGGCTTGTGCCTCATATTTCTCCATCTTAGAGAAATATACACTACAAGGGCTTTCACCTCATATTTCTCCGTCTCAAAGAAATATACACTACAAGGGCTTTCACTTCATATTTCTCCGTCTCAGAGAAAATATACACTACAAGGGCTTTCACCTCATATTTCTCCGTCTTAGAGAAATATACATTACAACAAATCTTCATGATGATGTGACTCCCTCTGAAGCTCCAAGTACTTGCATCAACCTCCTGACCTCCTTGTCCAAGATTCCTTGCAATGCTTGCCTTAGAGGAACGGTTTCCAATGCACACCTCCAACACTACTGACTTGCGAGAGTCTAGGATTGTCTTTCTCGACCTCATCCCAGATCACCCTATTTTGAATAGGTTTGCGGAGCTACTAATGTCAAATCTAGATTGACTATTTTGTGCAATTCTGTTCTCTGTAGCTGAAGAGGTCTTCCAAGGATTTTAGCACCTAGCCTTGCAACACTGCAACCCACTTAGCTGACACCTTCACTTCTTCTCAGTGAGTCACAAAACTCCCTCTTGATCCCTGCCTCAACACAAAGATTACAAAAATCCTCTGGAAGTGAACTCCCCTCCATTGATGGATCTTAGAACTTTAGTCCTCTTCCTGGACATGATCTCAACTCGTGTCTTGAATTCTTGGAATTTAACTCCCTTTGAATGGCAGAAGTGTAATCGAGGGATGAATCCATATCCATTTGCTCCTTGATGCATCCTGCATTTTAAAGAGATTAATAATAGTTCATAAAATCAAACTACCCCTGATACAAATGAAGCATGTAGTCATATAGCAAATATCATTAGATAGAAAAATTAAAGGAATAATAGAACTTATCTTGTTGAAATCAGAATCTCCTTAAGTGCTGCACTTAAACCCTTTTTCAGGTCTGCTCTTATCTTTCCTTTAGATCTGCATCTAAAATCTGCTTCAGGATGTATTCTCTTCACACACAGCCATTACCGAATAACCTAAACATGAAGTTTCAGCAACAAACTATACATTCAACTCCTCACCGAAGGCACATAAGAGGCACACGCATTAACATACAGGTCATGCAATCACAAAAGCATGAAATCTGTAATGCTATCAGCCTCCACTATAAGAAAAAAATGACTCCTTCGGAAACTTCATTGGGCTCAAATCACCACAAATAAATCGACGGCTTCTCCTTCAGACTCACTCATAGTTCTAGTAGTAATAGAATTTTTATTAATCGCATATATCTTCTACAAACTCATTGAGGAGAGACGTCTTCTGCACACATAGCCATTATCTCAGACCACGACTGCATATTCGACTCTATTTCCAGCATCAGATAACCCCTGCCATGCAAATAATAAAGGCATCGAATGCAATATTTTAATAGTCAGGAGAGCATTTAAAATTCATCAAGTCTTCCTTATACACTCATATGCTAAAGATATCGATAGACTTTCACCACTGCCACCCTCAAACAAAAGATTCAACCACGACCTGAAAAAATCTCATTAAATCCTTCGCCCAGAACAGAAATATGCAGACATCCCGCGGCGGACTGTCGATGGTGATAACCACCAATTTCTCATCTGTCAGCTTTTCTACACAGGCAGCCTCGGTGACGATTACACGGGCGCCGCAAGATCTAAGCTGGCGGGAGATCTCCGAGGGGGTGTAGAAAGGATTGGCAGTGCAGGCAATGGCGCCTCTCAAGGAGACTACCAAGAAGACGAATGCAAACTCAGGGCAGTTGGGCAGCAGAAGCATCACAACTTCGCCTCTCTGCACTCCCACATTGCCCATACCAGCGGCTACTTTTCGTGAAATGCTGTGAAGCTCTCCATGGGTGTATGTCTTTCCAGTGGTTGCATCGATCAGACATGGCCTGTCTCTTACCTCTGCTAATCTCTCAAATGGGTAGTTATGCAGAGGAAGATGATGAGGGATCTTGATATCTGGAAGCTTTGATTTGTACAAGTATTCTCCTCACTGCAGTGGCTTACTGATGAATCTTTACCAATCTGGTGATCCTTCAATTCATCCCAAATTGATCCGCTCTAATACCATGTTAATTTTATGAACAGAAATGCAATTAAGCAGAAAACACAATCACAAAGAAGACAACACAGAATTTACCCTGGGAAAACCCTCCTACTCGAGGGAGAAAAACCCAGCAAGATATTCTCTTATAAATCAGAAAAAATATCAGGCCCTAGAAAGGCCGAATACAATACAATGGATCTGCACTTATATATGGTGCGATTTCTTGAATACACAAAATATTTAAGTGTTCTCTTGAGTCAAATCTGCTGCTCTTGAAGGGCGAACCTACTGCTGAAGAAATACCAATTGAAAATGAATTGAATTGATGCTAAAATGAGGAGACACCTCCTATATATACAAGCCAGGTGACCTTTCTTCTAGGGCCGACCTGGAATGAAATACAAACTTTGTTTATAATGTGAAGGCCGACCTGCCTTGAATTGGTTTTATATTAAGAGAAAATATCTCCTGCCACTAAAACACTAACAGTGTGTTGCATTTTTTGCTTCCCTTGTTCTCTAAGTTGATATATGTTTACTCTATCACTTAATAAAATGCAGTACTGGTACTTGTGGGCTTTTTTTAAAACCTCCCATAGGCTGGGCAGATCTGAGCTTTGAAAAGGCCCAAACTAAATGCATACGAGACAAAACAGACTCAAAATATTCCAGGAACAGATAAACTTTTACTTTTCTGAATTTAATTCAAACACATACAAATCATTGAACTACACTAAACTGATACAACTCATCGGGCACACTTAGTAAGCAAATCTGAATGCTTAGATGATACTGGACACTCTCAACCACAAATTGCTTATTAAGGGTTTCCATCCCCAGGAATTCCAGACCATGAACTGTTTCCCGAGGGTTTCCATCCCAAGAAATCAGGACCATGCCCTACTTCCTGAGGGTTTCCATTGCCAAGAAATCAGGACTATGCCCTGCTTCTTGAGGTTTTCCATCGCCAAGAAATCAAGACCATGAATTGCTTCCTAAGGGTTTCCGTCCCCAAGAAATCAGGACCATGAACTGCTTCCTAAGGGTTTCCATTGCCAAGCAATCAGGACCATGCACTCCTTCTTGAGGGTTTCCATTGCTAAGAAATCAGGTTGACATGCTTGAGGGGTTTTGTCTCCCAATGTCACTAACTACTGTGATGGTATTACAAGCTTGAGAATAAAGTTGATTTTTGTTTGTGATTTTTAGAAGTATGTTTATCTTTTCCTCCATGTGCTGCCTATATACTCTATGCTTTCTCAATCACCGGCAATCCAGTCCTCAATCAGTAACAATCTGACTAACAAGTTTGTTTCTCGATGGCAGTTAACTAACAAATCTGTCCTTATTTAACTGACCCTAACTAATTCAACTGCCTTATTTCCTTATTTAACTGACTCTAACTGACTTATCTGTCTTATTTCATGATTTAACTGACCCTACCCATTCCAAAGCTGCCAGTCCACTCACTCAATGCTACTCTCACGCTGCCAGTTCAAAAAGTGGACAATACTTATTGTTAGTGAATTCATAAGTATCTTGCCTTCCCCTTCTTCTGTGCTCAGAAATTTTGTTGTTACTAATAAAAGTATTAAGTTTGTGCTTTGGTCAGGACACACCTGGCAGACTTGAAACTTTCACATTTTGTTGTAGAATGTTTAACTCTGCCATCTGGAGTGTTTGTCATGTACCTTCAGTGTTTTATTTTTTATTGAATTTATTCTGACAAAATTTGTTTGTGGATTAAAGATGGAAACTATTTTGTTTCACATGACACAAACATTTTCATTAAATATAATGTCTAGGAATTGTTATTGGGCATGTGAGACCATCATTTTGTAATAATCATGTGAAATACTCAAAATAGGTTAGAATAAACACCAAAATTATATAAATATAGTAGTTACTTTGACAATTATTACATGCCCATCATCCGTAGTATTGCAGAAGCAAGCATTATCTGTGGATCCATGGAGAAAAATTACACACTGATATTTAATAATGTTTTCATTGTTTCTATTCAAACTGTCTGCAGCATGAGAAATAATTTCTTAGCCAGTCACTCTTTCCTGTGGGGAGAGCCAATCTGGTTAAACATTTGTTGCTCTCCCATTTCTTTTAAATATCTATAACTTTACACAGCCTCAGTTATTTGTTACTTAATGCCACGTTCTTGTCCATTTGGTTGAGCTAACTAAGATATTACAACAGTTCTCTCCATAACAACCCAGATTTGTACAATTTTTCTAGATGTCTCCTATCTAAGAGCACCCAACATAATTTGATATTGAAAATAACTGTTTAAAGTATTATTAATTCTACAGTTACAATTCTGGAGGACTTTAAATTTGATCCCCCACAAACAGCATCCCTTGTATTTAAGCCGCATTTTCCTAATGTGTGATTCTCCTTCTGTTGTATTATAAATGGAGTTTGGTTGCTATCATTTGGTGTTGTAGCATAGATAGAGAGGCAGTCATTGGTAGAGCTATTTTGTGGTGCTGCATGTGATTAAGAATGAGATCACAGGTAGTAAATTTTCATGCTTTTTTCATACTGGTCTCTGAGGCATATAATATTTAGGTAAAAGCCTATTGTTCTTTTACCTTTTCATAGTAGGTGCTGATCCAGATTTTCTGTCTCAGCAGTACGCTATTCATCAGTATAGTGAATTTCATGATTATAGCCCATCAGATAGTTTTGGATGTCTCAAAGGACAGCAATAAAATAGTGGCGATGTTTTGCTTTCTATACTGGACCTAATGTTTAAATCCAATGTAGAGTACAGGTACAATGATATAGTACGAAAAAAGCTTTGATTGTGGATTGTATCAGGAACTGCTGATGTTTGGTATTATCGATTCTCTCCTGCATACAGTGTGTGTTTTTCTGTTTATTAATAGGCTACTTTATATATTCACTGGTTTATCAAGAGATAATAATCTGTTTATTGGATTCATATTTATCCTTACTCCATCTCATGTGAGCTAGTTCTTATATTAGCATGATCACTGATTTCTGTAAGATCGGCTAACCCTCCATATGCCCTCATTGCTTATTCTGTCAATGGGTCTTGATTTATTTGTTTAGGTCGTCTTTTATTCATCTATCTGTGTTGAACTGTTAAACCCAGTGACTGAGTATTTGTTTGACAGACAGCAATCATCGCATTGTCTTATCATTTCAATGCCATATTTTCATCAGATGTTTTCAAATTTATAGTATTTATCTTTATCTATCTTTATTGCAATTTCAATTTTTCTTTGAATGAAAGAGGATTGATCTAGATTAGAACTACTCACAGAACAATTTGTAGAATCAGAATCCTATGTGGAGGGAATACAGGGTTGTGTAAGGTAATATAAATTGCCGGTAAACATGTACAGAATATGAGAATGCATGCTGGAAAACATCTTCATATTCTCCTGAATGTTTATGGCTTTCTTTTATATATTCACCTATAAAGTTTTTCATATTTTCCATTCTGTAACCACTTAAAAGTTGTCAACAGGAGATTCGGAATGATATGGAAAACTTCAAAGACCCAATTGACACAAAGTCACCCAAATGTTTCAGAATCTTTTTTCTATAATAAACAAAATTAGCTTGAGGTCTTGGGGATATGATATTGGTCTAAATTCAAGCCTTTCTAGTTATTGTGATGTATTTTAGCCTCTTGGTGATGGCTCCATTGTAGATGAAATTCGACGACTTGTAATTAAATGAGGTGATTGTTGTTTCTAGCATAACTAGAGAGGTAGTCATGACAAGATTATTTTACAATGGAGTTTTATATGTATATATGTACGCATTAGCGAAGGAAATCACAGAGAGTTAATCAAAATTACATTAATCTGCATATTGATCTTTGAGAGTTTTATGTATATAACTAGAGAGGTAGTCATGACAAGATTATTTTACCAGAGTTTTATATGTATATATGTACGCATTAGCAAAGGAAATCACAAAGAGTTAATCAAAGTTACACTAATCTGCATATTGATCTTTCAGTCTCTCTCTCTCTCTATTTGCGAATTTGGGCATTAACTAAGCCTAGCCAGTAGGGCAACAACAAAGGGACCCCATCCCTTGCAGTAACACATATGGTCTAAACCCATGAGTGCAATGACTTAGGAGGGACATGAAACTAGCGAGTTCAACAACCTAGCAGGGGTTTGAACCTGGGTAGTTACAACACCACCACGTTCTAACCAATTCACTATGTCCTTAACGACATCTTTGAGGCTCGCTTTTGCCAAAAATATATTTTTATAATATATATAGTCAAAGATGGGGATTATATAAGTGGAAATGTTGTCCTACTAGGGGCCAAAACTTATGGTACGATAGTTCTTTCACATGCAGCTGATAGGTTTTTACGTTGCCAATCCACAACACAAACCATACTGAATAGCTACTAGCATTTAATATACACCATAAGCATCTCCAATCATAGGAACAAGCCAAGTAAACATAGAACCTTAGGCTAGTAAAGCATTAAGGGAAGCCCTAACTATACGTAACATTCACTAATCTTGTGCAGAAGGTGTATTTGCTTTGGAAATTTGAGAAAAAAATTCATATCACCATTAGCCATTATGCCGAAGGCTTTAGCATTTCATGCATTTCAGGGGTTAGAAAAAATCTGCAATTGCAACTCTCCTTGAGCCAATACTTTATTTTTAGTTACTGGAGGTTTCATCTGCACCATGTTGAGGTACATATTAATTCTTTACTTCACTCTCTTCCTTCTTCTACCATACTTTGTTCATTTCCTTCTTGTGCTGACCAATGATATACTTCTTTTGAGGAGAAAAAGATCTTGCATTCTTTCCCTTGCAGAACCTTGCAATGTATTCTAGTTTATTGCAATTGTAGCATATGATACTTGTTTGTGGAGCAAAGTTACTTTTTCTTATATTAGATCTGCAATTAGCAACCCTATGACCAAACTTGTTGCATGTGTAGCAATAACCATAGAAGGATTGAGAAGTCATAGCATTACTATTCCTTGTCATTTTACTTTTGCACTCATTAGCCTTATGACTAAATTTATTGTAAATATAGCACTGACCATGGAATGATTGAGAGTTCATAGTATTGTACTTTGGAGGTTTAAAAAAATTCTAACTCATCTTGCTTCTACACTCAATTGCCTTATGACCAAATTTATTACCCTCATAGCAGTTACCATTGAACCCGATAGCAGCAATTTGTTTAAAGGCAGGATTTTTGAAATTCTTCTTGTTCTGGACAGTGATGAAACCACCTTCTTTCTTGCTCTCTTGATTTGTCTCATTTTTGGAGAATGTCTCCTTAGGTTTTTCAGTGCAGGCTTTCTCCTCCTTTGTTTAGGCATTCCTCTTGCTTTGAAGTTATCATATAGGTTTGCAGATGCATTGTTCATAGGACTTTTCCCTTTTTTAAAACCAAGTCCAGGTTTCTCTTTAGATGGCTTTTGAGAGTTAATCAACTCATTAAGAATTATAGAACCTCCTCTTAGTTTTTAGACCTTGTCAATTTTCTCTTTTACTTTTTCAAGTTCTTTTCTCAGAGATGCAATATCTTCCTCAAGCTTTAAACACTCAACAATTTTATCATTGAGCTTGGTATTCAAGAAATCCTCAATCCTCTTGCCTTCTTCAACTTTGAATTTTAAATTTGAGATCACATCTTCAACTTCTTTGATTTTAGTCTCACATCCATTTCGTCCTATTTGATCTTTCAGTTTTCCAATCTCTTATTTTCATTATTTAGCTTTTGCCTTCAATTTGTCAATTGTCACGTTTGATTTTTTTAGCATGCACTCATATTTGATATTTTGCAATCTTGCTTGATCCAAATGTTTAAGAGTAGATTGGAGTTATTCAAAATCAACTTCACAATCATCTAGATTAATGTCCCAGCCTTAGGTTCCATTACTTCTAAATCTAGTTATGGAATGAACATATCATTGATCTTTGCTACAAACCCCGTGTGTTCAAGTGTAGGATCTACCTCAACTGGTAAGCTTCTTAAAGGTACTTGGCTTTGATACCAATTGTTGAACACATTGTAGTGCTGAGGGTGGGGGGTGAATCGACACATATTAAAACTTAACGAGTCCCATTTGCAAATTAAACATTACATCACATAAATTGAAAGAAGAGAAAAAATGAAAAAATGCATCACACAAGGACACCAATATTTTTATATGGAAAACCTAATGAGGGAAAAACCATGGTGAGAGTTAACTCACAATATATGAAGCTCACTGCTTACAAAGATTACAATGTTGTTTAAGGTTCACTACCTATGGACTTGCAGATTAAGACATACAACCTTAGGGCAAGATACAAGACCTGATGAGACACACTATCTGAGAGCATGATACATGAAAATAATAATGAGAACTATCAATATGAACTATTATAACGAAAAATCCAACATATGTTGATGTTGCAGTCCCTTTTTCAAACAATGAATACTTCACACTAACTTCGCACACTTCATGTTCAACATACTACTCAATCTCAATTCATCATGCATTGATACCATCACAAATGTTTTTTGTCTTATATAAATACCTTCCACAACAACACAAAACTCCAATTAGGTCAGGTCCAAGATGACCTTTTAGATGAAACATATGTTATCACATAGGTCCGATCCAATCATATACAATCTAAAAATAAAATTAGTTGCGGATCAAAAACAACATATAAAGGTCCAAATGTATCATAAAACGTCCTTGAAAAGGAAAATGACTAATCACGATCAACCGTAGATGAAGGAACCAAGTCTATTGGCCCAAACAATGACAACACCACCAAAATTGCCAACTGTTCAACTTTGCACCATCGGGGAGAAGCCAAAAGCACCATGCATACCAATATGTGAACAATGCATTTCATGCACAATATCTTCTCAACCTTTTCCTAAAGTGTATGATCATAATATGCTAGCGCAACTAAAGAAACCCACTTAATATACAAGAATAGAGCATTCCGAACAAATTGCAACAAACTGTCTTTTGAAAACTAATCTTGTGAACCACCAAACCACCAGATACTGCAAAGTAGTGTGCATTTATCATTATTGATCATGTCTTTAAAACCGCAAGGCCATCATTTCTCCTAGAGGAATGCAAAGAATTCCAACATGCCTTCATTAACACTTTAGTTTGCCAGAGCACAGACCAAAACATTGTCACTTGCAACTTTTATCGCGGAAGGTGTAATGAATTGCATGCTTGGATATAACACTTTCACATCTTGACCATCTTATTTTCTGAACTGCAAGACAAAAGCGTGCATTGTGGAGGGATGCAGACCAAAATACCATGACTCTACCTTAGAGTACACATTGTAAATGCCTTAGCAGAATTTTTGCAACTTATCTCAATGTGTGGTACACCAAATAGGAATGATATCAAGGTAGGCATGTAGGAAATATATTGGAATAGGTGTACCAACCTCGTATTACACCAGACAACGATAGATCATCATTCATCATCTGCCTTTTGTTGACACACTTTGCACACCA
>VDFB02270651.1:573697103-573848707 GCA_007258455.2 Sequoia sempervirens | reverse complement strand
TTATTATAAATATGATATTTAAAACTCCCTTGCAACAATCCATCACTCCTTGTAGTTTTCCATTAAATAATTTTTTATAATATATTATATTATTATATATAATATTATAGTTATATTTAATATAACATTACATATTTATATTAAATATAACGTTATATTATATTAATATTAATATTTTCTAGTATATATTAACGTATCATATATTATATTATAAATATTAATATTATAACATGTTTTTGATACAAGAAAAAACATGTTTTGAAGGGACCCGAAAACCTTTTCAACCATAAAAACAAAGCTGTAGAAAGGACAGCCTGCAGCCAGCCAAAAAACCAACTCCCATACAAGACCCTTCAAGATTTACATTTAGAGCTACTCTTGTGGGAACGAAGAGTCATGTCAAAAAAAGGCCTAGAGAATTTTGATTTCTTTCCCTTAACAGTAATCCAACCTTCTTCCACTTGCACTGCTTTCTCTTGCCAAGCCAACACACTATTTTTCTGATGATGAATGTCTACAACCATAGTCTTAGAGATTTCATCATTATTCCTTCATGCAGACAAAGACTTATTTGGAGAGCTGCCAGAAATGGAAGTCGTAGCACTATCACCAGAGTTGGCAGTCAAAGACCTAGTCATTTGCTTGTTAGGGGTAGCCTTGGCAGCCCCACCATTTGAGACATCCATAGGGGATGCCCCAAGACCCTGTGATTCAGAAACAACCACCTCAGAAAAACTCCTATGTTGTTTAGATTTCTTCTTAACCATATAATGTTGTTGAGAAGCGCCATTCCACTAAGTAGTCGTCTTTGCTTTTTTCTCAAATCCGCATTGTGCAACAACATGTCCTATTTTGAAACATCTTCTACAACGAAAGGGAATCCCTTCATAATCCAAAGGTTGGACCCAAGAACCCTTAGAAGATTTTAATAAAACCTTAGCAAGCAACCCTTTTGAAACATCAATTTCAACAAGTATGCAGGCAAAGGTGGAATGAAAAATGTCAGAAGATTCATCATCCACCAACAAGAAATCACCAAGGGCTTCCCCAACCTCCTCCAGAAGAGAATCACTCCAAAGGTGGAGGGGAGGATTAGGCAAGTGAACCCAAATCGGGATCTTGTTAAAAGTTTCAGAAGCTGGGTTAAAATCTGAATGCTAGGGCTTAATCATCAACAAATATTTGTCCTCTCAGCTAAAAAAATTATCACATAAAATTGTATTTATGTCTTGGGCATTGTCAAACTTAGCTACAAAAAACCCCTTAGCCATGGGGAAGATATGAACTTTACTAGAAATATTCTAACATGTTAAATTTAATTCTATAGTGATATTTTTAAATAATAATATTTCTAATTAAAAGAAATGGATATCCATTTCTTAAAAAGTTGGATATCCATTTTTAACTTTACAAAACAGATATCTATTTTTCCTTGGTATTGCTTTGGGATTTGGCTTGAGGGAGTCCAACCTGAAAAGTCAACATCCCCAATGCATTTATAGGGGTTGCAAAGGTTTTTCGAACTTCACCCTTCATGCTGACGACCTTTTTTATCCGATTTTGATGAAACAAAAAGGGTTTATTCATAAAATTGTCAACATTCTACAAATATAATATATGATTTATTTTGATCATGTGGCTTGTGTTTTTCATAATTCTAACAGGCTATCAAAGCGTCTACAAAAGAGAAGTGCAAACAATATATGCAATATATATATATATATATATATATATATATATATATTTAAAAATATAATAGTTTTTCTTTAGGGTTTTTCTAAATATCTCTAACTCTGGGAAGACCTCCTACATTTAGGAATCTTATTTCTTTTGACAAATCTAATGTGAGATCGCCTTTTGTCTGAATGCTTGAACCCCATCTATCTATTTTCAAATTTTGTAATCCCTCAACTCCTTGAGCTATATCTCAAATTTACATTGGTCTTTCCAGTTGTATTCTTTTAAAATAGGAGAATCTCCATGCCTTCAGTGGGTGGTTCTAGTCTTTGGTTTCTAGGGTTTCTTTTTTCTAGAATTTAGTTTTCTAATGTCAGAATCGTTCTCGGGCCTCCTCATTTTGGAGATTTTGATGAACCATATCTTTTGCATTCAAACTCCTTTTTGGGTGCCACTTTAAATTGAAAGTGCATGTTGTTTTGTGTACTTCGACATGGTACTATCAGTTTCCTTTTTTTCTATCAAGGAATTGTATTTTCAGTATGTGGTCCTTTTTAGACATTATGGGCTCCCACTATATGCATTTTTCATTATGTAGACACACTAATATAAAGTGCCATTCTAGTGTATATTTTTTGGGCATTTAACACATCCTGTTGTGTCTTTGGTACTCACACTATGATATAAAGTGCCATGGAGAGGTTGATGTTCACCTTTGTAAAGTGAGTGTCCCTTCCACGACAATAGTGAATCCTAGTGATTCTTGCCTCATGCGTGTGTGCCTTATTTTGCACACCCTTTTATTTGTAGGTTGTTTCTCCTACATGCACTTCTTGGTTTCACGTAGTTTCAATGTACCTGTATTAGCTCTCCCTTTTCAACATCATGAGGGGTTTCTACTATTGATGCTAATGCTTCCTTGGTTTCACATTGGAGTGATCTATGTATCTAGTTCTTGTTCCTATGTACTTTCAAATGCAACGTATATTAGCGGCTGGTTACATAAATTTTAGTGAGATGGATCATTTACCATATGGACACCCTTGCATTCCTATTTCTAGAGGTTCTTCTTTCAACACCATATCAGTCATCTTTCGACACCAGTCTAAAACTTTATGCTTCAGTGATGTTCTACATGTGACTCTCTTTTGGAACATTATTTTGGTTGGAGGCTTCTCATTCCTTTGCACCTTGATTTAGAGGCTTTTCAGTTTGTCATTCGCCTTTCTCTCTTTTGGAGAGGAGTTTTCTCCCACTATGGTTTTCCTCCTTTATCTCTAGTTTTGAGAGATCTTTTGTTTGTACATGGGTACCTCACCAGACCTTATTTGCTGGGACTCATCACACAATTTTATTTTTGGGGTTTTTAGCTACTCTCTAAGTTCATCTTAATGGGGGGTGTTAGAGGAATCATGCATTAGCTAATGATTAATTAATCTTTAATTAATTATTAGTCTAATTTATTATCATTCACTTAAGCTAAATTTAGGAGTTTTTATTCAATTAACTCAATGCTTTTCTATGTTAATTGAAGTGAGTCATTATTTGATCATTGTCTCATCGCATGTGATGTTGACACTTGTCATAATCTAACCCCTTTAACATTTAGGGTTGCTCCTATATAACACTCAACCCTCATTGTATTATCTCTCTTTCTCTCTCTTGAGGTTCATAGTATAGCTTTTTCTTGTTGAGGAATATTGCATATATTTTTTGTAGATTTCTTGTGTGCAAGGTGTCTTTGTTTGTTGTTTGATTTTGTGGCTCGTGTTTTTCATAATTCTAACATTTAATAGATAGTTATTATTGATTTTCTACATGCACTATGTGTAAATTTCTAATTGATAGGTTGATTGAAAAATATCTATAAATTTTAAACAGTTATACATTTTTTAATCAAAAGATGCATCACACACTTTTCTTCACAAACTATAGTTTAAAAAAATTGAATTCCATAAATTTTTGATGAAGTTAGGGTGGCCAAACAAATGGTTTTTAATATTTTTAAAAATTCCTACTAGAAAATTCATATAGTGTAGAAAATTATATATCTTTACTTACAATTTCACACTATATTTGTGTCCCTTAATTTATTGGACTTAATTAAACTTCTATTTTTTCAAATTATGCATTCCAAAGCCTTATTCTTACTGTTTTCCGAAAGAAGAATAAACATTAAATAAATGCATTTAGTAATTAAATTGCCTTGGATCATGTGTGTCTTGGAAGTATAGGCCAGGATCCATTCACCATAGAAAAATGGGTCCCCTTATGAGCTAGGACTTGAATTAAAATGTGTTTTTGGTGGCATTTTAATGATCAAAATTTAAATTGTAAGTGTCGATTTTTAGAATCTAATTTTCAGGAAATTGGATAAACACCTATAAATACATAGTCTTTTTATCATTTGAAAGCTAAGTAATAATTTAGATAAGAACTTACGATCAAGCATTATTGTCAAGAGAATAATTGAGCATTCAAGAGCAACACTATTAGCCATTTGTAGTAGCAATCAAGATCCTAACATCATGTCAAAATTTATATGTATTCATGTTGTCTTGTGAAGTCTAACAAGTGTTGTAGGTCTTTATGTATTCAAGCATTCAAGCATTCAAGAAAGCAAGATCTAATTCCCTTGAAGTGATGTGTATGACTTCAATCCTTCAACAAAGCCATTGAAGGGTGGTGAGTTGCAACAAATTGTTCATTCATCATTTCCTTCATTTCCATTAAAGTTTTCCTCATTGACATGCCATTATGAAAGTGGGAACCCTATTCACGGGGTTTGACTAAAACAAACCCCTATATGTCACAAACATTTTTCCTCTTTGTGTATGTGTAGGTTACAAGTTGAAGAATGATTGAAGAGATCTTGAAAAACAATTTTGCATTGTTACATTTGTTGTCATCATTCTTGTCAACCTATGGAAACTAAGTTGCAAAATTCATTTTCGACATTCTGACAAATTTGTAGGTGGAAAAAATCTCAGATCTAGCACCACAAGACCTAGAAAGTTGATCAAGACCCCCTTTCAATTATCCATTCACTGTCCTTGTACCTGCACATCAAAACTATTTTTTTTGAGCAGGTTTGCTATCCTCTACAATTCCTAGATCCACTTGCAAACTGATGTTTCTATCTGTCAGTTGTTGGGACCTTGTATTTTATGTATTAAGGAATATAGGATCATTAGTTTATTCATTCTAAAATATTTCCAATCCATTCTAATCCCCCATTAGATGTAGATCTAGGCCTAATTGGCTCACCATTAGGGATGAAAGTTAATCTTTTCACTTTGTGATCTACATCCTAATGAAATTTGGAAAAATACCACCTTTGCATCCTAGGTTCTTTACACTTAGGACCTTGGATCCCTTTTTCTATCTTTCATTTTGGTGAACGCGACATGTTATCACTATAAAATTTCTGAAAATGGGAGTTTTTCAAACTATAGATCTAGGTTTTTCCTTGCATTGCTTTGCATTTCTCATTTAGGGTTTCATCTTTGCATCATAAATTTGGCATCACATATTGCATTATAGATTGCATTAGAGTCATATTTAGATCATATTTACATTTAATTTGCATTCATTAAGTGGCTAAAAATCTGAAATTGTTCATTGCATGTAAATTACATCTTTCATTTTAGCTCAAAAACAAATAAAATAAAATTACATGTAGTTTTGTTTCAAAAATTGCATCAAAATCATCATTTTCAGGTTGTGGCATTTTAAAATTATTCAATTATTACATTTTAGATATAAAAATTGCATTAAAAATTTGTCAAAACATTTTCACCTTTGTTTCACTCTTGCATATGGCATTACCTTGTCCAACATTGAGCAAGAAATTGGAAAAGCAGTCACCAGTTAACCTGTTTGCTACTAGAGAAAGATTAAACATAAAACTTCAAAATTTCAATTGCTAGAACCCTATACAAAGACCCATTCACCCTTGGGAAACCCTATCCTTGTACAAGTATCTCAAACAACTTTTGCATAGCCTTTTGTCGCTATATTATCAGTCCATTTCTACCTGTAATTATCTAATTTAAAATTCTGGAAAAATATTAAATGCATATGCAAGAAAGGTGTCATTTTGCTTGGTTTGTTACACATTTGGAAAAAAAATGTTGCATTTCAGTATTGAAAATTATTAGATCTATAGGACAATTGTTTACATTTTCTAAAGCATTGCATAATTTGGGAAAAATAGCTTTCATTTTTTTTGCAATTCATAACCTTAGGTTGTTACAAAACATTGCGAAATTCATATGGAAAGTAGAGGCATGTTTCCTTTTCAAGCATATGGTTTTCATAAGGTATCACATGACTTGTATGATTGTAATCTCCCTACTTACAAGCATAATCTAAGGAAAATAAATGAAAGGTCATTGACAAGCATGTTAGTTACCCTCCTAATATCTCTCCCATTTGTGAGAATGTAATAGTGCAAGAGAATGCAATCATGGTTAATCATGAAAATCATAATTGTTCTTCTCCCAATGCCTTTGCTCTTTGCGAAGAAGGTACCTTGGTGTTAGAAGACCCAATCATTGAGTGTCATGAGAATCTTGTTTGTACCTCTTCTAATACTTCTACCATTTGGGAAGATATTATGGCACAAGAAGATGAAATCATTGAAACATTCCTTAATATCACTTTTCCTAGTTTTCATTCATCTCCAAATATCTCTCCCATTTGTGAGGATGTTTTGATACAAGAGAATACAATCATTGACAATCATGACAATCATAGTACTTCTTCTCTTAATACCTATTTGTCACAAAGGTATCTTGGTGTTAGAAGATATGATCCTTGAGCGTCATGAGAATCTTGTTTTTTTCTCTCCCCCTACCTCTCCTACTTGGGAAGATATTGTTGGGCATAAACATGATAAGATGGCTTGCTTAGATGAACATGCTACGGTCACCTTAGACTCCCCCTCAATAGAAGATCATCAACAAGAGGTTAAATCCACTGAGGTTAAATCAACATGTTACGGTCCATTAGATCTCCCTTGATTATTAGACCTCCTAAAACTCCTTTTGGACCTCCCAAGAGTCCTCTAATTATTGGACTTCTTAAGTCACCTTCTTCAAATGAAATGAAAGCACTTTATGAAAGAGGTTATGAAATTTTGAAATAGTTTGGCTATAATGGGAAAGGGTGTGGTGTGAAAGAACAAGGTATCTGTGTCCCTATAGATCCTAACACGTAAGAAACAACAAGAGATCTTGGTTATTGTCCTTCAATTAACAAACTACATTCAATTTTCTACAAGTTCTGTTCCTACATATTTTTTAAATTATGTTAATAACCTATTCAAATTCTTATGAGAAGTTGCTTAAGTCTATTTTTTGTATTTTCATTGCCACTTAAGGGCCCTATTTGGCCCATCATAATCTTTCACTGACCTTCATGCTTCATTTTCTTTACCTCTATGCCTAGAAAAATTCTTAGTAGACCAAAGTCTATCATCTCAAACTCTCTTTTCATGGCTTCTTGAAAATCAAAATTAAGGAATTCATCATTCCTTGTAAATAAATAAATCATCTACATACAAGAAAAAAAATTATTACCATCACCTACCTTGATGTAAAGAGTGGGCTCACCATCATTTTTGCTAAAGTCATTGCTAAAACAATGAGTCAATCCTACTATAGCAAGCCCATAGTGCTTTCTTCAATTGAAAAAATGGTTTTCTTTAGCCAATATACTTTTTCTCACCCTAGAACTTCATAACCATATTGCTTCTTAGCATACGTGCTTCCTCCCTCAACTTAATTCTTGATTTCTCTCTAAAAAATATATATTTTAATTTTTTTTTATTTTTATGCATGATAGTTAGCTTCTTGATTTGTATAACTTAGTTTAGTGTATTGTTGCAATACATATAGTGTTTACTTCTTTCCTTTTCATGTTTATTTTGTCCTTTTCATCTCTATTCCCATTTTTTCCCCATTTATTACATCATTCATATTTATCTTGTTCCTCATAGTCTTGATTACCTTGTTTTAGGCCTCCCCTCCCAACCCTGTTATCCTCCTCTTCAAATTCCATTCTTGCCAACTTTATGAACTCTCAATTTTACTATCAAAATTTCTCTTCCAAACCTAAAGCCCTTTTCACATGTTTATATGTCTTAATATGGCCTTACCCCTACCCCATACAACCTTTTGAACTCTTCTCACTATAGCAACTAATACTTTCATTTGTTAATTCACCACCATTCTAATATTTTCATCCCCCTACCAATTCTCACATAATCCTACCATTCCTCATGACATTATCTCTTATGACACCTTTAGTGATCTCCCTAATCATGATATAAGGAAAACTAACACCTTTAGTGATCTCCTTAATCATGATATAAGCAAAACATTGACTAGTCACCTTTTTCATCAACCAATTCATGACAACCTCACCTTCATTCCACCATCAAATACCTCATTAAATCACCTCTATAATTAAAAATTCATTGAATCTCCAATTATAGACCCCCTACTCAACCATACATACAAAAATGCAAGAACTAGAGGCACAATTTAACAACATGGTGGCACCACCATTAGCATATTTGACACCCTCTTGTGCATAAAATCCCCCCTTTCACCCACTATTATTATCATAGATGCCTAAGAGTGTCCACAATCTAACCACACCTTATTCATCTACATATATCCTCGTTTATCGTTAATTAAAAATAATCAATGATTTAATTAACCATTCTAGTCACCTTTTTAGAATAAAAATGAATTTCAATCATTTATTTTATTAGTTAATCTTTTATCTTAATTAAACAAATTCACCATTCACATTCTCATCTTCTAAAAATTAAATAAATACAAAATATTTATTTAATTTCCCCTTTCCCCTTCAAGCTATTAGTTGACTAAAATCAATTAATTAACTGATAAATCCATTTGCACATTCCTAAGCCATGCTTCCCACTTCTCTTAAAAAAAAATCTCTTATGCAATCTTGTCCATCCATTTAGTTAAGATGATTTTGGCTCTTCACCTAAATCTTTTATTTTCGTAGTCTTCCAAAAAGGTCTTTTTAATCTTTGCCATCCATCCTTTTCCAAGAAGATCTTCACAATCCAATAACCTTGAATTATAGAGCACTTTTTTACACCAACTTGGAGGTCTCTCATGGCTCCAAATATCTCAAGCAATATCCAACCTAGATGTTCAAAATTAATACTCTCTCTTGATCATACATTCCAAAATTCTATAAATAACACCTTATGTGAGTTTTTCTCATATAAATATTGAATGTATTGTTATGTTGTCACATTAAGCACCTAACATACTTTCTCTTTCATCGAAATCTTGAGCACATCCTCACTCTATGTGTGTAAAAAAGGCATTTGAGAGACTTGTTTTTATGTTTTTCATTTCAAAAGAGATAAAAGAGGGTTAATGTAGGATAGAAATATGGAAGATGCACTACCCAATTTCTATGTTTTTTTAATGAACAACTAATTAAACAATCAAACTTATATTTTTCTTAAAAAAAAATTATTTACCAATATTTACATATACACAAAGCAATACGAAGATTGATAAATAACCCCCAAGTCCTAACCTTTTCTTCGCTACTTTGAAAATGAAACCTCAGAAAGCTAAGAGTATGAAATAAAAAGGGCATAGAAACCAATAACACAATCATCATAAACCCGCAAGTAATCAATAAAACAAGCATTCAATCAAATTACAAAAAATAATATTGAAATTGAGAGGAATTAATGTTCATAGGAACATAGTGCTACTGGTACCGTTCATATATCTTAGTCTTGAATGGACTGAGACTCATCACCAATGTGGGGGATGTTAATTGAGGAGAGTTGGACCAATGCGTTTTCCTCTGAGTCACTAATATTACTCATACCCATTGCTTGCACACTGTCTCCTTCTACAGAGGACTGCTCCTCTGGATCGTCATTCACTGCTAACATTTCCAACGGATCAACGGGAGACAGATCGGTCCCTTGCACTGTAGCATTGGGATCGGTTCTGAAATTGTAGAGGAGATTGAAGAAGAATATGATTACGGCCAACGTTGATACTGTTCCTGTGATTATGAACCACCCCAAGAAATCCTTCACGCCTAAACTGTTAGGTGTCTCTGGTTCAAATGGAGAGCCTACAAAGAGAATCTGCACCAAAGGGATCACTCAATAGTAAGCTCTGGAATGTAGTTAATTGTAAAAATATATAAAACATTGAGAACATACATGATAGATTGTGTAGCTCCCAGATATGAAGTGGAGAGCATCAAAAGCATCCATCAAAATGGCTGCCACTCCTCCTTTCTTTGGACCCTCTGAAAGTGCCAGCGCACACTCCTCTGCCGTTGTATATGCTTTCAAATTTCGTAGGTCTATGCCGAGATACCTAGGTAGGTAATCTTTTTTGGAATGATGTTTTAGGTAGCCTATTGCAGCATCTGTTGCCAATAGTTCATGAAGACTCATAACAGTAATAGTTGGATTCGTTTTCTTTGCATTGAGCATTGAAGTGAAATTGGTTGTGTAGCTAGAGACTATAATGGACATCACAAGAAGCCAAATTGCAATAACAGTTCTAGTCAACCTGCTCTCAATCCTCAAATCTACAAAGTAGTATATACTGAAGTTAAACCAAAATTTTTATACTGTCAATAAATAAGAGAGATTTGAACAAATATTCAGGTGAAGACTTACTTTGAGATAAGGACATTGTGGAGACTGCAGACCTGTAAATGTTTGGGAAAAGAGGAAAGAAAATGTTACAAATATAGCTCATTTATAGTTTAAACTTGCGAGAAGAGGGTAAAACAACATAAAAATATAACGATGAAACAACAAATATACAACAAAATTTTGAACTATCATAATTGCTGCTGTTGTACACCACATTTCTGGAGTAAATGGCTTCATGAATCTCCACATACTTACTTCCTCCCTTTCCTTGGGAACTACCATCACAACATCATTGTATTTATAAATTGGAGCACTCAAATCTAACCATTTTGATTCCTGTAATATTTAACGGACAACATGAGTGGATAACATTTGTAGAGGAAAACAATCAATCAATGAAGTCAATTGGCAAAAATAACCTCTACACTTTAAGTTCGTCTCATTTTGAATGGTACCCCTGAGTTGGGACGGCAGCTTGCTCTATTGAACTCCAAATAACACAGCAAATATAGTATGACATTACAAACCTTACAAGGTTTTGCAAAACGAAAGGAAGAACTTCGTGCAAAACCAAAGGAACCACTTTGTGCAAAATAATATGAATCATTTGTATATTTTAGCGGACGCGTATTTTGAAATTCAGCTGCACTTACCCACAAAACAAAAAACGAGAATGAATCGTCTGATAAATTTTCACAACCACTAAACTCAAGTGCAATACATTTCAGCGTCAATAATCCAACCCTAAATTATCTGATTGATTATCAATAGTGGGCACATGTGAATTGCAACAAAAAACTGTCAATTTTTTAAAATGTCTAGATCGCTAATACTCTCTTTCTATTATTTCTGTGGAAATGCCCAAAACAGAGCAAACCAAAAAAAAACAGAGCATTAAAAAACAAAGCATATGAGTGAAGAATATTTCATTTTCTGAACAAAGTACTCTAAGAAATCTTAGATTTTCCCTCTAATTTGAAGAACTTTGTAAAATATTATAGAAAATCTCTTTTGCACATATCAGTCGAAACTCGTCATACATGTAAAAGGAAGAAGTTATTTTAATTACCAGGACAAGTGTCTTCCCTCGGTGGTGGCCTTTGTGGGTTCTTTACACTGAGCGGTGGTTGAAGCTTCTGAATAAACAACCTTTGACAGCCCAGGATTCCTGCACAGTTGTTAGCCTCATATGGCGTAAATTCTACAACTCTTTCGACTACTTTGCTTTCCTTCAGTGGTGGCCCGTCCTGGCTGAGCTGTGGTTGAGGCTTCTGAATGCGCTACCAAAACCTTTGACAGCAGAGGAGTCCCCCGCAGTTGTTAATCCCATATGGCGTTAATTGTACAACACTTGCTATCACTTTACCCCTCCGACAGTAGCACTTATCAATAACTTTTGCATTAAACGTGTCATTAACAGGACATTGATTTTCAACAACTAAAACGCAGATAATAGAAAGTTGCAGCACTATTTTATTCGTTATCTGCATCTTCTTCAACTGGAATATTAGACTATAATTCAGTGATCACTCCACGACCATCTTCATAAGCCTCTTTAAATATCTATCTTTTACCAGTTAAAGATTCCCTGAAGTTTCCTTTAGCTTTATGTTCCCTTTCCCTGAAGTTTCTTGGTAAGTATTTGGAAAAACAAAGATTTCCAATGCCCATTAATTAATTCCTGAGTCAACATTTTGAAGAGTTGCCCACAGCTGTTTTGAATAGTTTTTTTCTCTAAAATATAGAAAGGTTATATCGCAGAAAGCGGAGTTTTGGGTTGACTCTCATTTTTTTTAAATTTTATATATTTAAAATAGATATCATTCAAAATATTTATTCTTTCAACAAACACAAATAAAATATATATAATCTTTTTTGTGTTTTGTTTTTTTAAATAAATATTTTGAATTATTTTAGTAATCTATTAGTATTAGGAGTTTGAATTATATATGTATAAATAATTAATTTTTCAGTTTAAAATTAAAAATTGAGGAGTGTCTTTTCTATCAAATTATGTCCATTATAATTTCAACATCATCTACTTAAATATTACGAGCACTTGCATTAAAGGAGGTTCAAGGATTATTATGCCCATAGAAAACTATATGTATGTTTTTGATTAGAGGTAAAAAACAGGTTTTGAAGGGGCCCATAACCCTTTACAAAAGAAAGCAGCTGAAACTAAATAAAACTACAATAAATATATATTAGCCCATACGTAGCGAACCAACAACAAAACATCAGCCAAAAAGGAAGACCCCAAACAAAAACACTACATGTTCTTCAGTATATCAATAACCTCCATATTGCTCGTCACAACCTTTTGACCTTCATCCAAGACATTAGACAGTTTTTTGCCAGGAGCCCCAACCTGAGCCTTGGTCTCGTTTCTAGTTCTAGCCCTAGGCCTATCTGTATTCACCTCATTAATCAAAACATTATTCTTATCCCCACCCTTATCAACAGATACCTCTTCCTCCATCAGCTTGCCACCAACACAATCTCTTCAGCATGAACAGTCTCCTTGCAATTCTTGGCACTAACAAAAGGAGAGGTAATACCAATAGATTCAAAGTTAACCACAAAATTAGTCACCTCCCCACCCTTGACCATGCTAGCACAAATTCTCTCCAATTGATCCTCCAGGGTGAGAACTCTACCTTCTAGATTCTGTTTCATCTCAAGAGTTTCCTCTGCCACAATATTCAAGGAATTAAACAGTTCATCAATCTGGTTATGAACTGAAGACTCTTCAACTTTATTCATCGCATCTCGTACTTTGATATTTGTCATATTAAGTTCATGGAAAACCCATTTGATGAACAATTTGAATAAAATAATCCAACCCTCTCTAGCAGTTCCTAGAACATAAAAAATATCTTCCCTATCAAAATTGAAAACCCCCTTACCCGCAACATCATCCTTCTGAGAGGAGCTTACTTTATCTTGGTTGGTAGAGACATCCTTAATTTTCCCAACAACAACCGACATTTTGATTTTGTGAATGGAATCTACAATCTCCTCAGCCACAACCTTTCTTTTCTTCAGCCAATCCAGGCCTACAACCGAGGTATCCACAACATCCTGTCCGCCTTCAACCATAGCCTTTCCTTTCTTCTACATATCCGGGTTCACAACTGGGGAATCATCAGTATCCAGTCCGCTCGTGATCATGAGGGGAGAGTTCCTCTCCAACAATTGACTCGCAAACCTTAAAACCAGTTTCTTCTTACTTCGCATCTCCAGCTCTTTTTGCTTTGTCATAGGGGGTGGTGACGATGCCTCACCATACAAATCATTTTCCCCCTTCAAGCAAATACTCGACAAATTAGCAGCCACCTCATCACTGCAAGTCTCATAACCCTTATTAGGGCTTGACACCCCTTTCTTAGACTTCCCCATAATAGGGGGTTGTGGAGCCACCTCCATAGAAGCAAGAGAGTTTGGGACATAGTCCAAATCCTCTTCATATTTCAACTCCTTTTCCAAGACAAGTTTTCTCTTCTTCCCTTTTTTACTAACCGACTCCTCTTTAAAGACTGTCTCATACTCCTCCACTGACTTTACCTACTTACCCTTAGGGGTAGCAATCAACTTAGCCACCTCAAAAGATATACCCCACATACAAAACTGGATTTTTAGGGCTTCTCTTATGGTCCTTGAGACCAAAATCCAGCGATGCTAGGAGATAATAGGGAAAGGAAATTCTTTTCTTGAGGCGGAAATGATTAAGCATAAGGAAGTGGTAAACATTTACCACAAAGAAGCTTCCTTCTAGGGTAATATAACACATGTGAGTTCTTTGACCACATCTCCCCACATTGCCTTGAGAGAACTCCTCTAGGAAGCCCCACTCTTCGCCATCTTCACTTGTCTTTAGCTGAACATCCCCCTTGAAGAAAATTTTCATGGCAGTCTGCGACTCCTTGTCTCTGAAAACTTTCATACTATCCGTGGGCAACCCAGTAATGTTTACTATAAAATATTCATTCACATCAAACTCCATTCCACCCAACTTCAATACCCTGTTGTTCCATGCTTTTGTAAACAATGTCGTTGTCTGTAGGTTGTTACCATGGAGTCTCTCCAGGTATGGAGTCAACCCACCTTTCTCTAACATCCGCCAAACCTACAACTTCTTCTTAATAGCTTCGCAAGAGAAGGGCTCTGTGCGGTTCCTATCACCACCCATGTCTATAGAATTTATAGAGTCTATAAGCTTGAGAGCTCTGAAAACAATGAGAAGAAACCTCAAGAAGACAATGTAAAGAATGTCTAGAATACATGTGAAAATAGAATTAAGGCAGGATAGAATTATGATCCTAGAGTTCCGTTTCCTATGGATATCAGCCATCTTACCATTAACTCATTTCAAATATGGCTTACTAGATGTCCCTCCACATAATCATCAGCCACATGAAGATAGTCATACACGTCGCAAGCCATAATAAATCCTCAACCATTTTAAATTTGGCAATCATGATTAATACTTGCGATTGTCTCTATAGGGAGGGGGTCATTCAAACCCCATTCCCTAACACCTCTAACTCCAAGATTAGCGAAGACATTAGCTAATCTGTTGCCCTCTCTCAAAATATGAGAGATGCAATATTCATCAAAAGAATTAAGAATATCAATAGAGTCCCTAATCAAAGATTCAATAGTCCATGAAGGGGTAGCACAATTCTTCAAATTATTGATGATATTGAGATAGTCCCCCTCAAGCCACACTTTTTTATAGCCTTTAACTTGTGCCAACTTTAGACCATGATAGGCTGCAACAAAAACTATATGTATGTTAATATGTTAGAGAGTACACATTTGTGCATGAGTATGTATGAATGACATGTGTTAAATAATGGAATGAAATAAACTTAGACAAAGAAATTAAGTATTATCTGATTTTGAAATATTTGTATATAGATTTAAACATAAAGCGGTGCTAATGAAAAATAAAGTTACCATCAAATTGACAAAAACATTGCAAATGGAAATAGAATGTTTCCATCCAAGTGGAAAATCAATATTTATCTAGATTTTACATGATTAGTGAGATTTTGGAGGCTTTCACCTCATATTTTGGAGGCTTTTATCATTAAATTATGACAATTGGTTTACCATTAAATGGCAACTAAAACTTGTTTTGCAAGTGTGAGACTTGTTTGAGGAATAAAATTGAATTCTTAATTTAATCACTTATTCATAAAAAAATAATTCTTTTTTTTTTTTTTTTTATAAGACATACAACTTTATCGATAAACCAAAAATATTTAATAAAAGATAAACTTTGAATAAATAAGCACCACAAAAATTACATAACATTGTCAAATTTAAACTTTAATAATCATCAAAAGACATACCAAATTGTAGATTATTTGGATTTTCAAATTAAAAAATATAAATTTTCTAAAGTCAAAGTTTAACAATTTGGTGAAAGATGGGATCAATTATTATTATTTTAATTAAACACTTTGATATGACTTTTTTTTACTTATATAATATTATAAATTATGAAAAATTGATTAATAATAATAAATTATCACATAATATTAGCTAATACTTGACAAAATTGTCTAGAATATCATCATTTTAAAATACTATAAATCTTTATATTATAAATTATTTATGAGTCGCATAACTTTATAAATAAATCAAAAATCATTTTAATAAAAAAATAAAATTTAAATGATAACCATCTAAAAAACATTTGACACTATCAAATTTAAACCTTAATAATTATCAAAACACATCCATTTTTTAAGTTAATATTTTACATTTTGGTGAAAAGGACTCATTTATTATTATTTCTATTTTTAAAAACATATACATGGGTAATACTCTAAATTCTAGAAGAATGGATCAAATAAATAATGTAAATTATCACCAACTATTAGTTAATATGATTTGAATTTTAAAATCCCCATGCTCTTCTAGTGTGACGAATATATAAAAGACTATATAAATGAAAAAGTGCTCATGATAAGTCTAGAGATTTTCTCTTTGTTTTCCCTTTTAGACAACATTTTGACTCCCTTAATTCAAGACTATTAGTTAATATGATTTGAATTTTAAAATCCCCATGCTCTTCTAGTGTGACGAATATATAAAAGACTATATAAATGAAAAAGTGCTCATGATAAGTCTAGAGATTTTCTCTTTGTTTTCCCTTTTAGACAACATTTTGACTCCCTTAATTCAAGAATACTTTGGCATATATGTTCACAACATTAACTTTAACAATTGATAAGTAGCAAAATTTTCCAAAATTCCATAGGCTAGTTTTAGACATTCTTTTGAGTCACAACATTGGCTTGAATCCATTTCATTACTTGATTCATAGATTGATGGTTGACACAATTAAAAAGGTTATCAATCTAACACATTTTTTATAGTACCATTGGTTAAAAGATGACACATCAATTCACGTGGTTCCATTATAGGAAAGTTATAAAAGGAAGTCATCAGCAAATTTTGCAAAATTCCATAGGCTAGTTTTAGACATTCTTTTGAGTCACAACATTGGCTTGAGTCCATTTCATTAATTGATTCGTAGATTGATGGTTGACACAATTAAAAAGGTTATTAATCTAACACATTTTTTCATAGCACTATTGGTTAAAAGATACACATCAATTCACGTGGCTCCACTATAGGAAAGTTATAAAAGGAAGTCATCAGCAAAATAGAGCCATTGATTACACAAATGTAATATCTAATGGTTGACACAAGCTCCCCCAAGATTGTCAATATGACAACTTGAAGTTGTTGTATTATTGGTTAAATAATAGTTAGTCAACAAAGTTAGTGGGCCTGATAATATTATATAAATTTTATAGAAAATGTAGCAAATAATAAAGCATTTATCAATCTAAACATGTGTTGCACAAATACTCCTTTACAAAATGCCCAAACTAACATAATTTCCTAAAAGCGTCATTGGTCCAAGGATGAAATAGTGGAGAAAATGTGTCCAAATTTTAGTAAAGGTAAAAGGGAACACATTAAAGTAATGAAGGTACAAATATGTCTCATTGTACCATTGGGCAAAATGATGTGTCAAAAAGTGGTGAAAACCACATCAAAAAGGATAGGCCATTGAAAAGTATTTTCATGTAGAGAACACGTGGTGTGTTGAGGTTTCTTAGGAAGCATTTCTAGTCTAATAGTTCAAGGTTTTTACAGTATTGGTTAAAAACTACAGTAATTTATAACAGGTGGAACGATTAAAATTTTTCTACATGATGAAAGAAAAACATAACTAATGGTGGAATAAAATCTCAAGAATTAAGAGCATGCTAGACCTTCGTCCCATATTAGGATCTAGGAAGATGATTTTAAATTTCTAATTACATGGATTTCTACATGTTATCTCTTTACTATTTTACGGATCTTTGTATTTTCTCACATTATGTGTGATTATATAAGTATGTAATTTGTGTTCTTTTTAGGGAGTCAAAGATATTATTATATTTTAGATTTTTTTTTTAGAAAAACACTTATTTTTGATATTTAGTCCTTTAAGGAAAGAGATTGTTCCTTCACAATTCAGTTAATTGAAGGGCTATGACACTATGTTAATTAGCCTTTCACATTGGATATAAAAGGAAGCAAATACATATATCTCTTTGTATTGCATCTATCCACATGTTCTTCTCTATTTCTATTACTTATTATCTAATCATTTTTTTTAAAATTGTTTAAGTTTATTTTTTTTAAAATATAGTTTTGATATTGAAATTGTGCATGGTTATGCCATTTTTTTAATTTAAAATTGTTATTTTCAAGTAAAATGAACTTTATGCAAAATAATAAGTGATAGTTCCATAAAAATACATTCCTTTTTCTTTCCCTTAAAGATAGATTAAGAGATAGTTCTAAAAGTCATTTTTAGAACTGTAGTTATAAAAATCATAAGAAGAGCTAACTTCTTAATCATGAGGATATCTTACCAAATTATCCTAAATTAATAATATTTGTCATGTTGGTATAGAGGTATATGAGGATACAAACTTGAATATCAATAGTTTTGGTGAACTTATTGTAATGTATGAAAATTGACTCTAACAAGAGGAAAATGTAAGGTTCCTTTGAGAGTAAATTTTACTAATTACACTCAAATAAACTAGTTTAAATTCTAATAAATAAAATATAAATAAGTAACTAAAATGATTATTAAAAGAAGACTAGTGACAATATCTACTATTAAAAAGATAAATAAAATGTAATAATTACAAAAATAAAAAATATAGAAATTAAGCAACCTAGAGTTTAGAGTAGGAATTTAGTAGCCAAACATATCATGTGTGGGAAGTGCCCATTTTTTTGAAAATAAGCTTACTAATGAAACCTAGAAACAAGAAAATGCCACAAATACTAAATGAAATAGAAAGAAATAATCTAAGATTTAAATGATTAAGTAAAAAATAGAAACAAATTCTCAAATAAGAAAACACTTACACACCTACTTGTGATTGACTTCTCTCAAGAAACTTGCACAACTATAATGAAACAAGAAAAAATGATGGGGTTTCTTAGGGAATTGCCTCAATCAAACCCCCTTTTTGATCTTTCAACCACCACAGATAGCCAATATAGATAGATATAAAAATAATATATATTTTTATTCTAATTACATCTAGGAATAATAATAGTGACAAATTAAAATAAATAAGAAAGGATGTGATAATCTCAAGGTGCTTGGGGGCATGATAAAATAAAACTTTATTACCTTAAATCCTTGAAGAAGCAAAAGAGAGAAAGAGAGAGCTGAAAATAATATTATGAGAGATTGTATGAATATTGAGAGTGTTTTGTAAGAGTTTGAGAGAGAGAGAGAGACCAAGATATTTTTTCCAAAATAAAAGATATATTCAAAAAGAGATAAGGAGGGAAGAAGAAGAGGCTGACAAGTTATTTAGTTTTGTCCCAAGCCATTTCCATTGACCTAGGAAAGTTGCAAGTGGGAATTTACACTTGAAGATAACCTTCAGATGTCCAATTATCATGGAATATTAAAGTGATGCATGAACATCCATGCTAGGTTCTAGTGTCGAAACAAGTTATGCTTAAAAATTGTAGGAGATAATAAAAACATAAGACAAACACAAAAGTAACATTGAGAAGGGAAACTAAAAAAGAAATCTTGAGCACCTTGAGAAGGAAAATGGCTGATGCAAGGGATAAAATGATCCCACAAAAAACTAAAGGAATAGATACCAAAGTGGAATCAAAACATTGGTAGAACTGTAAGGGTATGCAATTTACGAAACTAAAAAAGATAGGATCCAAAACATATTTAGAATTAGTTTGCAGAGCCTCTATTTTACTCCCATTTATAAGAAGAACTATCACTAGATCATTCTCGCCCAATCACCCTTATGTACTAGTTTTAACTTATTTATTCCTTTAAGGATAATGATTGTTAATGTTAATCCCCCATTATCTCTTCCATCACCTTCACCAATGGTAGTTCAAGGATCCTCCATAATTTTTAGTAATTGGAATAATGGATGTTTGTTGATTCCTCATGTCCCTATAACCACTTGAGATCCTATCCTAGCTAATGCTTTGAAGTCTTTGCTAAAATTCACAAGAGAATATTTCAAGAGCCCTATCAGGAATCTTCAAAATATTATATAGAAACTTATACTATGAATTACATTATTGAAAAAAATGTAACATTAATATTGGTTGCAACATACCCTAAAGGGAAATTGCTAGATTGATAATCATTGTACCAAATTCTATAAATTTATGGGATCACCTTGGATATTGTGATGTGGGAAAAGAGGATCTAGGGTCTAAATCACACCTTAACCCAATTAACATTTAATGTGGGACACAAAAATGATCATAAATGACCACTAGGCTACTATCGTCAATGAAAGAGCCAGAATGGTTGTTGGCAAGAAAGAGCAACAATTCAGACATCATCGAGAAAATCCTATCACATATTGTCACAAAGAGATTACAAATCATAAGATTGAAAATAAAACATCTAGAGTAGGGGTAGGATAGATGGGTCACATCCCATCCCATAGATTGGTAAGTGCACCAAGTTGTGACACAAAAATGGCTCTTAAGATGCCGCTTTTTTTTTTTGAAATCAGTAAAGTCTGATGTTCATGAAAAAATGAAGATAGTTACACTCAAAATTTGAAGATGCAATAAGAACAAGAGTTGTAGTTATCTGAATCTACTTTCTAAGATACTATTTTTTTTAAACAATGAAGGGTTTCAAAAGGGGGGGGCCACCAAAAGTGGTCCTATTTTTATCAAACAAATAACATAGTGTCTGCTTTGGCCTCCCTGAAAAGTTAAGTTTTTTTATAACTTCAAAAATACAAACAATGAAAAATCCCTATTCTTTTGGATAATTTTTTAATGAATATATAATATTTTACGAATTTTGGAAGTGGACACATCCTAAAAATCTGAAATTTGATCGTGCTCCCTCCTAATTTTTTTGAAAACTAATCAAAAATCATTTTTGCATTACGTGCAGAATGGAGTCTAGTTTATAAAAAATGTAATTTGTTTCAAAATTTGATGAACAAGTAAAAATATATACCAAAACTATCACATGTTGGTTTTTGAAAAAAAATAGGGGTGATCCCACAATATTGGTTTACAATTTTTGGCCAAACTAGACATTGAAATAATTTTTTTAACTAAATCTTCACTTTTGGGCACCTATAGCGGCTAAACCATGAGGAATTTGAAGATGATGCAAACTAGTGATTTGTGACATTTTGTCTGTAGATTCTAAATATATTTTTAAATTTTTTTGGAATTAGATTGCACTTCTTTTTTCCATCTCCTTCAAAACTAGTTTTTCAATAAACACCATTTTTAAGGAGTGATGCTCACCATATAACACATAATTTTTTTTCCATGAAGGATAAAATTCTAATTTTTTCAAATTTAGATTTGTAATTATGATATCTAGTGCTTCCAATTGGTTTCATAGTGTTTTATTGAATATTTTTTCCTTAATCAAGTTTTGAAGTCAAACCAATTACAATTCAGACATAGGCGGACCGTATACAATGTAACTTTTTTTGTATGTATCAAAATTCATTTTTTTTTTGTTGGATCAAGGACTTCAATATTTGGTGTACTCATATTTTTCAATTTTTTTTTGATAATCTGCTATTTTTCCACATGTACAAAACAAAGAGCTTGAATTTCGGTGAAAAACCTATGTTTAATAAAACTAAAAAAATAAATACCTAATAAAACCAAAACATATTAAAATTATATTCATTGGATAGATCGTTCCAAGGACTACCATCATCTAGTTGGGTCTGTGAGGTCTCCTCCATTTTCATCCTTAACCTGAGCTTCGAAGGGAAAATTTTTGGAGTTTTTTGGTGCTAGAGGGTGAGAAGGTGGGAAAAGGGGGGTTCACTTGAACTAGGGTTTACTCAAACCTTAGTTTGAGTGAACCCCTTTTCCATAAAGGTTTTTTTTCTCCTAGGAATGGTGGGACCTTGCATTTAATGGGTTTGCTCGAACCAGGGTTCTAGCGAACCCAAAGGGGGTTTGCTTGAACCAAAATTTCGTTTGAACCCCCAAAAACCAATTTTTTTTGCATGGGGTCATTTTTTTGCAACTTTTCCTTCCTCATTGGAATTGTAAACCACTTTTGTGGGTTTACCCATGGAGGAATTACAACAAGAGAAGTTATAGATGAAAACCTTAACATAATCAAAACATTAAAAAAATTATATGGTTATATAGGTAAGAGAGAGCCTAATGTCATTACAATTTTTTATAAACTTGCATTGAAAGATGTGTAAACCTAATGATTAACACAACTAAAAAGTTTAAAATTTTGTTACACTTTCACAAAATCACATCCTTGGAATGAAATGGTCGTCCAAACCTTTAGGTTGGATGCCCAAGGAAAAATATAACCCTTTGGGTTAGAATTTCCCAGCAATCAATTTGGTGAGCACCAAATTTGGCGCTTTCCAAATACAATGCAACATTTTGGCGCTCACCAAATTGATTGCATTGACAAAAAAACAACTTTTCTTTCTCTTTATCTCTCTCTCTCTCTCCCCCAATTTGATAAGGCTTATAGTTTATGGTTTATGATCGATAATGGATAGTCAAGGTTTTACCTTTCACTCCCTCTCTGCCTCCTTCCCTCTTAACCAATACTTACCCTATTCTATCTCAACCCTCTCTAGGTCTCTCCCACACTCTCTTACTTTTCTTCCCTCCTTAACCCCATCTCCATCTTTTCTGCCCTACCTCTCTCTTTGACTCTCTCCCATTGTTACTATTTCTCACCCATCTCTCTCCTTTCTCTCAATCGCTACCTCTCCCTCCCAACCTCACTCTCTCCTTGTCTCCAAGTCTCTACCTCCTTGTCTCACTACCCACTTCTCACACCACTCTATCTCTCACCTTCTCTCATCTTCTCTCTCCTCCCTCCTGGGTCATCACCTCTTTTCTCCTCCTCCTCCTCCTCCTCCCTCCATGTGTACCTCTCCCTCCATCCCTTATTAATCCTTTACCGATACTTCCCTTTCTCTCTCCCTCTCTTCTCTCTTTCTCCCCTCTCTAGGTCTCTCCCACTCTCTCTCCCTCTCTCCTCTCCTCTACCCCCTCCTTACCACCACCATATCTTTTCCTCCCTACCTCTCTCTTATTATCCTCTATGTCTCTCATCCCTCTCTCCCTAGGATGTAGGTATCTCACCTATATATCTCTCAGGGCTCTCTAGGTATTTCCCTCCCTCTCCACCTCTCTCCCTCCTCCTTAATCCTCTTTCCCTTTTTGTGAACTTCTCTCTCTCACTTTTTTCCATCTCTCCCCTCACCTCTCTACCTCTCCCCTCTCTAAGTATCTAAGTCACTCCTTCCTAGCTGCTCCATCCCTCCTTAGCCATCTCTACCTCTTCATTCTTCTCTCTATCCTCTTTAGGTTTCCTCCCCTCTCCATGTCATCACCTCTCTAACTCCTTCCCTATTTCACTCACTCCCTCCATGTCTTCCTCTACCTCCATTCATTCTTACTCCTCTACCAATACTTCCCCTTCTCTCTCCCACTCTTCTATCTCTCACCTCTCCCCCCCCTTACCTCTCTATCTCTCCCCCTCTCTAGGTCTCTCAATCACTCCTTATCTACCTCTCCATCCCTCCTTATCCATCTCTACCTCTCAATCCTTCCCCCGAGGAAAATATTTATAGAAGAGGCATCTCAAGCCATATAAAAGAAAAAGAAAATAAAAATAGTTGTAAAAAATCCATCTCAATATTACCTTAAAAAATCTAATGTATTTATTGTTGAAGATCAACCCTCTTCAACTACCATGCTAGTAGCACTATAGATCGTGGAGGAAGAAACACACACCATTTATTCATAAGATAAAGATGCATAAGGAGTATAAAAAATATAAAATAATTTATCTTCTTGCATGCCTAGGAGAAGAAAGAATTAAAAATTCATACCTCAGCAAAAATTTAACTCCATATGTAAGTGAAATATTATTGAGATTATTCTAGACACCAAAGAATCTTCCTAGCCATAAATTTTCCTCAAAAGAGGATATTCAAAAGTAGATATAATATGAGGCTAATATATCTTGTGCACCTAAGAGCACTATGTAAGTAAAATTTGAGATCCCATTAGTAATGCCATAGTATGAATAGGTAGATCCTTCAAATGAGAAAAAATAATAGGAACAAATTGAAAATATAAAATAAGTTATCTAAAATAAACACCTTATTATTTTATATCCTAAATAAAATATCAAAGAAAAAAGATATTATTATTGAAACAATAAAGAAGGAAATATTTGAGTCATGCAATAAGTTAAAGAATGTGGAAAATTGTCTCAAGTAGCAATGAACTATTTTACTATTATAACAACATTTGAAAAGGAAGTTGATAAACATGAACTAAAACTAATCACAACCAATAACATGATTTTTAAGCTTGAATAGGAATTTTATTAATTATATTTCCAAAAATATATAATAGATGAGAGAATATAGACTAATGTCTCTCTCAAAATATTCCATTTGGATATTCCTAGAGCTTTATGTTGATGCAAATGTTACACACATACACACCAATAGGAAGATAAAATTCTCACAGAGTACTATGAGAACTTACATTTCTTGAAAGACTCCACTGGGAAACCTAAATCTAAGGAAAACTTGACTTGATCCCAAGGCTCGTTTATGTTAGGTATTGATGCACTAGGTTCACTCAGGGTTCATTGTGATTTTTCTGTTAAACGCGAGGGGTAAATGGTTGTAAAGAATTGACTGGTATCCAAAAGTTATGAACATAATCTCAGTTCAGTCATTCAATAACTTCATGAAATCAAAAGATTTATAGTAATATTTCATGAAACTCCAATAACTTGCATACATTCAAGTATATTTAGCATTAAGCATTCAAAAATTTCATGGAATCAAAAGATTTGTAATACAAATCCATTCATTTATTATTTTTGGAACATTTTTTGGAATATAAAGCATCTATTCTAAAATAAAGCATAAAAATTTACTGAACGGTCAAATTTCTCCCAAGTATTATCCATGCAAGCCTCAAGAAATAACCAAAACAGAGCAAACCATTCCATACGTCACCAAATTTCTTCACAACTAGGAACATAATGATGCAAGAGTTTAAAGAAAGAGGGATCATTTGCCACCAGATAGTGTCAGTATGCACCCTTAAATAGTGCATCACACAGTCTTGTTTGATAGGAACAAACAATCAACTATGTTAGATTTCATATCAGGAAATAGATTTGAAATTGGTTCTAATATTAGTTAACTTGTATTGAAACATACAAGTTTTTAGTTTGGAATGGAATAGAGAATAGGAAAAAGAATAAAACTTGATTTTTTTAAAAATCTCTAACATCCACAAATTCTGAACTTAAAACAAAATAAAGAAACTAATGGCCTTTTATAGGAACAAGGCCCCAAAGAGTTTGAACTTAATCCCATCAAAGAGAATGAAAGAAAAAAAATCAAAATACAACACGTGGTAGGTGACAATTGGCATCAAAACTTTCTAGGAAAAATCAAAGATATTTTGACTTTTCATTAGCAACAATCTTAAAACTTCGGGCTGTAGGTCGTGGGTAATTTTCATAGAAAATAAGATTGTCGAAACATTTTAAAACCTTCGAGACTAACTATCCTCATTAGGACCGGGAATAAACCTACAAAACTCACTTCAAAACTATACCCATGCACAAAACCTCTGGCTTTTGGTGCCCGAATACCTATTCTTCTTCATTGGACTCTAGGTGTGAAGACTCATCTTCACCTCTCCTCTACTGATATTCCCAGAGAGAAATCAACACTTGATGCATACTTTCCTTTGGAATGCCTTGGATCACTTTCTAGCTGTACTTATGCCTAGCATACTCTTCTGATATTTGAATGAAATTTTCATTTCTTTGCATTACTTCTGTCTCATATTTGGTCATATCATTCTTGAATTTTATGATATCATATAACCTCCTAGCTTAATAACTGAATAGGCTCTTTATTCACCTTTTCAATCCACTCCTTGAAAGCTTTTACTTCCTTATCATCCTGTCTTAAAGTTTGAGGATCATAACTTTGTTGAGATAACATTTCAATAAAGCTCTCATCTTTATCTATCAATTTCTTGCATATCTTAGTGACCTTTTCCAATCCATTTACACATTGTGATAAAGTGTCACATTTCCAATTCAATTGTTTCCTCCATTTCTCAAATACCAAAACTTCCTATTCCATGGCTATCTTGTCACTTACCAACTCTCAAACATCCACCTAAAGAAGAACTTTTAGCTTTTGCATCTCCGCATCATTCTGTTCTTGGAAAAATTAGCATTCACCTTCAAGTCTTTTGGACTTGTTGTACCAACAATATGCTTCCTTACACTTTCCAATTGCATCCTTTATTAACTCTTCTCCTTTCCTTACCAGGTACTCAATCCATTCTTCAAACACAATTACCTTATGGTGAAGCATTGTAATAGCATCTACTTGCTCCTTAGACATTAGTATTGAATTCTACAACAATTCAGTCTGTGTTTGACTAGATTGAACTAGCGATCTGATGAAATTCTCTAGGAAAGCAATCTATTCCTTTAACTCTCTTTTCTTTTTCTTATTTCTTTATACTTGGGTGATAGTTTTTTCTAAATTTACTTTCATCTCTTCTAATTCCTATCCCCATGATGAATGTCCTACATCAATTGTCACCACCCTATAATCCCTAGCTATTACCTCATGCTCTCCCTTTTCTCCCACCGAAGTAGGTATCTGGAGAGTTCTCCCTCCATCTTCATTCCTTTTTACATTTCTTATCTTTGCTCTAACTCTAGGTTTAGGGGGATCTAACTCTAGGTTTAGGGGTTTCTATTCCTTGTATTAGACTTCTAAAATCTAGAGGCACTAGTTCCACCTCCAATAGTGGAGCCATTTTCCTAACTAAATAGTCAGGTGCTTCTTCATTTTGTTCTACCTCTTCATTATTGCCTCATTCTTGATGATCGACATGTTCAAGAACTTCCTCTCTTAAAATTTCAACATTACTTATTACAACCTCCAAAACTTGAATACTCTTTGTCCTCATTGGCATGGATTCTGGATTACCTTGATCTATCTCTACCTCTTCCTCTTTGAGACCTATGTATTCTTGTCCTACCCTGTTCTCAACATCAGTCCTTGGAGCATTATTTTCCTATTGTCCTGAAATATCAGGATTCTCATCATTTCTTGGTTCACCACCCAAGGTATGTGAGGACTATATACCTTCATTTTTATCTTGGCTTTCTCCCGATATTTTAGAAGTCTATGGTATCTCAACAATTTCTTCATTTCTTCCTTGTGGAAGCTGATCATCAACTATATCTTCTTTATCAACAATACGAATGGGATTTTGACATGCAATATCCCCTATTCTTCTTTCATCTATTTCTTTAGGGTTCCCCGCTTCTAGAGCAAGTGATCCTCTTATAAAATCTTCTTCTTCTCTATTTTTAGGATATGACCCTGTATCCAACATTTCTTCCACTATTAGCTACATCATGGGATCTCCTTTAGATCACTTTTCTTTAAATTGTTTCATCTTGGCAGTCACTTTATCTTGTTGTTCTCTAACTTCTTCAGTTAGGTTAGGACCTTCCTCTTGAATTAAAGGAGTCCCTCCCAGGGCTTGTCTCATTGTTGTCGTATTGACTGAGGGTGGAGAAGTAAATAAATCTGCCACCTTCTACAATGTAGACCTTGTCTTAGCATGTTTCTGTGTTTTCATTCTCGCATCCACTATGGTCATAGGATGAGTTTTGGGCTTTACTATGGAAGAAAATGCTGCCTTGGGAATTTCCATTATATTGGTCAGAGTGGCCATAGTCTCTTTGCATTGGCTAGCTGGCCGTGGCATCATTGGAATCCCTTGGCTTGAAGTTTCAGGAGATTCCTCCTCACCTTGCTCAACTGCCTCTATTTCTACAATATTTATTTTCTTTTTAGCAGTCCCTCCATACTCCAATCATCCACCAATTGTTGCTTTCTCTTAACATTGGGAAGGTATGAGAGTTCTATCCCAACTTCTTTAAGTGCCTCAATGTAACCATTAATCCAATACTAAGTATATGTCAATACTTGCTTAGAAATATCTTCGATGGTTACTACCTCCTTCTTTGTATAATTTGGGTCTGGGATAGGTTCATCAAAAACCTCTTTTGTATCATAACTTGTATTCAATACCTCTCCATTATTAGTATCCAATTGTTCTGGAATATCATGAATTTTGAGAAACTTTGCGGCTCCTAGTTTCAACCTCTAATATGAATTTTTCCCCACATCATGTTCATCATCAAAATTAAGCCAAAAATCCTCTAGATGATAAACATGAGCATACTTCTTGCATATTTTCTTGGAAAGGTTTTCCTCTGGATCATATTTTTTTCACTAGAATGCAAAGAACTCGAACCTATAGAGTTTCAATTCCTCCTCGCACATCTCAACACTTTTGGCCACAACAAATTTGTAATTCCCAATTGTGATAGGGAATTTGACAAAGCATTTCTTGCGTGCTTATGCAAAAAGAGCATGAGATGGTTGCACCTATCTCACAAGTTCTAGTAACAACATTTCTTTAGTTGCATACCTAGGTAGCATGAAGGGGTGTCCTATAAACCCTTCCAACCTGATATAGGTGAAAGTAGGAAATTGGATATACCAACCCCCAATAGACAAAATACCACTATGTGCTTCAAGGGATAATATTTTGGCTTTGTTTCCTTCCATTAATCTTACCTACCTCATAGAAAACACATCATTTACCCTTTGATAATTCTCCTGGTATTGGTGGATAGTAATTTGGGGCATATGAGCATAAATAAAATTATTCCATAGCTCTCTGCCCAAGGTACCAACTCTATTCAATCCTTGTATATTTTCCCTCAAGGCACAAGAATAAACAGCATATGAAGACATGATGAACCATTGGGTGTCTGGGAACATTATTATCTATTCACATGGCTTGTTGCTGATAAAATTCCCCTAATAAATTTCAATAGGGCCTTCCATTATTTTCACTATAAGCTTGAGCATCTAGGGTTTGAATTTTCTGGAATCTTTGCATCCAACTATCCTGATCAATAGTATTATGCTAAAGGGTGCAAGACAATTGAGAGGGGGGTTGAATCAGTTGTCACCAAATTTAAACACTTATCAACTTCACAACCACACAATTCTGTTATTAAGTATGAACATGAAATACAAATAACATAAAGCAATATCAACACAAAAAACACTAGATTTACATGGAAAACCCAATGAGGGAAAAACCACGGTGAGGATTAACTCACAATATAAAGTGATTCCAAAATCGAATATATAAGGCTCACTACCAAAGGGCTCACTAACTAGAAAGGGACCCACTATTTGGATACAAAAGTTCACTGCTTACAAGAGGACTTGCTATCTAGACAAGGAGGCTCACTACCTACAAAAATATTACAAAACAAAATGGCTTCACATCAGAAACAAACTAGTAAGAATACACCTAACAAGTGCTGATTCAGTTCCGGTGATGCTCAATAAACTAACTTAACACACTTCATCATTTTTACACTTCTTCACATTTTCAACCTCACAATAAGTCTCTTGCCACAATCTTCAAAACTATCTGATATATATATATATATATGTGTGTGTGTGTGTGTGTGTGTGTGTGTGTGTGTGTGTGTGTGTGTGTGTGTGTGGCTCATCCACAAGCATCAATTAGGCTAGCCTAATTAGATGCAATCCTTATTTACCAAAAATACCAACTGTCTGTTTCAAGCATTCACAAAATTTTTCCAAACAATAAATCAAAATGTGTAGCATGCTTCATCATGTCAACATAGACCTAATATAGGTCACAAATACATACACATAGCAAAATTAATTCACCATAACACCAATTATCCATGCGGCCAAAGATAGGCTAAATAGAAAAATGCAATCAACAAAATAATTCCGATACTCCGTATGAGCATCTGTGCACAAGAGATTTTGAACATACATGATTCTAACATCCATAAACTATTTCCCAAAATCACAAGCAACAAAAATAAACTGTGGAGGATTGCAGACCAAAATACCAGAGGATGTAAACTATATACCGGTTCAGATACTGGTCCATAATACTAGATCAAACAATGAATTAGTCTTGTAGTCGCAACTCATATATCATGGTGAAATCAATGACAACACAAAAACTATATAGTTAGCCATTCTTCTTCATTCTTCCAACAATCTCCACCTTTGTCATTGCTGGAAACATGTGCCACAATATTCTCTCCCCCTATCACAGGTATTCTTTCCGTTTTTACTGTTCTTCACATAACTCTAACTCTTTCCCCCTTTGACATCAATGGAAAAGGGTGACCAAAAATGATTATGATGTAAACGTATGTACATGGTAACATTGTATATACAAAGGAATTCCAACTCCCCATATCAAATATTCAAGTGAAAATAACACTTTTTACATGAAATATTTTCTTGTACCTTTCTCTTATGGTTGGAAGAATCCTATTCCAAGCAAGCACAACCAAATTCATCCTAGCACTCATACTATCCAATAATGACAACATCATAAAGGAGGATGTCTGGTGTGAAGACATACATTGTCATTCACAATCTTCTGCATCATATAGTATTATGGAGAGATGATCCAACTAGACCTCGACAATTTATTTAACCAACCAAAAGGTTTTAACCAAGTCTTCTCTTTGTCTCTAAGAAATCAAAAAATCCACTTGCAATTCACCAACTCTTATTCTTTGTTTTCCATTTTTTTCTTTGAAGAAGTAGAAACTCTTTCTAATACTATTTATCTTAGATTCAATGGCTTCAATTCTGCTTCTAAAATTGTCAGCAGCTGCAGGCCACCAGAGACAATACCTATAGATGTCAGATATTTCCTTAATATATTCTCTTGTCTCATTAATGTGTTTAGATAATTTTTTTTTGGCTTTGGTGCATCTTCTCTCAATCATATCTTCTAACTTATGACCTTCAGGTCCTTCCAACAATGTTCTTTTTTCAATAACCTCTACTAGATCATCCGGTAAAGAGTTAGACACATCTGAAACTGAGATAACCCTATTGAGAAAATAATGAATCTGTACATCATCAATCTTAAGTCTCTTGATTAGAGAGCATGCACTCCACATTTCACCAACCTTCTTCAACTAACCTCTATCTAACATCATCTGTATATCTTCTGGATCAAAGGAGTCAGGTCCAAGCAAAAATTCTTCTTCATTCTTCTTTTCTTCCAAGATAGTGATATCATATTTTGTGATATTTTTTATCCTTTTAGATTATGGTAGTGACTCACCAATGGCAAATTCCAATTCTTTCTTTCCAGAAGAGGAACCTTCTTCTAACATACTAGAGCACAAATTCATCTTTAGGGATGTGAAATAGGTTTTGCAAAAACTTGCATTTTCCTCCATCAATTCCAAATACCTGTAAACTTGTTTTCTGACAGGAATACCAGATTCCCACTTAACATACTCTCTTCTTGGTAGCGAACTCAGAAAGGAAAATATCAAACATACGAGCAAAGACCCAAATAGGAAAGGATAATCCTCGACCGACGACATTCAAACATTCTTGATTAGGTTTTCCATAATAAGACTACACAAATCAAATTTCTTGTTTTCCTTTACCATCATGTGTGCAAGATATACAACAATAGCCAAATTAGACCCTTCTTGATTTTTGCAGTAGATTTTAAAGAGATGTCGTACGCAACATACCTTACAGTAGGATTGGAAATAGTATTTATCAGTAGAGCTTGAGGGTCTTTGTTGATACTAGTAATTTCCTCCACATCTCTGTATTTCATGGTTTTCTTTCCAGGGAGGTCCCCAAAACTGCATAAACCAGTAATAGCTTCGATTGCCTCCTTCATGATCGAATAGGGTTTGTCCAAAATAATGCTGCCGTCCTTGAATTGACTTAACAAGAACAAGATAGATTATTTGTCTAAAAACCAAGGAAATTCTCCCCATAAATCCATACCTAGGGTTTTTCTGCTCTACAATTCATTTGTCTTCAACCCTAGTTCCATTTCCTTCATCTTCCTATGATCAAATTCTTCCAATTCAACACCCTTGAACTTTAGTGGAATATCACCACATGATTATCTTTCTTGAATTCATTATTGTTCAATCAAAATTTCTTCCTTTTCCTTTCTTTCCCTTCGTAAACTGAGAAATAATTTTTAAAGCTTCTGTTAATTATCTGTAATGATTCCTTTAGATTACCTTAGAATTTCTCCAAATCACTTTGATATCACTTTAGGGTTTCTCCAAGTAATTTTTCAAACTCTTTAATTGCACAAGTGATCGAAATACTTATGAATTTTACTTTATACACCATTGGTTTTCCCTAATTCACATTAAATGTGGCAGACTTCAAAAAGATGATAAAAACCCTATTTCTCTGCACTGTAAACCCTAAATCGACCTGCAAAAGAACATCTCTACAATTTTTCTTCTAGTTTCTTTTGCATAACCTATGTTTACTCATTTTCTTCAACATATCATTGTGCCAAAATCTGACACACCATACACCTAGGGGGTTTGTACAATTTTCTATTAATGCTCCCCCTAAGACCATGCTAGGTCTAATTGCCAGATAAATTGTCTACACCAGATGAGGGCACATACACATCTATTGTCTCTGGCTCTTCTTCTTTCTTCTTCCATATCTTATTCATTTCTTGCTTCATCTCATCTTTTTCAATTTTATTCACTGGCTCATTCTTCTTTATCAGAGCAGATTGCTTTCCCTTCTTACTTTTGTAAACTCTTGAGATGTGTCTGGCTTTGTTGCAGTTATAGTAGATAACATTTCTTTAATTATTTTTTCCTCTATTAACCCTTGATCTGCACTAATTAGCTTTGTTGCCAAACTTGTTGCATGTATAGCAATAGCCATCAAAAGATTGATTCATTCTTTCTTTATTAAACCTATTCATCATCACCTAACTAATCATTCTCACCTGAGATCTACATTCAGTAGATTTATGTCCAATTTTCTTGCATGAAAAACATTGTCCAGAGAAGGAACCAAAAAAATGATTCATTCTACTTATACACTCAGTTGCCTTGTGACCAAATTTGTTACATGAAAAAGAAACACCATTGAAATATGGATAACTTTGTGCATTAGGCTGTCTCATAGGCGGTCTTCTAGCAAAGTTCCTTGAATTTCTTTTCTACTTCCCTTTGTCTTGAGTCTTTTGATTATCCTTTGAGCTTTCACCTATTTCATTTCCCAAGCCACCTTTGTCTTTACTTGGTTTTTGTCCTACAATTAACTCATCAAGCTTGTCAGAGCTATATTTGAAATTATTTTCACAGAGTTTTGATTTCTCCAGTTCTACTTTCAAATTCATCACCTCTTGTTCAAGTCTAGTGCATTCATCAGTCTTGCTTTGCACCATTGTGTTTAGACTTTCTTCACTTCACTTCTTTTCTTCTACTAGCACTTTCAATCTGATGATCTCTTATTTCTATTGCTCACTCACTTCTCTATGTCTTTCTTTGAATTTCTTCAATTTCTCTTTTAGTTTCCAAACACATTCATTTGCCTCATCAAGATTTTCTTTCAAATCTCTATTTTCATTTTTAGCCTTATCAAGATCTTCAAGTGCAACCCAGAGTTCTTTATCATCCATTTGTTTAATCTTCAAGATCTTCCTCAATCGGTTATGCTTTTTACCAAGGAACCAATGCTCTAATACCAATTGTTAAAGGGAACAATACAATTGAGAGGGGGGGTGAATCTTTTGTCACCAAATTCAAATTCAAACATCAAACACTTATCAACTTCACAACCACACAATTCTGTTATTAAGTATGAACATGAAATGAAAATAACAGAAAGCAATATCAACACAGAAAATACTAGATTTATGTGGAAAACCCAATGAGGGAAAAATGACGGTGAGTATTAACTCACAATATAAAGTGATTCCAAAACTGAATATATAAGGCTCACTGCCCAGAAAGGGACCCACTGTCTAGATTCAAATTCAAACATCAAACACTTATCAACTTCACAAACACACAATTCTGTTATTAAGTATGAATATGAAATGCAAATAACAGAAAGCAATATCAACACAGAAAACACTAGATTTACGTAGAAAACCCAATGAGGGAAAAATTATAGTGAGTATTAACTCACAATATAAAGTGATTCCAAAACTGAATATATAAGGCTCACTGCCAAAGGGCTCACTACCCAAAAAGGGACCCATTGTATGGATGCAAAATCTAACTACTTACAAGAGGACTCACTGTCTATACAAATAGGCTCATTACCTACAAAAATATTACAAAACAAAATGGCTTCACAACTGAAACATACTGGTAAGAGTACACCTAACAAGTGCTGATTTAGTTTCAGTGATGCTCAATAAACTGACTTAATACACTTCATCATTTTTACACTTCTTCACATTTGCAACCTCACAATAAGTCTCTTGCCACAATCTTCAAAACTGTTTGACATATATATCTGGCTCATCCACAAGCATCAATTAGGGTAGCCTAATTAGATGAAATCCTTATTTACCAAAAATACCAATTGTCTATTTCAAGCATTCACAAAATATTTCTAAACAATAAATTAAAATGTGTAGCATGCTTCATCATGTCGACATAGACCTAAGATAGGTCACACATACATTTGCATAACAAAATTAATTCACCATAACACCAATTATCCATGATGTCGGCCAGAGATAGGCTAAATAGAAAAATGCAATCAATAAAATAATGTCGATACTACATACGAGAACCTGTGTATGTGAGATTATGAACATACATGTTTTTAATATCCATAAACTATTTCTCAAAACTGCAAGTAGCAACAACCAACTACGGAGGATTACGAACCAAAATACTAGAGGATGTAAACTGTATACCAATTCAGATATCGGTCCAGAATATCATATCAAGCAATGACTTAGTCTTGCAATCGCAACTTATATATCATGGTGACATCAATGACAACACAAAAACTGTATAGTTAGCCATTCTTCTTCATTCTTCCAACAAATTATTATGTCTTGAACATCCTGAATAAATGTTGACCTCGAGATTTACTTCATTTGCTTTGTAAGCTTCTCCCAACACCATGTCGAACTCATAAAATTCTTGTTTTGTTCCTCTACATTCAGGTATGTTGTGGCCAAAACCTACATATCCAACAAATTCTTCTATTTGAATGTGGAAAGCCCAAATGTTTATACAATTCCCTTTGTGGAGAGGTCTACATATTCTTTTCCTTCTTTCTCAATGTGGGTCATACCATCTCATACATTCTAGTACTAGTTTAGTGGCATCCATTTCCAACATAAACCCTCCTACCAAATGCAACCTACTTGGAATGATATTCTTAGCGCACTAAGAGGGACCCACTTGCTCAATCCATGTAGAAAATTCATGATCACTGAACCCTCTTCAGTGAGTATCTGTAACTGTCTCACCGATTGATATGATCTATGAAATGGGGAATTTGAGTTCCTCATCTATTGGATTCCTTCCAGAAGTGCTAATATTCCTCTTGATTTCCTGCATTATTAGCAAATATGTACCTTGTGTGCGGGTTAAGGTTAAATTTAATCATCCATTTTTAATTCCTCATAAAAGATCTTTATTCACAATATTTACAAATAATCAACATTTCAATTACCCAACCGGTGATAAGGCCATTTAACCTAAGCCATGCATGTTTTTGCACTTTCTCAACATAGGAAGCACACAAGTATGCTACCTCTCTTGAAAGGTAATTTTTGCAACTAAGTTTTAGAAACTACCCCAAGGTCTCTTGGGTGTCAGGTCATGACAATGCTTGGAATTGTTCAGTTGGTTGATGTGATTTGCTGGGAATCACAAAGGGAATTTATGGTTGACTAAGCATGGAGGGAATTGGATCTGTGAAAGGAGTTTTGTGAATTTTGGAAATGAAGAACAATTGCTGCAAGTTTAGGGAAGCAGTCTAAAACTCTTTTTAACTCATCAAATTTGGATTTGGGACGATGCTAGAACTTTTTCCTACTTCAATTTTCAAAGAAAATTCAAAAGGGAGAAGGATAAGAATTTTCCTAAACCTGCAACTAATGTTGAACAATAACAATGGAGGATGCTATTGTGGACAACCTTCGTAAAAATAAGTCCCACTTAACCAAGGACTGCCTACAGTCTCATGAAACTAGTGCAATCTTCTAAGGTCTGCATATTTTCAACCATCCATTCATAATTAATCATGAATAATAGATGAAATTAAGTGCAACAATATGAAAAATTCTTAGACTAAATTTACACTACTATGCATCATCAACAAACAACAAAAAGTATGAGCAAGGAAGATATCAACACCACAACATTCTTCACCATTAAAGTGCAACATATACTAACAACTAAAATAACTTAAAACTAGAAAAAAAAGCTAAAATCTAAGATTGGGAGAATGAATCATGCACACATGTGAAGAAGACACAAGAATCCATCAAACAATGCTATTCTCATTAAATTCCTACAACATGCCTTTACACAACTCAACTCTCTCTTTGAAAATGAGAGGAGACCCCTATTTATAGTTTTCCAAAAGAAAAATGAATGGAAAAGATTCATTTTCATTGTGTGGCTCAGATTCATTTTACATAAGGGTTTCACCTATCCCCAAATATATGACAATATAAAATACTCTTTGTATTTTTCCCTATTTTTTCATCTACTCCATTTTATCTTTAGTTGCCTTGACACTGTAGCAATTTGTTCCTGTAGTGGCTGACATCCTTTGTAACTATTTTAAGAAGAATTCATCATCTATGATGGGATTTCCAGCCACTTTCTGAGCATTTTCTTACTCGATGAATTTTCCAAACATGGCTACAAGTTTCCTTTCTTCATCGAGCTCGGATTTGAGGATTTGGAAGGACATCCTCTTGTTTCTTTCAATGATTTTCGAATGATTCTCTATATAATTTGAGGCAGCCTCCATCATCTACTCTGTCCTGGCGAAAGCCCTTGTAGAAAAATCCATAAAGTCTAGTGACAAGATGTCACCAGATCCTTGCTCCATTTTCTTGGGGAACAAAGGCTTTATCTTTTTTGGATCCATCCCTAAGGTAGGCATCTCAGAATATGTCATTAACTTTAGATAGTTAGCACTATCTGTCCGATGCTCAACAATCCACTCATGGTCAACCTCGAGGTCATGCAAGACCTTCTCTAGGACTTCCTTCCTATAATCTAGGTTCATCAACCAGGTTTCTACCAACCAATGATCCTCCTTTGCTAATTTTAGCTCCTCTTCCTAGATATTTTGAGAAAGCTTGAGAATGCACTCCAATTTTGGTTAAGTGATCTTGCATGCCTCTAGGAACTCCTTGCAACTATTCATTATACTTTCTATGCCTTTCCCTAGGCTTCAATACCTGTTATACATGGTGACTACATGGTCGATGCCCTTGTCACCAATAGGTACCACCTTGTTGAACCAAACAGTCATGGAATTGGTCAATTTCTTCATCTTCTGCATCTTACTAATATCCTCTTTTGATAGCAAGGAGGGCAAAGCTGATGTTTCTGTTGGGGTCTCCTCTTCTATAGATGTCCATTGCTGAATATAAGTGGTGAGATCCACTACTTGTGCTTTCAACTCTTCCTTAGTGGATTGATCCTTTCTCATTTGTTGCACAATGGTGGCTACCAATCCTTGGCATTCACTTATCTTTGATTCACGGGATGCTGAGCCTAGATTAATCGTTGATACATTATAGCCAACACCTGTATCTTTGTTTGTTATAGGGGTGGAAATTTGTATTGTCTAGGATCTAGAGGCATCCACTGTGATGTGAGAATGGGTCTTAGGCTTCTTCTCTTTCTTGGTTCTTGTCTAGGCTTGGGCCAAGATTGCTTCTAGCCTTGCTCTAGGGTCTGCGGCCACAAGAGCCTTCTCTTTTAATTGCCTCTCCAACTAGTCAAGAATTTCAATTTGGCCCTAGGGTGATTCATGATCACCTTCCTCTTCTCCTTGCTCCCTTTGAAGCTCATCCTTGTCATCACTAGGAATCTTTCCATCATCCTGTTCCTCTTCATTTGAGCCTTAGTTCTGTGCAAACTTTCCTTTTACTTGTTTAGCGGAGGCTATGTTTTCCTCGATAAGATCCTATTGCTATAGGGAAGTCCCTTTATCCTCTTCATGCTCGATCTCTACATTTTTCTTAGGCTTGACATCTCTCCCTTTAGTGCTCTCATCTTCCTTCTTTTATTGCTCTTTCTCAGGAAAAAAATCCTCTTCCAAATGTGTTTCTTCTTGCCTCAGGCCCTCTTCTTAGTTGACTCATGGAGGTTCCTCTAGGATTTCCACATCTGTATCAGTATCTGCTTTCCCTTCTTCAAAGTGGTTCTCCTTAGGGTTAGCCTCTTCACTTACATTTTTATGTTCCTGAAGCACCTCGTCCTCTTGATCTGAGGTTTTAACCTCATAAGGCTCATTGATAGTTTCATTTCCTTCATCTTCAGGGATTTACTGTAATTCTTCATTGGAGGCCACTTTATCAATATTTACATTTAACCCATCCTTGGGGTGCTCAAAGTATGCATCTCTATTAGAATCTTTGGGTTCATTGAAAATATCTTTCAAAGCACCATCAGGTTGCCTTGCATTGAGTCATTCCATTTCTTTGGAGATCAGTATTGTTGCCTCCATATTTGGTGGCTTGGTTGGTGGTGGAGGAAGCAGAAAGGAAGCGACTAGTTGGGCCATAAATGCCTAAAATTTTTGGTCAATCATTACCCCAAAAATCTTAGTGGACACATTTTTCATTTAAACCATGAAGGCATGTAACAGAGTGGGTATTCCCATAGTGGTTTTCATTAGGGAAGAAGGTAAAGTGGATAGAGTAGGAAAGGGAGGCGAAAGTGGAGAAGTCGACAATGAGGAGCTAGTGGAGGAAGAAGAGTCCAACACTACCACATGAACTATTGGAGAGGTAGACGCAAGGTGCACATAGATGTCCACCACAGGCAGAGATGAGATGGGAAAATATTGCGTTGGAGGTGGTGGAGTGGTAGTAGCAGCGACAGTGGAGATGGATGTGGTCGGTGGTGACGAGTGAGGCCACTCAAACTATTCTTCCTTGAGTAGGGGTTCCTCCTCTTGGATAGTCGACATTTCTAACTCAAAAGTCCCCATTCTTCCCTTCTTTGGAGGTGGTGGTCCTTCTGTTGCCTTCCTTGTATAAAATTTGTGTTTGGGCTGTCACTCCGGTACCTCCTTCCTCTTTCTGGATCTTGTGACATGTGGAGATTTCGGTGCTTCACCAGAGGATTCTGCAGTAGCAGTGTTATTGGTCTCATTGCTCATTTCATCCTTGAGCTCTCCATATGTAAGCTCAATACCTTGTTCTTTTAATTTAGCAATCTATTCATCTAGCCATTGTTTTTTTCTATTCTCCATAGGGCGAGTGAGAACATCCAGGCCAATGACCTCTTCGGCGTAGTCTATCACTAACAAAGACACATTCATCAAGGCACCATATCTTTCATCTATCATGTTTTCAGCATCAACAAATTGGTCTGGAACTTGAAACAAATTTACTGACTTTACGAATGAGAGGGTCATTCTCATATAGTGATGCATTTGCACCTCTTTGTCATCTTTGCAATTTTCCCAAAAGTCTTCGATGTGAGGTCGATGGGCATACTCTCTCCCAACCCATTTCTTCAACTTACCCTTGGGGTCTATTTCTCCTCTATTTTTATGAAGGTCAAGATTATACTTGACCAACTCCTTCTCTAAGTATTCTATGCATTGGGTAGCGAAGTAAGCATACATACCTTGTCCAAAAGTGAGGGGATATGGGATCCCTGCTTTGTGTTTATTACTTAACAAGGTGTGGGAAGTTTACAGCTATCGAGTTACCTCTAACATGATAATCCTACCATTGGGGTAGTGGGGTAACTTGTAAGGTCTTCCCTAGAATCCCTCAGTTCTAATGTAGGTGAACTTGGGGAACTGGATGAATAGATATCTAAAACTTGTCACAAATTCCCTCGCGCTGTGCGTTACCCTCCTGTAAAAATCTCCCCCTAGGAGCCTGATTATATGCCCAGTGAAGGCATCATTCACTCTTTTGTATTCCCTCTTAAAATTTTTGTACTATATTTGAGTGTAGCAATCATATACTTTCAACTGTCCTTGCTTGGTTCCCAATTCTCTAGCATAGAACAATCCTTTATATGGGAACTTGGCTGCCAGGAGATAGACCAAATAGGAAGTCATGAAGAAGCGAGAGATCTTCTTTACCTCCATTAATCGCTAATGTATGTTGTTAGTAATCATTTTTCCCAATGGAACTGGGTGTTTCCCTTGAGGATCTCTTCTATAAAATAAAACATCCAGTTCTCAAAGAATGTGGCTGTGGGCAAACCCATCACTCTGCTCAAGAGCGTGACCAAATCATGGTACTTATCAAAGAATTCACTCTGGGATATAGCGTTTGAGGGACTTTGGAAATAATTTCCCTCTTATCCTTCAACCAATTCTAGTTGATTGTTCGTTTGCACCCGATAGGATCTATGTTCCATACATTTTGGGAAAATCCTTTCTCTACTTCTTCCATCTTATCGAAGACAGGAATGCCAAAGGTTGTGCCAATTGACTCGGTTGACAAATCTGCCAATACTCTTTTGTCATGGTCAATTATCTTTCTATTGTAGTGGTAGCACTCCTGGTAGGCCATTACCAACTTTGGGGCTATAAGTGTGGGAGGGAAACCAACAGCTTTAGCTAGGCCACTCTTATTGATTTTCAAGGCCCTATCTATTTTGGGGTTCAACATAACCCTCTCTCTGAATTCATCTATACTGACATGTTTGAAGCCAGTATTTGAGATTGTCTCCCAACTAGAGGTAATCTTTGACGCGTGTTCCACTCCATGAAACTCGTACTTCATTTGTTCTTTCTCTTCTTTTCCTCTAGGAGTGCAAGCAAGCTTCTTACCTTTGTCAAGTTTGTGTGCAGGCTTCTCAGAAGGCCCCATAGCAGATTCCATAAATCCTGCATATAGGAGAAATAATAAGTGTGATTACATGTGAATTCAGGGGAATGCCAATCAAATCTTGCAAATTGAGTGTTAGATCATTAATACATTATCTAAAATTCATCATCACTCAGCATCTAGGGCTCATTAAGACCATTTAGGAAATTGCGGGCCCAAGGATGTGGGTTTCCCCTGGGCGGAAGCTATCAAAGTGAAAGCAGTTAAATAGCATCCAGGGAGGCATGGAGACCCATAGGTGGCTGCCTGTATTGGGATTTCTGCATTGTAGGTTTGGAGGGAAATTCCCTTTTTGAATAGTTAAGAACGTGCAAAAAAAAGTTATGAGACACATGGAATTGTTAGACTATGCCTCAAAACTTTTGTGGGTTTGGGTCATATGGACGTGATCAAGTGGAAAGATGCTTAGGATTAGTCGCTAAGTAACAATATTTTCAAGGTGGCAACCCACATGCATAATTCCATGTTGCAGAACCCATGGGTAGTTTAGATGACTAGGATTATGGCTTAAAGTTTGATTGTCTTGGGACGTGTGGATGGAAGCTATTGAGCCATCATCAGATGTTTTCCATTAAGGAATGGCCTTAGAGGTACGGTGGTCCATGGATGGTGATCCACATAGGTGGGCCCACAAGGTGTTTGCAAACTTAAGTTAGGAATTGATGAAACACATCAAAGCGAAAGGGAAACCATTTTCGCTGGGTCAACAATGCGGAGGGACACGAGCGCGTGAACGCTAGGGGATGACGACTTAGGGAAGGCTACCTACATGCGGTGACCCACATACTACTTTGGATTAGCATTTTTTGCATTTGGAAAACTCTCGATGATGAACAGAAACAAAAGGATTTGAGTCTGCATTGCGGGTGGACGGGGTGATCTTGCTGCTAAACAATGGCGATGGGACTACAAGAAGCCATACACAACAACCTGCAATATCATTCGGACTTAGCAAAATTTTCAAGTGATAATCTCAGTCCCTTCGATGAGGAGGAAAAAAGCAGGTTCCACACTATAGGATGACGTGAGAGATTGATTGCTAAACTATGGTGATGGGGAGGTGGCCACTCGCAAGCGGAGTTCCGCATGGGAACTCTTGCACAAGGTTAAGCACTTGGTAATTTTTTGAGCTTTCAACATATGATCTAGGGCAGCGATAGGGAGGGTGTGGGCTGCAAGGGTCTCTTCATTGCACAAAGAATGGGAAAGGTAGGATGGGGTTCTGAACAAGCACAACTATGATTTTTTCTAGTTTAAATGATACCAAGGGTTTGAGTGTTTATGTGGGGCCGAGGACTACGAAGTTTGGCGAGATCACTGAGGGTGAACTAAGGTTTTCTTTCAAAAATTTAAATAATTTTCAAAACCTTAATAACTTTGAGGGTGAGAGCTTTCCTGTGGACCAATTTCATGGGTTGAATCTCCATGTCGTATTATTGTAGCAGTGTGACCCAATTTTCTCTTCATCCCCCCAACTCATTCTACATTAACAGGGTCTTGACAACTGGATCTAGAACTATGGCGAACACTCTATTCCTCAAGATATAGTGTCTAAACTTCTTAAATCCTCTAAACAAGGCATATGCCTACTTTTCAACATTGTGATAACATAATTCAACATCCTTTAGTGGAGCACTCATAAATTTAATGGGGTGCTCATTCCCTTTGTCACCCTTCTACGTCAACATGCTGGAACATGAATTATCTGAAGCAAAAAAATAGATGTAGAATGGCTTCAGGTAATTTGGACTGACCAACACTAGAGCACTTGTGATAGCTCTCTTGATTTCTTCAAAAGCCTACTTGGCTTTCAGTGTCCATTCCACCTTAGCATCTTGCTTGAGCATAGCATTCAATGGTTTGACTATCTCAGCGAAGCTTGTGATGAACTTCCTGACGAAGTTGATATTTCCAAAGAAATAATTCATTTCTTTCTTGCTACCTGGAGGTTGAATCTTTAATATGGCTTGGATGCATTATGGATTGATTGAGATTCCCTTCTCTAAAATCACATGTCCTAATAGATTACCCTTAGTCACTTCGAAGATACATTTGTTTGGGTTCAATGAAATGCCAAACTCTCTTCATTTTTGAAAGACCTTGCACAATTCAAAGACGTGATCTCTTTTCTTTGAGAACATATTGAGATCATCCATGTATATGATGATGCATTTGCTGATGAGATATTTGAAGGCAATATCCATTGCACACTGAAATGTAGCACCAACGTTGATTAATCTGAACAACATTTTTCTGTATGCAAACATTCCCCATTTGTAGTAAATGTCATTTTATGCCTATCCTCATATTGCACCATCACCTGGTTATATATTGAGTAGCCATCTATAAATTCCATCATATGAGATCCATTGACTATTTGTAATACTTCATCCAGCGAGGGCACTAGATAGTTGTCCTTTTTCGAAGCCCTATTTAAACTCATGAAATCCATGCATAGTTTGATCTCTCCATTCTTATTTCTGACCAAAAAATTTTTTTCCACCCACATGGAATGCCTAATAGGAAAGATAATTTGGGTGGATAGCAACTTCTGAACTTCTTTGAAGATAATAGGCTCCAACAATGCATTGATCGAGCGTTGACACTGTTAGAAAGGCCTCACATTTGGCTTGAGGGTCTGAATGGTATGAGTAATGATGGATGTATCATAGGTTTTGAGGTCTTCATACCCCAAAGAAATTACATCATGATAAATGTGTAAGGTGTTAATGATCCCTTTTCTTTCCTTTGGTGTGCACACTTTTCCTATGAACACATTTTTAACTTCTTTAGCCGTACCCATGTTGTGAGCGTCACATTGATTTTCCATCAACTCCCTCTTGGTTTGTTGGTCTCGACCCTTTATTTGATCCAAATTAAATATTATTTCTAGCTTAACTATACCCCATGGTATTGTATTATTTTTGAGGTTGATGACCCCTTCTATATCAAGTTCAGCCTATTCTAGTTCTGTTTCATCAATAATTTGAGTGGCAAACACATCAAAACTTGTGATGAAATCAAGGATGTGCTTGTCATCATTAAAAACTTGAAATTTGGTGACATTGTCAGGTATTGATGGGGTAGAGGTGAGATCTATAGTAAATTTATTCAATTCAGTTAAGGACAAATGATGGAGGGTGCTTGGTGCTTGGGCTAATGCATCAGAAACATGATTTTTACTACATGGGATTAGCTAAATATTAAATGCATCTAAGTCTTCTATAAGATCCCACACCTTGTGTCTATAGTTTTCTAATCTTCTTTCATGACATGAGTAAATTTTCCTAACTTGTTTCACTACCAGTTCAGAATCACTAAAGACTTGCAACATTTTAACTTTCTTTCTTAGTGCCACTAAAAGCCCATGAACTAATGCTTCATATTCTGCTACATTATTCGTGCAATAAAATTGGAGTCTATGGGAAACAAAATATGTCTTACGCATGGGACTCATGAGCTCGAAGCCAGTTCTTGCTCCTTGCTTGGATTTGGACCCATCAAAACGTAGTGTCCAAAAATTAGAAGAGTCTTCGACTTTGGAGCTGGTTGAGTGTGCTTCCTTTCTTGGTTGTGCATCTACTTTTGTATCATTAGGTGGTTGCACAGATCTGGGCTGGTCTTGATTTTGTTGCTCTTGTATTTCTTCCATAGGAGTAACTTGTCCTTTGATATGCTCCACTTCTACTTGACATAGGCAACATTCAAATTCAGAATGGGCTGTGTTATGTACCCTACACCAACTTGGTAGTTGTAGTTCCTAAAAACCCATTTTGGCTCCCAAAATGAGCCGATCTTGTGCACATTTTTGTTTAAATTCTTGGAATCCATCCAAAAATCCAAGGTTACCATCTTCGTAGGATTTTTCATCTTCTGATTCAATCAACACCTGTGTACTATCAGGTACATGGGTTAAGTTGGTGGGGGCACTACACAATACAAGAAGAACCTCTTCAGCTACTTCTTCTTCTTGGAACTATTCTTTGCCTTGATAAGCCATAGGACAATAATCTCCCAACCGCGTTTCTACAAATAACACCTCATTTGTGTTATAATTTGTGATCATGAACTTCATTCGAGGCTCCTGGTCAATGTGAATCTGATTTGGCAGCCCCTTCCAAGGCATCAATAGGTGGGAATAATCCAAAGTAGCATAACCATTTAAGGGTTAGGTGAAATATCTTCTGAGTATGATGTCATAGGTGTCTGAGATATCGACAACCTAAATGTCTATAACCTACTGGACCCTTGGATCCACTACAATCTGTATGGGTATTTTGTTCAATTCCCCAACTATGTTCACTTTGTCTTATCCAACTAAGTTACCTTTTGTTGGGAGAGGGTGGGAGTTATTCCTAGGGATTTGTACACTTCCAATGGAATGACATTGGTTGAGGCTCCTAAATCTAGCAAATAGTTATGTTGATTCTTGCCAAATATTCTGATTGTTGTCAAGAAAGGAAGGGTTTCCAATTTCCCTTGAAACAACCCCACTAAAACATCAGCTTGAGCCACTTGATTTTTTTCTTTGTCATTGGATTTATCTTTTGGTTGCATTGGGTTTGAATCCTTGGGGGAGTTTTGTCTACTGATTAAATTTTATTGACTTGTTGGTTTGGGGGCTGATTAGGCTTCTTCCCCAAGATTTCCTCAATCATAGGCTCACTTTGGGAGGTATCAAAAGAAACCACCTTGGCAGGTGATTCTTCGGTTGAATTGGATGAAGCAGTCCCATTGAGCATCCTAAAGAAGGAATTTCTAACTGTTGGGACTTTGAGTAATTCAAAAGCTAAAAGACTCAACTTAACCTTCTTGAATTCTTCAACTATGTATTCCCCCATTTTTTCAGCCTCTGCTTCAAAATATTTTCCTTGGGAAGAAGTAGTGGGTTGGTATTGAGTTTGATTTAGTCTCTTGTTTCTATTGAAGTACTAGGTAGACATGTGGGGGTAGGTAGGATTGTTGCTGGCATTAGGATTAGGAAGAGTGCTAAAGTTGTAGGGAGGAGTAGAAGTCATAAAAGGGCCACCGACTTGTCTATTCCTTAAGTTGTATGGGTTTCTCTTTGATAAAACATTTGAATCTCATCCTCACATGGCTCTTCCTCATCTATGAGACCATTATCTACTGAATTGAAGAGCTGAGATAAGGCAATATCGTTACTTACCTCCTTCGTCTCTTCATCCTTGGGTGTAGCCTCCTTCTCGGGCGTGTTTCTTTTGATTTTTGGGAAAGGAGTCTGGTTGACCACCAACACCAAGGAATCATATGGATTTGAAGGGACTAAGTCTCTGTAGCCTAAACCATTAGTTGCATTTTGGACTTTTACTTGAAAAATTTCTACTATAGTTTGAAATTCTGGACAATCCAATTAAGAATGCCTGTTCATTTTGTGGATTCAACACCACCTTGAAAGGGTAGCCTTAGCCAAGTAAACTCTTCTTGTAGGATTATCAACACCACCTAGTTGAGGAAGAGGTGTGGGGATGCCTCCATTATTCTGCCTAGTGTTCCAAGTTCTATTTTTCCTTTGTGAAGGCCACCTCTCAAAGCCCTTCCTTGAATTCTGACCTCTTTCATAATTTTGTTCAACGAATGCATTTGAGTCACAATTGTCTCAATTAAGGTTGACTTGGATGATCCTTTGAGAGGCTTGCAACTAGTTTTTTTGATTCCTCAAATGTGTCATCTCCATGGACAACTTCTTTACCATTTTAGTCAATTCATCGATTCGATCCTTCTCTACATTATTTTGCTGTGTACCAAGTTTTGAAGGAAGACCAACTGCATCGTAGGTTGGTTTTGTTGCGTAGGAGGGAATTCTGAACTTTGTAAGTATGTAGGCATGTGGGGATGTTGAGTGTAATCTTGTTGTTGTGGAGGCTACAAGTAATGAGGCACCGAGGGGTGCCTAATTTAGTGGCTACCCTCGAGGTGGTGCTATTTGCAACTGAGGGACTTGATTCAGCATTGGAAATTGGTGAGCCAAGGCGTGAGTAAGTACTTGGATCTACGTGGGGTGACCAGTGGGCCCCAATGAGGGAAACAAACTTGCAATGTGCTGCTCTGAGTCTGTGCTTGCTGTAAGTTCTTCTGCATATGCATCCACTAACTTGGTAGGTGGCAGGAGCATCCTCTTGACTAAGGCTGATGTAAGGTTATCCAAGGTGGTGTAGTTGTTGTCCTTTGTGGATCCCATGGATGGAACTTGGTGTAGAAGCCTTCCAAATTCTTGGGAATATCATGGTAGTCATTGAAGGACAATGGGGATGGGTTTTTTCCCAACCAAGCCATTGTGGGAGGTGGAGGTTGCACTTGCTGTGCTACAATAACTTAAGGGTCCAATGGAACCGCAATTGGGGCAACACCTTGAAAGAGGTGTAAGTGTCAAGAAAACACCTTGGCTATGGGAAGTGAAGGGTGGAAAATAAATTTGGAATGGATGGGAAGAAGGAGGTGCTATCGGGAGTGAAGGATATGAATGAGAGGGATGGATATAAGGAGGTGAAGGAGATGGAGGTTGAGTGGAAGGGGCTGAAGCAAATGCTTCCCCTTTCTTGGCTCTCTTAGCCTTGGTAGGGTTCTTGAGCTCTTGAAACTCTCCCTTTTCTGGTGTAGATCAAAGTGCACTCTATGAAACTTTTGAGGGGAGAAGGAACCAATTTGATCTAGCTTAGCTTGGATTCCCTCCCTCTAGCTCTGGTTCTATTGATGGGTGTTTTTGCACTTTCTCAACATAGGCAACACACAAGTATGCTACCTCTCTTGAAAGGTAATTTCTGCAACTAAGTTTTAGAAATTACCCCAAGGTCTCTCGAGTGTTAGGTCATGACAATTCTTGGAATTGTTTAGTTGGTTGATGTGATTTTCTATTAATCACAAAGGCCATTTATGGTTGACTAAGTGTGGAGGGAATTGGATCTATAGAAGGAGTTTTGTGAATTTTGGAAATTAATAATAGTTGCTGCAAGTTCAGGACAACAGTCTAAAACTCCTTTTTACTCATCAAATTTGGTTTTGGGATGATGATATCACTTTGTATTACTTCAATTTTCAAAGAAAAGTCAAAAGGGAGAAGGGATAAGAAGTTTCCTAAACCTGCAACTAATGTTGAATAGTAACAATTGAGGATGCTACAGTGGACAACCTTCGTAAAAATAAGTCGCACTTAACAAAAGGACTGCCTACAGTCTCATGAAACTAGTGCAATCTTCTAAGGTCTGTAGATTTGTAACCATCCATTCACTATTAAGCATGAATAATAGATGAATTTAAGTGCAACAATATGAACAATGGTCAGACTAACTTTACACTATTGTCCATCATCAACAAACAACAAAAAATATGAGCAATGAAGATATCAACACCACAACATTCTTCACCATTAAAGTGCAACATATCCTAACAACTAAAATAACTTAAAACTAGAAAAAAAAAGCTAAAATCTAAGATTGGAAGAATGAATCATGCACACATGTGAAGAAAACTCAAGAATCCATCAAACACTGCTATTCTCATTAAATTTCTGTAGCATGCCTTTACACAACAACTCAAATCTCTCTTTGAAAATGAGAGGAGACCCCTACTTATAGTTTTCCAAAAGGAAAATGAATGGGAAAGATTCATTCTCATTGTGTGGCTCACATTCATTTTATATTAGGGTTTCACCTACCCCCAAATATATGATAATATAAAATAGAATCTTTCTCTTTTTCCCTATTTTGTCATCTAGTCCATTTTGTCTTTAGCTGCCTTGACACTGTAGCAATTTTGTCCTGTAGTGGCTGCCATCCTTTGTAACTATTTTGAGAAGAATTCATCATCTATGATGGGATTTTCGACCACTTTCTGAGCATTTTCATACTTGATGAATTTTCCAAACATGGCTACAAATTTCCTTTCTTTAGAGAACTTGGATTTGAGGATTTGGAAGGACATCCTCTCGATTCTTTCGATGGTTTCCTATCAATTCTCTATATAATTTGAGGTAGCCTCCATCATCTGCTTTGTCCAGACAAAATCCCTTGCTATAAAATCCATAAATTCTAGTGACAAGATTTCACCAACTCCTTGCCCATTTTCTTGTGGAACAAAGGCTTGATCTTTTCTAGATCCTGCTCCAAGGTAGGCATCTCAAAATTTGTCATTAACTTCAGATAGTCAACACTATTCATTTGATGCTCAGCAGCCCACTCATGGGAAAACTTGAGGTCATGCAAGAGATTCTCCAAGACTTCCTTCTTGTAATCTAGGTTCATCAACCAAGTTTCTACTAGCCAGTGATCCTCCTTTCCTAATTTCAGCTCCTCTTCCTAGATATTTCGAGAAAGCTTGAGGATGCACTCCAATTTTAGATAAGTGATCTTGTATGCCTTTGGGATCTCCTTGCAGGTATTCATCATACTTTCTATGTCTTTCCCTAGGCTTCGACACCTATTATACATGGTGACCAAATGGTCGATCCCCTTGTCACCAGAAGATACCACCTTGTTGAACCAAGTAGTCATGGGCTTGGTCCAATTCTTCCTCTTCTCCATCTTACTGATATCCTCTTTTGATAGCAAGGAGGGAGGAGCTAATGTTTCTACTGGGGTCTCCTCTTTTGTATACGTTCATTGCTAAATATAAGTGGTGAGATCCGCTACCTATGGTTTCAACTCTTCCTTAGTGGATTGATCCTTGCTCATTTATTACACAATGGTCGCTACCGATCCTTGGAATTCACCTATCTTCTATTCACAGGTTGTCAGGCCTAGATTAATCATTGATATATTGTAGGTGGCACCTGTATCTTTGTCTATTACAAGGGTGGAATTTTTTTTTTCAAGATCTAGAGGCATCCACTGTGATGTGAGAGTGGGTAGTAGGATTTCTCTCTTTCCTAGTTCTTGTCTAGGCTCGGGATAGGATTGCTTCTAGTCTTAATCTAGGGTCTACAACCACAAGATCCTTCTTTTTGTATTGCCTTTCAAACTAGTCAAGAATTTTAGTTTGACCCTAGGGTGATTCATTGTCACCTTCCTCTTCTCCTTGCTCCATTTGAAGCTCATCCTCATCATCACTAGGAATCTTTCCATCATCCTCTTCATCTTCATTTGAGCCTTTGTTTTGTGTGGTGTTTCCTGTCTTGTTCAATGGAGGCTATGTTTTCCTTGGTAAGATCCTGTTGCTATTGGGAAGTCCCTTTATCCTCTTCACACTCGACCTCTACATTCTTCTTAGGCTCGACATCTCTCCCTTTAGTGCTCTCTTCTTCCTTCTTTTTTGGCTCTTTCTCAGGAAGAACTTCCTCTTCCAAATGCATTTCTTCTTGCCTTGGGCTTTCTTCTTGGCCGGTTCATGGAGGTTCCTCCAATATTTCCACATCCGTATCAATGTCTTCTTTCCTTTATTTGGAGTAGTGCTCCTTAGGGATAGAATCTTCACTTAAATTTTTATTTTCCTGAAGTACCTCCTCCTCCCGATCTAAGGTTTCAACCTCATAAGGCTCATTGAGCTTGTCATTTCCTTCATCTTCAGGGCTTTGTAGCACTTATTCATCGAAGGCCACTTTATCAATATTTACTTTCAACCCCCCATTTGGGTGCTCAAAGTATTCATCTCTATTAGAATCTTCAAGTTCATCAACAATATCTTTCGAAGCACCCTCGGGTTGCCTTGCATTGAGCCATTCCATTTCTTTGAAGATCAATATTATTGCCTCCATCTTTGGTGGCTCAGTTTGTGGTGGAGGAACTGGCAAGGCAGTGGCTAGTTGGGTCATAAATGCCTAGACTTTGTGGTAAAAAATTACCCTAGAAATTCTAGTGGGCACGTTTTGCATATAAGCCGTGAAGGCATGCGACAGAGTGGGTATTTCCATAATGGTTTTCATTAGGGAAGGAGGAAAAGTAGATAGAGTAGGAAAGGGAGGTGGTGTTGGACTTCCTATTGCACCAAATGATCGACCTGTCAATGCTCGATACAAGCTTCAGTTAAGAACCACATGAGGCGGTTAGACCATGTCACAAACCCAAGTGCTAGTGCTACAAGGAAGACCAAGGGTCACTCCTTGCAATAGGTGGAAGCAAAGAATTCAATAGTGAGGAGATAGTGGAGGAAGAAGAGTCCAACACTATGACAGGAATAGTTGGAGAGGCGAAGGAAAGGTGGATAGAGATGTCCACCATAGGAGGAGGTGAGATGGGAAAAGATTGAATTGGAGGTGGTAGCAGAGATGGATGTGGTAGCAGTAGTGGTAGTAGAGATGGATGTGGTCAGTGGTGGTGAGCGAGGCTACTCAGAGTCTTCTTCCTCAGGAAAGGGTTCCTCCTTCTGTATAGTTGGAATTTCTAATACAAAAGTCCCCGTTCTTCGCTTCTTTGGAGGTGGTGGTCCTTATATTTCCTTCCTTGTATAAAATTTGTGTTTGGGCTATCACTTTGATACCTCCTTCCTCTTTCTAGATCTTGTGATAGGTGGGGATTTTAGTGCTTCACCAGAGGATTCCGCAGCAACAACGCTATCGGTCTCACTGCTCATTTCATCCTCGAGCTCCCCATATGTAAGCTTGACACCTTGTTCTTTTAATTTAGCAATCTGTTCATCTAGCCATTGTTTTGTTCTATTCTCCATAGGGCCAGTGAGAACATCCAGGTTAGTGACCTCATCTTCAGCCCAATCTATCACTGACAAAGGAGCATTCATCGTGGCACCATATCTTTCATCTATCATGTTGTTATCATCGACAACTTGTTCTAGCAATTGAAACAAATTGAATGAATTTATGAGTGTGAGGGTCATTCTCATATAGTGGTGCATCTGCACCTCTTTTTCATCTTTTCAATTTTCCCAAAAGTCTTCGACGTTGTGACATAGATTTTGGGAACCTAAATGCTTGCTCTAGCACTTCTAGAGTTTTCACTTAAAAGGAGAGAGATTTAGGTCCAAAATTCTTATGTAACACTCAAATTAGGATGTGTGCAATGTGATATGATGTAAATTAACTTAACTAAATGCAATTGACTAATTAAGATGAACTAAAATGAATGCAAAAGTGCAATTTAAGCTATGTTTGAAAACACATTCTAATATGTAAACAACTATGAAAATGAAGAAATTATGCAAAACAAAAGGTATAGGGGTAAATTTGAGTGCACTTGGATGAAATATGAGTTTCCTAGAGTGTCTGGAATGCTGATGAATTTTACTAATTTTTCACGGTGGGACTCATTCGCCCAAGGTGGCGAATCAGTCCTCCTACTGATGAAAAACTACTAGGAGCTGATTTATGTCTGTCAAGATCTGAAATTTGACAAAACTCAAGTTTTGAGTCCTAAGGTGGGACTCATTTGCCACATGTGGTGAATCAGTCCTCTCCAATTTTTTTGAAAAAATAGGAGACAACTGTGCAACACCAGATCTAGGAATGTCTGCTTGTTGGGTTGCCGAAGTCAAATCTATAAAAAATGGACAAATAAGCCTCTCCAAGCTTGAATTTGACTTATGTTGACTTGAAGTACCTAGTTGACATGAAAATAAATCTTCAACACCTTATAACCTATCAAATCTACAAACAAAAGGCTGCAAATACACAAGAAAAGGGGGAAAAATGATTAGGGTTAGTGAATAGGGGTTTTCCTTGGTCAAACCCCACTTTTGGTAATTAAACCCATGAAAAGATAAAGAAATGCAAGAGAAAGATAATGTAATAACGTGAAAATGATATCAACTCACCTAACTCTTGATCTTTTAATTTTGAAGTAATGTCAATGGCAACTTCAAAGTGCTTGAAAATTTCTTTAATTGTTGATGTAAAATGCTTGAATGCTTGAATGTATAGGTGGATAAGTGAATTTGATGAACGGGGGTTAAAATAAGATTAAAACCACTTATTTATACAATTCTTGTGCCTTACTATCCATTCATACCTCATCACCATTGGGGTCTATTCCTCCTCTTTTTGTATGAAGGTCGAGATTATACTAGGCCAACTCCTTCTTTGAATATTCTGCACATTGGGCGACGGGGAAAGCATACATACCTTTCCCAAGAGTGAGGGATATGGGACCCCTACTTTGTGTTTATTGTTTAACAAGGTGTGGGAAGTTTGTAGCTATCGAGTTACCTCTAACATGATAATCCTATCATTGGGGTAGTGGGATAACCTGTAAGGTCTTCCCGAGAATCCCTCATTTCTGATGTAGGTGAACTTGGGGAATTGATATCCAAAAACTATCAAAAATTCCCTTGCATTGTGCGTTACCCTCCTCTCAAAATCTCCCTGCAAGAGTATGATTATATGCACAGTGAAGGTATCATTCACTCTTCTATATTCCCTCTTAAAATTCATGTATTATAGTTGAGGGTAGCAATCATATACTTTCAACTGTCCTTGCTTGGTTCCCAATTCTATAGTGCAGAACAATCCTTTATATGGGAACTTGGCTGCTAGGAGGTAGACCAAATAGGAAGTCATGAAGAAGTGAGATTTCTTCTTTACCTCCATTAATTTGTGATGTATGTTGTCGCTAATCATTTTTTCCCAATGGAACCAGGTGTTTCCCTCGAGGATCTCCTCTATAAAATAAAACATCCAGTTCTCAAAGAATGTGGTTGTGGGAAAACCCATCAGTTTGCTTAAGAGCATGACCAAATCATGGTACTCCTCACAGAAGTCACTCTGATATAGTGTTTTAGGGGCCTTGGAAACACTTTTCCTCTTATCCTTCAACCAATTCTTGTTGATTGTTCATTTACACCCGACATGATCTATTTGCCATACATTTTGGGAAAATCCTTTCTCTACTTCTTCCATCTTATCAAAGATTGGAATGCCAAAGGTCCTGCCAATTGAATTGGATGGAAAATTTTCCAATACTCTTCTTCCATGGTTAATTATCTTTGTATTGGAGTGATAGCACTCCCAACAAGCTATTACCAACACTGGGGCTATAAGTGTGGGATGGAAACCAATGACTTTAGCTAGGCCAATCTTCCTAATTTTTAAGACCCTGTCTATTTTGGGGTTCAACATAATCCTCTCTCTGAATTCATCTATATTGACATGTCCAAAGTCAGTATCTAAGATTGTCTCCTAGTGAGAGGTAATATTTGATGTGTGTTCCACTCCATGAAACTTGTACTTCATTTTTTCTTTCTCTTCTTTTCCTCTAGGAGTGCAAGTAGGCTTCTTTCCTTTGTTGGGTTTCTACATAGGCTTCTCAAAAGGCCCCATAGCAGATTCCATAAATCTTGCATACAAGAGAAGTAGTAAGTGTGCTTACATGTGAATTCGGGTGAATGCCAATCAAATCCTACAAATCGAGTGTTAGATCATTAATACATTATCTAAAATTTGTCATCACTTAGCATCTAGGGATCATTCGGGCCATTTAGGAAATTGCAAGCCCAGGGACAAAAGTTTCCCTTGGGTAGAAGCTGTCAAAGTGAAAGAAATTAAATAGCATCCAGGGAGGCATAGAGACCCGCAGGTGGCTACCTGCATTGGGATTTCTGCATTGTAGGTTTGGAGGGAAAATCCATTAGTGAATAGTTAATCACATGCAAAAACAAGTTATGAGATACCTGGAATTGTTAGACTATGCCTTGATGCTTTTGTGGGTTTGGGTCACACGGACGCTATTAGGTGGAAATATGCTTAGGATCATCTGCTAAGTAATGACAATCAGAAGGTGGCAACTTGCATGCAAAATTCTGTGTTGCAAAACCTGCGGGCAGTTCAGACGGCTAGGGTTGTGTCTTAAAGTTTGATCATCTTGGGACATGTGGATGGAAGCTATTGGGCCATCGTTAGATGTTTTACATTAAGGAATGGCCTTAGAAGGATGGTGGTACACAAACAATAGCCCACAGATGGTGATCCACATAGGCGGGCCTGTAGGGAGCTTGAGAACTTAAGTTAGGCATTGATGAACCTCATTAGAGTGAAAGGGAAACCATTTTTGTGGGGTCTGAAATATGAAGGGACACGAGCTCATGAACATTAGAGGATGAAGACTGAGGGAAGGCTACCCACATGCGGCAACCCGCATACTACTTTGACTTAGCATTTTCTATGTTTGACTGACTCTTGAAGAAAAATGAAAATGAAAGGATTAGAGTCTGCATTATGGGAAGATGGGGTGATCTTGCTGCTAAACAATGACGATGGGACGATAGTGAGCCACACGTAGCGGCCCGCAGGATCATTCAGACTTAGCAATATTTTCAAGAGACAAGCTCGATTCATTTGATGACAAGGAAAAAAGTGGGTCCCACACTGTGGGATGACGTGAGAGCTTGGCCACTGAACCACTCCGATGGGGAGGCAACCACCCACAAGTGGAGGTCCGCATGGGAACTCTCGCACAAGGTTAAGCACTTGGTCATTTTTTGAGCTTTCAACATATGATCTATTGCAGCGATAGCAAGGGTGTGGGCCGCAAGGGTCTCTTTTCCACACGAAGAATGACGAAGGTGGGACAAGGTTCTGCATGGGAACAAATGTGGATTTTTCCAGTTTAAATGACACTGAGTGTTTGAATGTTTATGCAGCGTTGAGGACTGCGAATTTTGGTGAGATCACTAAGGACGAACTAAGGTATTCTTTCAAAGATTTAAATACTTTTCAAAACCCTAATACCTTAGAATTTAATGACACAACAAAAAATGATGCGCGCCTACCTCTAAATCACGTGTGGATGTGAGAAAATCCAGTCTGAAGTTGCTAAAAGATCTCTTGTGGGCTATAGTTCTTGGTTTGTTGTTGACAATTTGAAAACTAGGGGGTGAGAATGACAGGTTCAACCCCCTTTTGATAGGAAAACTACCATTAATGACAAGCAATAAATTCTTGGTACAAAAATCACATGGTAGGTTGGGTAGTTTGGTTTGCGGAAACCCAATTTGGTGCTTTCGTCGGTGAAGACCCGAATGACAAAGGACAATGTGGAGCTCAGCATATAGGCGAAAGCCTTAGGTTAGCCACTACTTAGCGGTGAAGTAACAATGATGACCCTCCAAGGGAGACCCACAAATGTAGGTTTGTGAGGCCTGAAGGATGCCAAGGAAAAAGGCTAAGGGAAACCTGCAAGGGAATTCCCGCAAAAGCCAAAAGACGTAATAAATTTGAAGTGGTGATTTTGGCCAGTTGAAAGGTTATGTCTTTACAACATGTGACTATCTTAAGCTAAAAATTAGGGGAACACAAAATGAGGAAAAGGAAAAAATGACCTAGCTAAGACAAAAAAGGAAAGAGGGGGTCCCCAGTCCAAACGGGGTGTGTTTGCAATAGGCACAACACATGCATAAAATAATTAGTAGAAGTTCAATTACTAGAAGCTTACTTGGTTTCCCTGATGATATGATTGACCAAAGGAAGGTTCAAAACCCTTGGTAGTTTTTTTCTTCAATGTTCCAAGACTTACCTTTCTTTACGTGCCATAATTTTGTTTCTAATTCTTTGATGTCTTTATAGGTGAGTAATTTGGCACAAGGTAGACTATTGTGGAAGCAATTGCATGCTCGAGGTGGTGCCAAGTACGTGTTATATTTTCCACCTTCATTAATTTATTTTGATATCCATTAATTGTAGAAGTTGAAAAACCAACTTCACAATCCCCAAGAATCACTTGCAAGCAATCACCTATCACATGCAATAGATATTCAGAACAAAATCTATAAACCCTCAGAGCCAATGTGTGCAAGAAAAAATCAAAATTATTAATTATTGAATGTAATGTTTTACAAATAATACAAAATCCTTCAAAAAGGGAATGATGCAATAAAGTAGGAAAAAGCAACCCTAATCTTATCTTGAGCAAAAAGATAGCTCAATAAGATAAGATAAGAATTAAATGATAATTATCCTAGGAAATAAATAATTACCTAAGTAAACTTATGCTAAAGTGTAATTAAATAATTAGTTTCACCAAGACCCCCCCATAAGTGCAACTTAGGGAGAAGAAAATTATTATGCAAATATGAGTCCCGACAACAAGGCTTGATCAGGTACTCATTTACAAATGCAATGCAAACTAAATCAAATGGGGTAAAGGAGAAAACCACATGGGAACAAAACTCCTCCCCAAAATAGAATGCAATAAACTACCTAAGTGATGAAATATGGAGGACTCCATAAGACCCCCCAAGGACACCATCCATCACAAAGATACATAAATGAAGCCCCCCATAAGAGAGGAAGAAAGAGACCACATATCCCCCCATAATGAAGTAACTCCAAAAGAAGTGAAGAAACTCCATCTCCAGCCGAATAACAAAAATCTCTGAAGGTGGAATAGGTGCAGCCCAAGATGTCTCCATAGAAGCAAGTGTGACCTCAACAAATGAAGAATTCGAAGTAGGTGAAGACTCAATAGAAACCTCCAAAGATGTATGATCAACTGGACCCTGCTGCACTGAAATAGAAGAAGCAACAGGAGGTGGAGGAGATGGAGTAAAAGGCTCGAGAACATGATCCGAAGTGAGAACAACAATGTTCAAGAAGCCAAATATCTCCTCTGAATGATGATGCACACGCAAAGTGTGAGGAACAGCTATAGGAACATAAGCACCACCAGTAGAAAAATCAGTGAAGGAATACAATTGAGAGGAGTGATCCACTATCCCAGTAGCAATGAATGCTCTACTCTACAAGTCTTTGATGATAACCAAATCAGGTGTGAACTCCACAGATCTCCCATTTCCCCCATGTGTTATCTGATAGATGGAAAGAAGGTTATGTGTCAAGTGAGGGACACACAAGACATCCCAAAAGGAGTGATCCCAAAAAATAATAGACCCCTTCCCTGTAACACTCAAGTAAGTGTTGTTTCCCATCAAAATGGGAGGTATAGTGCAAGACTCAAAGGAAGTGAACATAGACTACGAAGATGCAATATGATGAGATGCTCTTGAATCTAGAAGCCATCTCCCTAATCCAATGCCTGAAGAAGCACATAGAGCGTGTCCCTTCATATTTGATGAAATATGTAAACCAGCTATGCCTGTGTTATGCTTCTCTGAAGAAGAAGAATGAGGAGAAGAAGATGATGCAGACATCCTAGAAGGAAAATAAATTTGATGTTTCTGAAGAAGATGTTTCAGCTCATCAATGTCCTTGTAAAAATTATGTTCTGCATGTCCTTCCCTCTTGCAATATGCACATGTATACTTCTCCTTCCTAAATGATTTCCCCTTAGAAGAGGAGGATGAATATGAGGACTCCTTTTTCTACTCATGAGGTTTGGAATCCTTTTGTTTCTGTTTCTTTCCTTTGCCTGTAGAAGCTGTCTGATCGCTAGGCTGTTATGATACAATAAGTGCATGTGAGGAGGAAGAAGGTTTCACAGTGCCCATGCTAGCTAACTTAGCTTGCTCTTGAGTGAGAGATGAAGCAAAGTCATCAAGAGATGGCATAGTGAATCTCGTACCAAGTGCATCCATAGTGGCATAAAAGGTAGATACAAAAATTGAATAATCAGGTCCAAGCTTAGAAAGGATGGACAATATCAATTGACAGTCTTCTTTCTGAACACCACATTGTGAGAACTGCAATCTAAGAGACTTGAGTTTGGTGAAAAACTCTTGGATGCTATCAAAATCCCTAGGATTTAAGCCAATAAGTTCATTCTCTAACTAAAACCCTCTCATAGTATCCTGCTTCCCAAACAAAGACTCCAAAGTATCCCATACCTCATTTGGTGTAGTGCAAGATTCAATGTGGAAAAGGAGGTCAGATGAAAGAGATAGACATAATGTACCATAAGCTTCATCACACCTATTAAACCATTTTCTCTTTTTAGTAGCACTTGTAGGTTCAATTTCTGTACCCATGGTTACCCTATACAACCCTTTATGTTTCAAGTGAATCTCCATTAGTTTTTTCCAACCAAAATAGTTGAATGGAGTAAGGGGTGCAATGTGATGTAAATCCATGATAGAAAAAAGGTAGTATATACTCTCAAAATAAAAAAATATTCCTCTTGGATCTCAAAAAAACTCCTGATTGCATGTTTCCCAAGAAAATAACTCAAAATATAAAGGCCGAGTTCTGAAAAAAAATCAGATACCTAGTGAAAATATTACAAAAATCAGGTTTGAGATTTGAAAATAGGGCGGAACCAGCTTTCCAATGCCTATTCGTTTTTGAAAAACGGAGCCAAGATGCAAAAATTACACCTCCCGGAGTGAAAACAACTACTTCTGGCTTTGACAGGTGAAAAGGGCATAAAAATTAAAAAATCAGAATAAAATACCTATACGACTAGATCTGTTGTCGAATCAGCGTTCTGGTAATATCTTTTTTTTGAAAAAACACCTCCGTTTGCAAAAAATATGCCCGATTTTGTAAAATAGCTCCAAAATGTCCAATTTGACCCTTCTGGCCCTTAGGGGCTAAAAAAAAAAAAGCCCATGGTCCGCTCAGTGACCAGGGGGCTAAATTGCAAGGTTAGGCCAAAGCTTGTGGTCACAGATATGACTGCAGCTGGTTAGGAATGAGTTCGCGGGGGCTTGTCTCGGGGGCTTGGTTGGCAATAGAACCGCCGACTCAAGCCTTATAGCCTACGGGGGCTGTGCAGGCGGACCAACAGAGTGGCAGGTGGAGCTCAGTGAGTGGAGCTTGGTGGTGATCGCCGATGCTGGGGTGATGTGGGTGGCCGGTGGTGGGCAGCGATGCAAGAGGCCGATGGCAGGCGGCACCCTGGTGGTTGTTGGGCGGCACTGGGGCGACGCTTCTTTTTACACTGGCTGCATTTTTTTTATACGCTTTTTTGATTTTTTTGAAAATTTTCAAAAAAATATGCCTCGATCTACATGCTGGGGAGGCCATACGACCTCTCTGGCTAATTTTTTTGCCTTTTTTTCAACTTTCACCTAAATCAATGAAATAAAAGGCGTTTCTAGGGTTTTGGATGCTCTGATCGTGATGGCGATGTCTGTTTGGCCCAAAAATGCACCAAAAATTTGGCTACCCCTAGATCCACAAAAGAAACTACTGGCTTGAAACCCTTGCACATAAAAGGACACTGTGAGAGAATATCTTTAGATCACGAACAAGCAGCGACAGGTCTAGAGCTCTGATACCATATAGAAGTTGAAAAACCAACTTCATAGTCCCCAAGAATCACCTACAAGCAATCACCTATCACATGCAATAGATATTCAGAACAAAATCTGTAAACCCTTAGAGCCAATGTGTGCAAGAAAAAATCAAAATTATTAATTATTGAATGTAATTTTTTACAAATAATACAAAATCCTTCAAAAAGGGAATGATGCAATAAAGCAAGAAAAAGAAACCCTAATCTTATCTTGAGCCAAAAGACAGCTCAATAAGATAAGATAAGAATTAAATGATAATTATCCTAGGAAATAAATAATTACCTAAGTAAACTTATCCTAAAGTGTAATTAAATAATTAATTACACCAACATTAATTACCCTGGATAAAGGTGCAATCATGGCAGATTAGGGTTCAAATTATGAACTCCTTGGTTCCTATGTAGGGGCCCACCATTTGAGAGGGAAGTGGCATAGGTGGCTAATGTGGCATGCTTATGTGTCACTTTAATTTTGATGAGGGGAAAAAGGCCTTAGAGGTAATGTCCATCTTGGATACTTTAACAATTGATTATCAATCAAGGTTTGAATCACTCGACACTGGGTTTTGAAGAATTATCGGGTTTCAGGACTTTTTCCTACTGGGTTCATGAGAACCGGGCGCAAAGGATACCTGAGATTGAGTGCAAGCGAGACCAAATCGGTTTGAAACTACATTTGTGAAAAATCTTCCAATATCTAGTTCTAAAGAAAAGAAAAAGCCACTACTAGGCTAACCAGGAAAAAGGGGGGAACACACACCGGGACAATTTTACTCGGGTCACAACTTACTGGGCGAGATGACTAGCTAGGAAAAAAGTGAAACTTGATGAAGATACAACATCCTTAGAGCAACGAAACCAATACCTGAGACCCAAGGATTCAGTTGGTCAATAAGGCTTTGGAAAATATTTTGCAAACACTCCAAGTCAGACAAAGAGAGAACTTAAGCAGGGGTTGGGAAAGTTGGATCAAGACCTCATCACTTTACCATTTCCTCTGAAAGAAGCACATCAAAGCAAGCAAAAAGAAAAGAAAGGGAAAAAAGTAGTAGAAAAAGAGGGGGTCCACATTTTGCTGAAGAGAAAAATGTGGTGTGTTGTGAGACCACACAACAACTAGCAACCAACAAAACCAAACAAAACAATAGGAGGTCAATTTAAGAAATAATAACCATACTTCAATTTTCTACAATCCTTAAATTATAAACAATGAGACCTTCATTGCATCATTCCTTTTCACTTTAACCAGCATAAAAGATTAAATTTCATCGAGCTCACGTGTGTGCAAATGATTTATTCTACTACAGTAAATTCCGAGCATAACATGTGTTTGCATTGACCTACATAATTTGGTAATTTCCTTTTAAGCCAACCTTGGTTAGAGCCTTGTTTCCAGTCAAGCATCCATAGCTCTAACAAGGTTATCTTTGTAATTCCCCCAATCATAGCTATACTGCTAGTCAGGCATCTATAGCCTCGATAGAGATATTTGGATAGCCTAAATAGTTGAATTTTGTCTTTTGATATTCATTTTTTCATTTTTCATTTGATAATTCATTGTAAGATCTTTTGCTTCAACTATTAGGTTGGGAATTACAACGGTAGAAAAGGATACCTTTTTATTTTTCACTCGATGCAAACAACCACTATCCCAAATTTAGTAAAATGATTTAGGTAAGGGTGTTTATAGCTCAACATCAATTGAATGATTTATGTGAACTAAAGTGAATGAATCCAAACAATTTCCTAATCATATATAATTAAAAAACTATTTTCAGTCAAAGCATGAGTCACATTTTCAAAATTGACACTCTATTATTTTGACTACTGATGTAGAGTAGGGTGGAGGTTTCCTATTCAATCACAATTGAACAAACTTGGCAACTTTGAAACCCTAACTTGGTGCCTTTCACCCAAAACCTTCAACTCTTCTTGTAGTACTTGGAACAAGAGTTTTTCATCATATCTTTCAAGGAAAAATTCAAATCCAAAATTGAATAACCATTGCAAATACCCTTTATGTCCTTTTGAAACATATAAAATTTGTGGATATGTTTGTTTTGTAACAAAACCCTCAAATCTTGATTGCTACGCAACAAATAGGCCTAAATAGGCTTGTTTTCCAAAGCAACTACAAGATAAAATCTCTTCCAATCACAAAAATTCACTCTAGGGTTTCAATCATGTCACATGGGGTTTGGATATACAGATTTTATCAACTGGAATAATCACCAACTCTTCTATTCATAAAATCCTATATCTACCTATCCTCCTAAGCTTAATACATAGAGATATTAGGTTAGGGCTTGATCAAACTTGGCCTTAACTCCATCCCCTACAATTGAAAACCCTACCAACATGAAAAATATCCTAACTACTCCCATTCCACCAATTTTCAGAATTTTCCATTTGTGGAATGGTATCCTAATCCATGATTCTTCTCTTAAACCCTCAAAACTAGGGTTTCTTGACTATTTTTAGTAAATTGCTTCAAACTCACTCCAATCTCAATGAAAAATGATGAAACCAAAACCAAAAGATAGATAATTCATTCCTTCAACAATTCAAATGCAAGTTATATCATTTTTAGACCGTACAAAATTGTACAAACTTCTCTAGTGACAAAACTCAATGTAAAACACAAAAAATAGAGTTATTCTTTATTGTTTGATCACAAAAATGTCTCTAGAATAATGCCTCAAACATCCCAAGGAATATTTAAACTCTTACAAACCAAAACCAATAATTCCAAACCATTTTTTCAAATATCTGACCATTCATCTTCCCATACAAACAAAAAATGCAAATGTTGCTAATGCAACTTTGCAACTTTTTTGCAAATCTTGACAACTTGACTCAAAACTGACCCCGCATGAATTCTAACATGAAACATGGTATAACTAGACCTTATTACAACCAAAAGTAAATCAACATCATAAAAGACCAATATTAGACCCCAATTTACAAAAATACCCAGGTGCCCCTACACCATACACACGGGGAGAACATAATCTCAAGTTCCACTTTAGAGGAGTTCTTCAACTGTTGTGCCATGCTTCTTGATGTTTTCCTCTATCATCCAAGTGGAATCCTACATAGGAAGGCCTTTCCACTTCACCAAGTACTTATAATATACCTTATTCCTTATTCTTTTGGCTTCCTTTGTGTCCAAGATGCACTCAAGCTTCAATGGTTGACTTGGTAGTAAGTCTCTGATTCAATCTTCACCTAGAAATCCTGATCTACCTACATCTTTACCTACAATCACAACTCCTTTAAAAGGATATAGTTTAGAAACATTAAAAATTGGAGAGATAACAACTCCAGGAGAGAGTTCTATCTCATAGGAATTTTCTCCAAACTTGTGGAACACCCTACATGGCCCAATCTTCTTCATCTACAGCTTTGAATACTTACCTTTTGGTAGCCTTTCCTTTCTCAAATGAGCCAATACCAAGTCACCCACTTTGAAATGAACCTCTCTCCTTTTCAAGTTTGCATGTTGCTTGTATTTATCAACACTCTTTTGAAGGTTATCTCTAACTTGCTGATATATATATATATATTTCATGACCACTGCAAACCCTTCTTCAACACTCCTTCTCTCCATGCCACTCAAATATCTGAGTTCAAACACTCCCCTAGGCTACAATCCATATCCATTCTCAAATGGGATTTTTCCAACACTTTGGTTCATAGAGTCATTATATGCAAACTTAGCTTGGGGTATGATTAGATCCCAGTGGGTTGAATGTTCCTTTGCCAAGCATCTCAGGAGATTCCCAAGACTTCTATTAACTAATTTAGTTTTCCCATCTGTTTGTGGATGATAGGTAGAGCTAAAGGTCAATTTTGTTCCCAACTTCTTCCAAAGGGTTCTCCAAAAGTGACCCACAAACTAACTGTCCCTATCATAAACAATTGTCAATGGTAATCCATGAATCCTAACCACCTCCTTGAAAAACAACCCTGCAATGTATGTGGCATCATTTGTACTTTTACATGGTATAAATTGTGCCATTTTGCTAAACAAGTCTACAACAACAAACACACTATTAAATCCTCTTTGAGTTTTGGGAAACCCCAACAAAAAATCCATGTTGATGGATTCCTATGGTCTATTTGGGATTGGAAATGACTGGTAAATACCTGCATTTGTACTACAACCCTTGGCTTTTTGACAAACAACACACTTTTCAACAAATTTTCTGATATCACTTTGCATCTTTAGCCAATAATAATATCTTCTTACCTGTTCCAAAGTCTTGTCCACACCAAAATGACCCTCGAAGCTACCAAAATTCTTCTCTTTAATCAGATTAGTCCTCATAGAGCATTTGGGATTACATAAATGGGCCTCTTTAAACAATAACCCTTCTTGAATCAAGAAATCGTATTTTTCTTCATGAAAAGTGCCATTAAACTAATTGCAAGAAGCATAAATATTTTTGAAATCATCATCCCCTTCATACATACCTTTCAAAGAATCAATTCCCACACTTTGGAGTTGCACTTCTTGAACCAACATTTGTCTTATGCTGAAAGCATCTGCCACCTTGTCTGACTGCCCCTTTTTGTGTTTTATGGTGAAGGTCAAGCTTTGTAGATACTCCACCCACTTCACATGTCTGTGGCTGAGTTTGTCTTGGCTGTTAAGAAACTGCAAAGCATGATTGCTAGTAAAAACAATAAATTCTTTTCCCAGGAGATAATGTCTCCACTTCTTTAATGATTGTACCATAGCATATAACTCCAAGTCATAAGATGAATACTTTTTCTTTGCCTCATTGAGCTTCTCACTGAAAAATGCAATAGTATTGCCCTCTTGGTACAAGACTTCCCCAATTGCATACCCACATGCATCACATTCAATTGTGAAAATTTTGTTAAAGTTTGGTAATGCTAAGATAGGTTGCTATGCTAACCTTTGTTTGAGATATTGAAATATTTTTTCTACCTCATCAGACCATAAAAACATCTTCCTTTTATCCCCTTTGATTGTGTCAATTATTGGAGAGTAGATATGATTGAAATTCTTCACAATTTTTTTGTAAAAGCTAGTTAGGCCGTGGAAATTTCTTACCTCACTGACTAATGTAGGAGTAGGCCAATTGAGAATTGCTTCCACCTTGCTTGGATCCATCTTCCAAGAACCTTTTGAGATCAAAAAGCCAAGATAGACCAAATCCTCTTTCATGAATTCACACTTTTTCAAATTGATCATCAACTTTTCTTCATTCAACCTCTTCAAAACTATGTCTAAATGCTGCAAGTGTTCCTCTTTCGTCTTACTAAACACAAGAATATCATCCAAGTAGACAACCATAAACTTACCTACGAAGGGTTTTAGAATTTCATTCATTAATCTCATAAAGGCACTTGGTGCATTTGAAAGCCCAAATGGCATGAAAAGCCATTCACATAACCCCTCATTAGTTTTGAAGGCAGTTTCCACTCATCCCCCTCTCTAATTCTAATTTGGTGGTAGCCACTTTTGAGGTCAATCTTTGTAAAATAACAAGCCCCCCTAAACAATCCATCAAATCTTCCATTCTTGGTATGGGGAATCTATACCTTATGGTTATCTTGTTAACTGCCCTTGAGTTAGTGTACATTCTCCAATCTCCTCCTTTTTTGGTGCCAATACAACAAGAACAACACATGGGCGAAGACTCTCCCTTATTAGGCCTTTGTCGAGTAACTCTTGAATTTGTTTCCTAATCTCTACATTCTATTCAGGAGTCATCTTATATGTAGCTTTGTTGGGTAGATTTTCCCCTGGTATGAAATCTATATGGTGGCTCACATCTCTTATTGGTGGCAAAGAACTAGGGAGCTGATCTACTACAATGTCTTTGTACTTGTTCAACAAGGCTTGGACCTCTTTAGGCACATCTTCAACCTTTATTGTTGTCATGATAGATTTTTGTTTGATTACAATGGAATAACCTTGTCCACCCTCTTCTTTCATGGTTTTCAAGAACTCTTTTTCCCCAACCAACATTACACTAAACCCTACTTGTGTGTCTAGACCTTCTTCTTGCAATGGATTAAGGGTGAATGAGATCCCATCTTTTTCTATCACATAGGTATTATTCTTCCCACCATGTTTAGCTTTTCTGTCATACTACTAGGGTCTCCCTAAAAGTAGATGACAAACATTCATTGGGATGATGTCACACAAGATTTTATCTTTGTACCCTCCTATGTTGAATTCAACCCATGTTTTCTCATTAACTAGGATCTGCTACCCCTTTTTCAACCAGGAGACCTTGTAGGGAGTGGGATGTGGGATTATTTTCATTTTTAATTTCTCCACCATCTCTAAGGAAACTAAATTATCTATAGAACTAGAATCAACAACAACTTTACAGACCTTACCTTGAGATTTGTAGGTGGTTCTAAAGAGGGATTTTCTTTTTGGAGGCTCCTTCACCACAAGAACTTTGAGTAATGTTCTCCTCATCATTAGAGATTCTCCAATTTCTGGAGTAGCATGCTGAGATGGAGAGTTGACACTCTCACAATCTTCTTCTTGCACCAATTATGTTCTCCTTTCACCACCATGTGAAGTAAAAGGTTGCTTATCCAAACATTTCCATGCTTGATGGCCAAACTGGTTACATTGATAGCATCTTCCTGAGAATGTATTTGATCCTCTTCCTTTTCCACCAAATCTACCTATACTATTTGATCTCCTACTTCTGAAACCACCTCTTGATTTCGAGCCTTGTTCTTGATTACCACTTGTCTCTCGTTGTGGATTTTGGGACTGTCCTCTTCCTCCAAATGTTCCTTTGCCCCTGAAGTTCTTTCCTCTACCCCTAACTTACTTCTCTTGCTTTCTTTTTAAATTTTCTTCTACCTAGACTTCCAATTGGAAGCATTCTTCCACTATTCTAGGGGTGGTTAGACTCAACTCATCTTGTATATTGAACCTCAACCCATTCATGTATCTTGCTATTTTTTCCACCTTATCCTCAATATGACCAGATCTTGTACTTAATTTATGAAACTCCTTTGTGTAAGCTATGAAATCCATCTCCTCTTGTTTGAGATTTTACAACCTTCTAAATGTTTAAATTGCATAATCATCGGGTAGAAATTGAATCTTAATTTTAGCCACCATTCTATCCCATGAATTGATTTTTGACTTTCACTTCTTCACCCTTTCTTCCTGCACATAATTCCACCAAGTTAAGGAAAGGCCTTTCAATTTTGTTTTTGAAAATTTCACCTTTTTTCTCATCTGCTACCTCCTGATACTCAAAATAGTTATCAAGTGCATCAATCCAATCTAGCACCTCTTCACTATCCATCTTCCCATGATACATGGGAAATTCCATCTTCACCTCAGGAGTATCTCCCTTGATAGCCTTCAACAACTTAGCCATTCTCAATTCATTAGGGTCCAATTCATCATCTCCTTGGACTTCTCCTTGAGAGTTTTCATCCTGACGCTCTTCCTCATCCTCTTGGTCACTTTGATCTAAGGTAATCGCACCTCTCTTTTGGTTTGACTCTAGTGCTACAAGTTTGGCTAGGACAACTTCTTGAGACTCCTTTACCTGTCTCAACTCCTTGGCATGCTTTTCTTTCAACTCTCTCACTTCTCTGGCCGTTGGATTCTTTTTAAGAGGCATCTTTGTTTCCTTCAAGCTTCAACTTTTCCCACTTATTGAAAAAATCTATGCTCTGATACCAATTTGATGTAGAGCATGGTGGAGGTTTCCTATTCAATCACAATTGAACAAACTTGGCAACTTTGAAACCCTAACTTGGTGCCTTTCACCCAAAACCTTCAACTCTTTTTGTAGTACTTGGAACAAGAGTTTTTCATCATATCTTTCAAGGAAAAATTCAAATCCAAAATTGAATCACCATTGAAAATACCCTTTATGTCCTTTTGAAACATATAATTTTTTTTGATATGTTTGTTTTGTAACAACACCCTCAAATCTTGATTGCTATGCAACAAATAGGCGTAAATAGGCTTGTTTTCCAAAGGAACTACAAGATAAAATCTCTCTCAATCACAAAAATTCACTCTAGGGTTTCAATCATGTCACATGGGGTTTGGATATTTAGATTTTATCAATTGGAATAATCACCAACTCTTCTATTCATAAAATCCTATATCTACCTATCCTCCTAAGCTTAATACATAGAGATATTAGGTTAGGGCTTGATCAAACTCAGCCTTAACTCCATCCCCTAAAATTGAAAACCATACCAACATGAAAAACATCCTAACTAATCCCATTCCACCAATTTTCAGAATTTTCCATTGGTGGAATGGTCTCCTAATCCATGATTCTTCTCTCAAACCCTCAAAACTAGGGTTTCTTGACTGTTTTTAGTAAATTGATTCAAAATCACTCCAATCTCAATCAAAAATGATGAAACCAAAATCAAAAGATATATAATTCATTCCTTCAAAAAATCCAATGCAAGTTATATCATTTGCAGACTGTACATAATTGTACAAACTTCTTTAGCGACAAAACTCAATGTAAAACACAAAAAATAGAGTTATTCTTTATTATTTGATCACAAAAATGTATCTAGAAGAATGCCCGAATATTCCAAGGCATATTTAAACTATTAAAAACCAAAACCAATGGTTCCAAACCATTTTTTCAAATATCTGACTGTTCATCTTCCCATACAAACCAAAATTGCAAATGTTTCTAATGCAACTTTTCAATTTTTTTGCAAATCTTGACAACTTGACTCAAAACCAAACCCACATGAATTCTAACATGAAACATGGTCTAACTAGACCTTATTACAACCAAAATTAACTCAACATCATAAAAGACCAACATTAGACCACTATTTACAAAAAGACCCAGGTGCCCCTTCACCAACTACCTCTGAAGGTTGCTAACTATTGTATGTCAACAACATGAAACCTTGAAAGGAAATCCATACAAAAGAAACTGTAAAAACCAAAAAAAATCGATTTACATACTTACAACAAAGACCAATGACCAACACTAGGCTTGAAAATAATTTTTTAGGAATTTCCCATTGACGAGCAATGAGAAATCCTCTCTGGTTAGTGTTTTGAGCCTGTAAGTGCTATCACCTAATATTTTAGATACTTGGTAAGGAAGAGTCCATAAATTGTCAAACTTATCATGCTCACCCTTATGCTCATGGACTTTGTCCCAGTATAGGACTAAGTTAGATATTCTAAATGTTTTTAATCTAGCCCTTTTGTCGAACCAACGTTTTACCATAAATTGTTGTCTAGAAAAATGATCTATTGCTCTAGTACACTTTTCAGTTAAATGCATCAGTTGTAACAAGTGAGCTTTAGTTTGGTCATCTAATCCCATGTACTCTTGAACAAATTTCCAAGTAGGAATCTTCAAATTTATAGGCAATATAGGATCTATTCCATTCACTAAGTGGTAAGGGGAATTCCCCAATGCAGATTTCATCTTGGTACAGTCTACCCAAAGGGAAAATTCCAACAGGGAATTCCATTCCCTAGGATTATTTTCAATTAGCCTCCTAATTATATCCAAAAGGTTCTTGTTCGATGATTCTGCTAATCCATTTCCCTGTGAATAATAATTAGATGAAAATTTCAATGTTATACCATATTCAAATGCCCAATTAGAAAATTTTAATGAGGAAAAAGCGGGGCCATTATCACATTCCAAGGCATATGGTACTCCAAAATGGTAATAACGTTTTCCTCCAAGAATTTGATTACCACTTCCATGGTGCATTGCTTGCTATGACATGCTTCAGTCCACCTGGTACAATAATCAGTAGTGGTTAGCACAAACCTATGGTGTACATACGATGTCAGGCTAATTGTGCCAATGAATTCTAACCCCCATTGTGAAAAAGGATGCATCTCCATCACATGCTGGAATGACCGTGTATTAAATCTTCTTTTATCCACAACATTTTGGCATGTATAATAGTGTTTTATGTGCTCATATGTGTCTTTGGAAATAATCGACCAGTAGTAGCCAACTCTCAAAATGAGATGCGCAGTAGTGAAGGGCTCTCCGTGGACTGTGCCAAACTTATCATGTAGTTCATGCAACAATTCACTCATTTCTAACTTATTTAAACATCTTAAATAAATCCCTTCATGGTTTCTCTTGAATAGAACCCCCCCTTTAATTGTATAGTTTTGGTCCTTAATTTTTTAGGCTCTTCTTTTATTCCTTTAGATATGGTTTGGGCAATTGTTACTAAGTAGATAATACCATATATCTAAGTACCAATCATCTTTGTCTTCTATGTCTATGGTATATTGCTAGCTAGAAATTTGTGGATCAATCTTAGTGATGGATTTTACTAAGGATTTCCCATGAAATAACTTCATGGGTATGATTTCTATATCAAAATCTTGCATAATCATGACCCATTTGGATCTTTTTTCTTTGGGCTCACTATGTGTCAGCAACATCTTTACTGTTGCATTGGGCACAATTGCTTTAACTGTACTTCTAAGAATGTAGTGTCCAAATTTTCTTACCACCTTGATCAAAGTAAAATATTTCTTTTCAATATCCATATATGTTAGCTCCACCTCTTTAAAGGGAGCACTCATGAAAGAAGTTGGATTTTCTTCTTTATTCTCACCCCTTTGTGTCAGTATAGTTGAACATGTGCGACCAAAAGAAAAAGAGTAAATATAAAATGGCTTAACGTAACTCTTACTTACTAGCATTAGTGATTTTGCAATTACAACTTTCATATTATCGAAGGTGAGCTTACTCTCATTCATCCACTAAATTTTTGCATCTTTCTTCAACATATCATCGAGAGGTTTCACTATCTCGACAAACCTTGTAATAAACTTTCAAATGAAATTGATCTTGCCAAAGTATGACTTTAATTATTTCTTACTTCTTGGGGGTTGTAGCTTGAGTAAGGCACTCACTCGATCTGGGTCTACTAAAATACCTCTTTCAGAAATAATGTGTCCCAACAGATTTCATTCAGTCACCTCAAAAATGCATTTCTTAAGATTTAGTGAAACTCCGTAGGTTTCACATTTCTATAATATTGCTTTGAGATCATGAACATGATCCCCTCTATTCTTAGAAAACACTGTGAGGTCATCCATGTATATAATAATGCACTTGCCTACCAAGTATTGGAAAGAATAATCCATAGCTCTCTGAAATGTGGCTCCAACATTGATTAGTCCAAATGACATCCTTTTGTAGGAAAAAGTTCCCTACTTTGTGGTGAACGCTGTCTTCATCCTATCCTCCTTTGCGACCATTACTTGGTTATACCTAGAGAATCCATCTAGGAATGACATCATCTGTAAACTTTAACAATTTGTAGTACTTCATCTAGTGAAGGTAGGGGATAGTTATCCTTTTTCAGATTCCTTGTTAAGATTTCAAAAATTCACACATAGTCCAATGTCTCCATTCTTCTTTCTGACAAGCACTAAATTAGCTACCCAAGTAGAATTTCTAATGGGAAATATGATATGAGGTGAGAGGAGCTTTTTCACTTTTTTTTTGAATCACGGGTTCTAGGAGTGCATTTATAGGTCATTGTTTCTGTCGAAAAGGTTTTGCATCAAGCTTTTACGAAATCATATGAGTAAGAATGGAAGTGTCATATGTCTTCAAATCTTCATATTTCCATGCTATAAATTTTCAAATGTTCGTAAGTTCCTAAGAAATATTTCTTCATTCTTCCTCAGTACATACCTTTCCTATAAACACATTATTTAGGTCTTCCTTAGTATTTAGATTATACAATTTAGACTGTCCCTTGTCAGTTTTAGGCATGTCTTTCTACCAAATTATCTGATCCACACCAAATAATATTTCTAGCTCAATTATTCCCTTCATAATATTATTATCTTTTTCTTGAGCTAACTCTTCATCTTGAATTTCTCCATTCGAGTGATCTATTTCCTCAATTATTTGTGCCTTGAAGATGCCAGTATTAGTGATAAAATCCAAAATGTGATGGTCATCTTTGAAATATGCAAATTAGTAACATTATCAAGAATCGACTAAAAATTCACTAGCTTGATAGTAAACCTTCTCAAATCATAGGCATCCATCAGTTATAGGGCTCTGGTAGTAGTAGCCAAAGCATCTGCTCTTTGATTGAATCTTCATGGGATATGAGTGATGTTAAAGGCATCAAAATCTTCTAGAAGGTCCCACACTCGATGTCGATAGTTGGACAAGCATTTGTAATAACAAATATATTGTTTCCAAACTTTCTTGAACACTAATTCCGAGTCATCAAAAACCTTAAGAATTTCAACTTTCTTCTTGATTGCAAGTGTCAAAATGTGGATGAGGGCCTCATATTTTACCACATTATTAGTACATTGAAATTGTAATCTATAGGCAACAAGAAATTGTTGGAAGAATGAAGAAGGTTCCCTCCAGGTTTGTTTTCATTGATGCCAACATTGGTTAGTAACTGACTATGTAAATTGTGCGTCCATACTGATACGATATTTTGGTTTGGAAATCTTCATAGTAAAAAAAATTCAATGAGTCTTTGATATGTTGCTCAGGGATTATAGTTACAGGTATGAATGAGTTTTCAACATGTGTGTGTGATCCGATAGAGCTATCTAGGTGACAAAAGTTCAGTATTCCTTTGGCCGACAAGGTTTATCTTTTGTGTGTTCCTTTTTAGGTCTGACCTAACCTAACAATTTGATAACACATTTTGTCTCGTATGCCAAAAGGAATTTTTTATTTAAGCCAACAAGACTTTTGTATTTTTAGTGTTCCCTCAATTTGGATGACCTAATTGTTAAAGGAAGTTATGCTTATGTATATATTCATGATAGTCAAAGCAATGAAAGAGGGATGAGGAGATATGCAAGAAATGCAACAAGTATAGTGCGAAGTTATTAATAGCACTTATACACACGCAACCAGAGTAGACTTTTGATATTTTCATAGCATAACCAAAACTTCTTTCTGTTGGTATGTGGTGACTGATCATGCTTTATGTTGGTATGTGGCGACTGATCCTAATTTTTTGCGTCGTCACCAAAAAAGGAAAAATCAACGAAAAAGGAAAAAAATTGACTTTGTAGAACCCTAATTTGGAAGCTTCTAAGCTTGTTAAAAAGGGGTTCAGATGGGGGTTATAGTATGATGAAAAACATGATTATTCACAAGTTTGTAATAGGTTTTTGCACTAGATAATAAAATCATTGGATGGCTGCAGTTTGGTGGATGTAGCCCGGATTGGGTGAACCACGTTAAATTATTTGTGTTATAATTTATTCTATGTGTGTTTTCATTTATTTGTTTATTAATTAAATATGTATTTAATTGTTAGATATCTACCTTTCTAACCTTAACAATTTCAACACTTTGTAGGTGCACTTCTTTAGTTCATTTTGGCAGTGAACCACGCCTTTTTTTATTTTGGCAATAAGCCATATTTTTTATTTAGACTATGATCCTTTTCAAGGATAGTGAGTCTTGACAGTGAGCCCTGTAATATCTTATAACTGGTTATAATATATTATGAGCTAATCCTCGCCGTGGTTTTTCCCACCTTGGGATTTCCATGTAAAAATCTTAGTGTCAATGTGTTATGACCACTTTTATGTTTTGGTTCACTAGTGCAATTAGATGTGGATTGATAATTGGATGGTTGATAATTAATTTGGCTAGCAGAATACTGATTCATCCTCCCTCTCAGTATTCAGTATATTCAACAATTGGTATCAGAGGCTAGTTCCCTTGAAAAATTCTTATAGCTTGAGGAAGGTCCCAAATTTGAATACATGGCTAGAAAATACCTTTCAGTTCCTCTAGAAGGAAAATCCGTATCTGAAGAGATCAATGCTTTCGTTGAAGAATTGAAAAAAAAGTGAGGATGAGAAGGAAAATCTAAAAGGAAATTTGAAGGAAGTAAATAATTGCATCAGGAAGCTAAGAAAGTAGATCAAAAAATTCAAGGATAGACATAGAGAAGTTAGTGATCAGTTGAAAAAGGATAATGAGGATATTACCAGACTAAAAGTGCAAATAGAAGAAAATAAGTGAATTGAGGAACGTCAGAAAGTTGAGATCCAGAATAAAATTAATGAATGTACGAATCTTGAACAAGAAGTGGTAACCTTAAGAGCTGATTTGGAAAAAGAGAAAGCACATGAAGAAAGGTTCAAGACAAGTTCTACAATGCTTGATGAGTTGATTACATCTCATAAACCTTCTAAAGACAAAAGTGGTCTAGGACTTGAATAAAGACAAAGCTCAAAGACTAAACCGATTCTCAAAAAAATGGACAATCAAAGGAAACTTTAAAGGAATGCTTATCAGAGCAAGGATTGATTGAACACTACCAAAAGGATTCCCATCTGACAATATAACGCTCAAAGGTACCCATTTTTTAATGATTTTTGTTTCTCATGCAATAAATTTGGACATAGAGCAACAAAATATAGAAATAGGATGAGCCATAATAGAATGAGTTAGAATGTTGGATTATTTGCTGGACAATGCTATGTTTGCAACAAGTTTGGACATAGAGCTACTGAATGTAAAAGGTAGATGATGATGAACATGTTAGAAACCAAGATCTAAAATGCAAACTAGAAAATCACCTTCCACAAAAGAGAAAAACAAAAAAGTAGAGATTTGCAAAAAGATGTGCAAATTGATATATTCAAAGTACCAATAATTACAAGAGATAATTTGCTTTATAAAAGAAAAGATGCATAAACCTAATCTTATCTTGAGAAAAAAGATAGCTCAACAAGATAAGGATAACAACCTATAAATTAGTAATTAAATATGCCTAAGTAAACTTATGCTAAAGTGTAATTAAATATTAATTACACCAACACCCCCCATAAGTGCAACTTAGGGAGAAGCAGATTATTATGCAAATGATGTGAGATGGGTCCCAACAACAAAGGCCAGATCAGGTACCCATGTAGAAATGCAAAGAGAGAGAAAACCTAGTGGGAAACCTCCCCCTTAATGAGATGAACTGCTGCAAAGAATCACTGGAAGAACTCTGAAGAAGCAACACTGGAACCCCAAATCTGACAAGCAAGGAAAGATACTTCTGTTTGCAAAATACCATAACAAAATCACAAATGCAACAATAGATCTGATGCCAAGGAATAATGGAAACTCACATACTAGATCAACCCTGGAATCTATAAGCAACAATAGATGAAAGGATGAATGAAGCCCATAATGATGAAAAAATCTAGAAGCTGTGTCTCTCGAAGTCAATGCCAAACTGAAACTAAAATTGTCCATAAGATGAGTACCATCAAGATTCTAGAACATTAACCATAAAAAAATGGCCTTCAAATTGAGAAAGATCTGAACCAATGTAGATCAAGAACCATAAACTCCCAATGTGAAGTGTGAACTGAAGCAAACCAATGATGTGTCTAGCCAAGCAAGAAAGAAGCTAAAGGAAACAACAGGAAACCAGAAAAACTCATGCAAGTTCTCACCAATACGAAGAATGGATGCAAGAACCCCCCTTAATGGAACTTTATATCAGTTCGTTATTACAATACCTAATGATTATAGAAGGAGAGAATGCAAAACTACAAAAACATAAGCGAAAATGCAAACCTAGTGCACGAAACAAAAAATGAATGCATGCATAAAATAAGGTACACATCTTCTGTAAATGACCTCATATCTGCATAGAGGCCGAAACCAACTTTCCAACACCATGAAAATTGTGAAAAACGGATAAGCGAGTCAATAGATACGTCTCCTAGAGTGAAAACAACAACATCTGACTTATGAGGCTGAAAAGGGCATCAAAAAAGAAAAACTAGAAAATCACACCTTTACCATTGTGTAGAGCGTCAAAACATCTTTCCGAAGAGATCTCATTTACCCCAAAAGGACGCCGTAGTCCCAAGTTATGCCTGTTTCCATGAAAGTGCTCCAAAAAATTCCAATTTGACTACCAGAAGCCCTCAAGGGCTAAAAAAATAAAGCCCTTGGTCGCCTGGGCGGACCAGGGGGCTGGCGGTAGGTTTTGGGGCTAAAGCTCTTGGTCACCCATCTGACCACCACAGGAGCTAGGCATTCACTGAAGTGGGTTGGGCGGAGGCCATGGTCCTCTAGAGGACCACAACAAACTCTTGTAGAGCCCCCGGGGGCTAAGGCCTGGCGGGTGGCGCGAATGAGGGAGCCACCAGTGTTGGCGGCTTGCAGGTTTCCACCGAGTGGCGAATGGGTGGTGGGTTTCTTTTTAATGGTGGATGTAGGATTTCAAAGAATTTTTTTATTTTTTCTCGATTTTTGAGCCTCATGAAGCATGCTTGGGGGTCGCATGACCCTTGGGTAAATTTTTTTGCCTCTCTGGACAACTTTGCCCAAACTAGACAAATTTTATATGAAAATAGGGGTTATTGGGTGCTACGAATCCAACAGAAAGGTCCGTTTTGGTCCAAAGTGCTCTGAAAATTAGGTGACCCCCAAATCTCTCAAAAAAATCACCGAGCTTGAAACTTTCACAGATCTGACAAACGGTGACCAAAATGAATGAAGTAAAAGCCATTTCTGACTTTTTTCAGCACTTTGAATCCAACAGAAAACCCCAATCTAATCCAAGACACTGCATAAAGATGCTCAAGGAATGAAACCCTCGAGGGACCCCAAACAAGCTCTGCAATGTATTCCTCCAAAAAAGATGAGAAGGGGCTGCAAATCGAGGCTCTGCTACCATGTTAGAAACCAAGATCTGAAATGCAAACCATAAAATCACCTTCCATAGAAGAGAAAAAGAAAAAAGCAGATATTTGCAAAAAATGTGCAAATTGATATATTCAAAGTACTAATAATTACAAGAGATAATTTGGTTTATAAAAGCAAAGATGCATAAACCTAATCTTATCTTGAGAAAAAGGATAGCTCAGCAAGATAAGGATAACAACCTATAACTTAGGAATTAAATATGCCTAAGTAAAATTATGCTATAGTGTAATTAAATATTAATTACATCAACTTAACAGGTTTATTACTAGTAGGAAAATTCAATCTTTTCAAGGCTAATGCTACACACGCAATATCTTTGGACACAAGGCTAATCAGTGTAGGTCAAGGATGAATACAAGATCTTTTGATCAAGGATAAGTTGTGTTCCACACTTGCAACAAACTAGGACATATCTCAAAATTTTGCAGAAGCAAAGTTGGAAAGAAACCAAATCCAAAATAGAAGAACAAGCCTATGAACAAGGTAGATCCCAAAGAAGTGAGGAAAGAAATGGAAAAAAATTGGAGAAAGAAGGAAGAACTTGAGAATAAGGATGAATCAAATAATCTTGTAACTACACCTGGTGCAAATACCTCTTCTAAGAACCAAACCCAGTAATGGCTTCAGGGGGAGGAGTCACAAAAAATATAACAAGCCCCTGATATGTGAGGTGTTTTGCAATGAAACAAGGATAAGTGATGCGAATCTCCACTTTGATGGATTTGAAGAAGACTCTATCAAAAAGCAAGAAAATTAAAAGAATTGTGAAGCTCTTGGTTTATAGTGTATTTCACAAAGTGATTGGAAGCTTTAAAGTGGAAAAGTAATAAATGTAAAATTAGGGAAAAAATAGTAAATAATGAGCAAGTGACTAAGTTAAAGTAAAGCACATTTACACAAATTGGTAGAAACAATGCAAGAAAAAGTGAGCGAGTCAAAAGCATTATACATCGAAACCCTAGTTTGTGACAAGCAAAAAGGTATTCTCCATTATCTTAATTATATGGTTTTCAAAGTTAAAGGAACTCTCTGTTAAATTTATTCAAGATGTTTTGAGGAATATGGCCACTCCTAGTGTTTTGGAAATTGATGAGAGGCCCCAAGCAAAGTTTAGAAGATCTTCATGGAAAGTATATGAAAACCAATGGGTGCATTCTAGCACATTCTAAATCATGTAATACCCATCGAAGATCCAAGAACATACATTCATGGGAAGCTTGAAGAATTTGATCACCAAGAGCTGAAGGATTTGTGGGACAATGAGCTAACTGATGACTTACTACTCAAGGTAGAATATGAAAACCTAGTTCGAATGAAGCTAAATGTTTGGAACTGGTTTTTGAACTTTCCTAGTGAAAGTGGGGAAAAATTTGTCAAGATGGCCCTCAGTAGGGTTCACAACAATCTTGTGTGGATAAATGAACCAAGGATTATCAATAAGGAGACAATTTGAGTTGTTACTGGTTTGTGTGACACTGCTGCCATTCTAGTGCTAAAAGCAGTGAAAAATGATGAGGTTGCAAGGTTAACTGGTGCCAATTTTGATGGAAAAGCCCTAACCACAAAGTCTATCGCAAACCCTACTGTCAAGTATGCTGCCATTATGATTGGGAAAAAATTCTACTTCACAAATAGAGCAAACTTTGTATTCGCCACAATAATTCACTTGGCTTATGAAACGGTGGTGAACAAAAATGATTTTGATCTTTGTGAGTTACTAAGGTTTCAACTTATGGAAAACCTGAGTATGACAAAGGAAAAGAAACATGTCTTTAAATTTGGTACTCTTGTTGTTTGTTTGTTATTCTATTTTCTAAAGGAGCTACCTGGAAGAAAGAACATAATATGGGATAAAACCAGGTCAGTTGCTCATTAGATTAGCGATCATCTATGTAGAATATGATATTTTAGGGCAGAGAAAAATTCCCTAATTGCATTCTTTTCAATCTTTTAGAACAAAATGCACGAAAGAGAAAGGATTCCAAGAATTTTGGTGAAAAAGTATGAAAAGGAGATAACATTCCTTGTATCTACCAATGAATGCATCATTAAGTCTGTAGAAACCATAATTCGTTGGTTTGAACCTCTGGGATATGAGATTGAAGAGAAAATGGTAGAAAGGTACATTGAGATTCTTTTGGATAGTCCTAAGCACCCCTCTTTACCTAGGATCAATACATATGAGGAGAAATCTAGTGAAATTCATTTGGAAGTTGCAACACCTAAATGAAGAAAGAAAATTGAAGCTTTCTTCCAATATCAAACATACACTAAAGATGATATTGTACAGTTGAAGGAGACTCTTGATAAAAGGAATGACAAAACTACGGAACAATCCTCTGAACCTATAAAATTAGGAAGGTTATCGTCTGGTGCTACACCAACACCTATTTCCAACTCTTCCACCCCCAGTAGTGCTAATATTGAGAAAAGGAAGAAGAGAACAAAGTATCCCTACATATGTTGATGTTGCTACCCCTAGCGGTCCTAGTACCGGGGCATGTAAGAAGGACATACCTACTACTACACCATCTACTACTTCTGAAAAAAGAAGAGTGAAAGAAAAAACACATAGAAAAAGGAACCTGGGTGATGCTATTGAAGAAGAAATCGATATTTTCCTAGAAGATGAGCACCAACTAAAAAGAAACAGAAGAGGTAGTACCTCTGTTGAAGGAGTCAAAATTAGTATGGAGATCTCCACTGATGAGGAGATAGAGATAGAGGAGGATGCCTATCGAATACATGTGCACACTAAGAAAATTGAAGAAGGCTCATTTGACCCTATGAAGAACATTCCTAGTTATTCTCTGGTAAGAAATCTCACCCTTGGTTCTTGGAACCTTAGTGAACAATATGATTGATAATGATCTTATGTCAACTGCTGAGTTATATGATGAAGTTAATGGTGAAGGAAAATAAACTATCATTAAATCTTTTTCTCAGTACATAGTTATCTATAACATAAACATGGATAACATTCAGTCAAAAGTTATTGAGAATGTGTGGAAAGAGATATTACTTACAAGGTAGGAAGCTTTAAATGTTGAAAACAAGATGAGAAGTAAAGCCGTAAAATCTATTAGTTCAACTTAGTCAGAGATAGAAGCTGCAAATATATTGAAAGAATGTTCCACATTGTTTAGAGTCAAGCAGAGAGTCAACATGTTACTGGCTAAGGAAGAAGACTATGTTGAAAAAGTAAGGCAAGAAATTCATGATATGATTAGGAAATTAGTAAGGAGCCTTGGGACAATAACCACTCACATTGCTTAGATTCAAGAACTTTCTACGGTTGTAGAAGTAATGGATAATATTTTCTTGAAAACTATTGATGAGACACTTGGTGAATCGAAGAATCTTGCCCCTCAGACGAACACAAATGAAACTACCAGCAAGAGGTCTGATGACCATCATAGAGATCAATTCGGTGAAAAGAGAGAAGAACATCAAGAATCTTCTAGGAATAGAGAAGAGAAAAACAAAGATGAAAATGAAGGAAGTAAATACACAAAAAATGATAAAGAAAAGGGTGATGTGGATAGAAGGAAGGAAGAAAATAGAAAGCCATCTAGTGATGAAAAGGAAAAGAAAAAGAAGGAAAATAAGAGGAAGAAGAAAAGAAGAAAGAGGAAGAAAAGGATGTCATTCCAGCTAAAGGTGAAATTACCGAAGACCCTAAACCATCAAATCCATCTGGAGATTCATTGGAAGTACTCTTAAGGGTCTTCTTTCAAGACAAGTTGTAATTCAACTTGCACTTCCACCTTAGCTAGTCAAGCTGCCATCTCGCCCAGGTTATGTGGATTTGAAAAAGATAACACCTGGTGACAAAATAAAGCTAAGTAACTCTTTTCTCTGCTCTATCACACAAGAGGCTATAGAGTCATATCAAAGAGGAAATGAGTTGATAAATGAAGCTATCAAAGCTCTACAAGATACAACCCCCAGTGTTACTCCAGAAAAATCTTTAGCTCTGATTGAAAATTTGAGGCTTATTGTTGATTCCATTAAAGAGTACACATCCACTCTTAATATGCAGACCACAAAAGAAATAGAGTTGAATTTTCTAGAGAAAAGGCTATTGTTTCTACAAGATAAGTGTACTATTGCACATGACAAAGCTTTGGAAACTTTGAAAGAGGTAAGAGAATGTGATGAGGAAGCCCATCTGCTATTTGTTTATTGCATGAAATGGCCAAAATTTACTCGAGGTATCAAGGATCTAATGGAATCAATTGAGTCTCAACTTACTGATGCCTCCAGAGATTATAAGATTTCCAATGATAGAAACTATGTTAGGTGGGTCTCCATTGCAGATCTTCAAAATAATATTTTCATCCTACAAAGGTAGAAGGAAGATGCTATGAGGTGGTATGCCTAGCTTGGAGATCTGGTCATGTCCATACATGTTACTATATCAAATTCTATGATGGAGGAAAAAAAACTTGATAAATGAAGATTGCCCCATCCACTTCGGAAGAAGGAGAAGAATGTCTGGCAGAAATAGAATATTTGCATAAAACACTTTCTAGGGGAAAAGGAGTCTGGGATGATGGAAAGCCTACTTGGGAAGTGATTCTCAAGGAGTTACAAGGTGCCCCTAGTTCCTGACTTAAATTTTTTTTCCCCATTCCTTTGTCCTTGATGTCAAAGGGGGAGAAGAGGAGAAGAGGAGAAGAGTGTATAAAGTATGATATGTTTGTTTCTATACATATGACAGGGGAAGTTAAGCATAATTTCTATTTTGAAGCAAGTTTTCATTTTTGGCACATGTTTCCATCAATGAAAAAGGGGGAGATTGTTGGAAGAATGAAGAAGGTGCCCTTCGGGTTTGTTGTCATTGATGCCAGCATTGGTTAGTAACTTACTATGTAAACTGTGCATCCATACTAATCCGGTAATTTTGTCCAAAAATCTTTGCTATAAACTAGAATTCAATGAGTCTTTGATATGCTGCTTAGGGATGACAGTTATAGATATGAACGAGTTGTCAGCATGTGTGTGATCTGGTAGAGCTATCCAGGTTATAAAATCTCAATATTCCTTTGGCCAACAAGGTTTATCTTTTGTGTGTTCCTTTTTAGGTCCAACCCGACCTAACAATTTGATAACATGTTTTGTCCCATGCGCCAAAAGGAATTTTATATTTAAGCCGATAAGAATTCTGTATTTTGAGTGTTCCCTCAATTTGTCTGACCTAATTGTTAAAGGAAGTTATGCTTGTGTATATATTGATGATAGTAAAATCGATGAAAGAGATGAGGATATATGTAAGAAATGCAACAAGTATAGTGGAAAGTTACTAATAGCAATTATACACCAAAACCCAGAGCAAACTTTTGATATTTTCCAAGCATAACTGGAACTGCTTTCAACAATTTGTAGGTGCACTTCTTCAATCTATTTTGGCAGTGAGACACACCTTTTTGTATTTTGGAAATAAGCCATATTTTGTATTTAGGCTATGAGCCTTTTCAAGGACAGCGAGTCCTGGTAGTGAGCCCTGTAATACCTTATAACTAGTTAAAATATATTGCGAGCTAATCCTCACCGTGGTTTTTCCCACCTTGGGTTTTCCACATAAAAATCCTGGTGTCAATGTGTTATTATCACTTTTATGTTTTGGTTCACTATTGCAATTAGATGTGGATTGATAATTGGATGGTTAATAATTAATTTGGCCAGTAGAATATTGATTCACCCCCCCTCTCAGTATTCAGTATATTCAAGAGAAACGAACTACCTTGGAGATTGATGAGCTCAACCCCAACTCTAATTCCTTATTTAGATTTTGACCCATCGAACCTCAGGGTCCAAGTTTGATCCTCAATGACTTTGAGTTTAGTGTTCTTAAGAACTAATAAATTAATATTTCTAGTTGACATTGCCTAAGTTTTACCTTCAAGTGTTTCATGCTCAGACCTGTTAAGAGTTATATTTTTTTGAAAATGCTGATTTCCAAATCTATGAATGATCTCTAAGCACACCTAACAACTTCCCTCATAATGTGTAGAGTTGTGTAACCTGCACCAACCTTGTAACAACAAACCTTTTAGTGAATCTTTAGATTTACTACTCTTTCAAGCTTCTTTAGTAGTATTCTTCCAAAATTTTTCTAAATAATTTCCTTCTCCTTGGGAAGAATCATAATTAGATTCAACTAAAATGTCTATCCTGGGAGTTATTTGATTATTTTTTTCTATGTTACACATGAAAACTTCTTCTATCTTAAATCCAGAACTTCTGATTCCATATACTCCTGGTTCTACATCTATGCATAAAACTTCATTTTTTTGGTTGTAATTCATGATCATGTGTTTGATACATGGTTCTCTCTCAATCTTGATCTAATTAAGGACTCCTTTCCAAGGTAACCACATATGTGAGAAATTAGTAGCCATATATCCATTCAAGGTCTTTTACCAATCTCTACTCAATAACATCCTGTAAGTGTTTGGTATCTTGACCACTTTGATATCAATATAATACTAAATCATGGGGTCTAATGATAATTACATATAGATGTTAGTTAACTCCCTGACTATGTTTACCTCAGTTTTATCCAGTTGAGTAACTTTCTTTAGGTAATTTTATGGGGTTAAGCCTAGAGTCTGACATATGGACAAAGGAATCACATTGGTAGATGCTTCAGAATCTACAAAGCAATTATGAAGATTTTTACCAAATATTCTTAGTATTAGTAAAAATGGTGGGGATTCTACTTTCCCTTATAAAAGGCTACTTGTGCCCGCCATAAGAACCGTGTTTTTTTCTTTTTCCTTAGTAGAGTTGTCCTTTTCCTATGTCTCTTTATTGAGTATGCTTTCTTTGGGAAATTCTTCTAATGTATTCAAGAAAACTTTCTTGATTATAGGCATTTTAATAAACTCTGATAGAGATAGGCTGATTTTACCTTTTTGATTTCTTCTGCCAAATAATTAGTTAGATCATTTTGATCAGCACATTTTGTTTTTCCACTTCGAGAAATATTCGATGAGCTATTGTATTGCAAGGTCACCTTCGGTAACTTTGGAGTGTTACTAGATTTTTCATTAGGTTGAGTGTTAAAGCTGATAGGTGGAATTGATATGGTCAAAGGCCCTTTGAATATAATTCCACCATTAGTATTACTCCTCATATTATAGCTATGTCCTTTTGGATACTGTTGAAAAACATGAATTTCATTAGCTTCATCTTGAGGTTCATTTTTGTCTTGGTAAGGAAATGTGTAGGTTTCCATAGTCATAATTGAACTACATTCTTGCTCATAGGTATGACTCCTAACAATGGTGGGTGACTCAAAACACTCATAATTTTTGAGGACTAAAGTAGAGTCATATTTGACTAGAACTAACTCATTCCCTTGGGGTAGGTAGGATTCACACTAATCATTATAGTGTGTTGCAGAGAGAAAAATATCTGACATAGTCTTAAACTATTGATAGTCCACTTCTGAATGAGCATTTGTATTATGAATTCTACACCAATTGTTCATGGAAAGTTCAGATAAATTTACCTTAGATGTAGACATGTATTCAAATGGATTAGCATTATCTAAAGGTGTGGATACTCCTCCATTTTTTGGTCATGTGTTCCAAGGTCTAGGTGGTTTGGGAGCATTGTATGCTCGACCTTGTGAATTTTGATTATTACTCTGAGAATAAAAGTTCTGATTTCTTAATTGTGTAACCTCTATGGTCAATCTTTTAAGTTGAGCTATTATTTCCTTAATCTCTTCTTTATCTTCTAGAGTCTTGACTCTTTGACTTTCTTGAGTCTATGTGAAGAGATAATTTCCATTGGGATGTATTTTTGTGATAGCTGGACTAGGGTGTGGGACCAAAGTCTAACTATTTCTAGGTTGAAAGAAATTGTTTTGAGGAAATGTCCCGTTTTGGACCATTGAAGGAAAAGAGTTAGAAGCCATTATGTGATTTAATGCAACTCCACTCATAATCAACATATGATAGTTATTCAATCCATTTCTATCATTATAGATGATCCAATTTTGAGGTGTTTCATTTCTAGATTCACACTTATGGCTTCTACATAGGCTTCGGTTAAGGTAGTAGGGGGATTTTTCCTCTATTTTATAAACATTGCATGCAATTGATCAACTACCATATAGTAAATGGTAATGGTAGACAAATTGTCTACCATATAAGGTGCTTGCAACCTATAATAAGCCTTTTTGAATTTTTCATTAAAAGCAGTTATAGGTTCACCATCAAACCTTTTAATTTGAGCAAACTGATGATATAGAAAAGTAGGATCTACTAATGTTCTGAACCTAGCTAAGAATTGGGTCTCCATGTCTTACCATGTCCTAATAGAATTATGGGGTAGGTTGATATACCACTGGTTAACTTCATCACTCAGCGTATAAGGAAACAACCTGCACACAACATCTTTGTGTTGTATACTTTCTCTAAAGAATGTATCCTTGAAGATACTGATATGCTCTTTTGCATTGTTGTGAAGATAGTACTTCACACACAATTTGTTCAAATTATTTGGAAGATCATTATGAATATTGAATTGAATATGCGATTCTATGCTAAAGAAATCCATTGCTACATGTGGGGGTGGCATAATAGTAGTACGATTTTATAGTACTACATTTGAAATTCTTGACCCTTGGGGCCTAGATGATGTATGACCACAAAGTTCAACTAATTTCACACAAGGATCTCTAGACTGGGACCTAGTGACTCTACGAGACTCCAGATTCCTTCTTAGAAAAACAATGGGATGGCCCTCCTTCTAGTGCCACTTCTATTGATGTAGATGCTACACACACACACCAATAGGTAGATAAAATTCTCATAGAGTATTGTGGGAACCTACCTTTCTTGAAAGAATCCACTAGGAATCCTAAATCTAAGGAAAAATTGGGTTGATCCCAAGGCTCGTTTATGTCAGGTCTTGACCTACTAGGTTTGCTTAGGTTTCGTTGTGATTTTTTTGTTAAACACAAGAGGTAAACAGTTGTAAAGAATTGGCTAGTATATGAAAGATATGAACATAATCTCGGTCCGGTCATTCAAATGTCATTCAACAACTTCATGAAATAAAAATATTTGCAACAATATTTCATGAAACTCCAATAAATTGCATACATTCAAGTAGATTTAGCATTAATGATTGAAAAATTTCATGGAATCAAAATATTTGTAATAAAACTCCATGCATTTATCATTTTGTAACACTTTTTGGAATATAAAGCATCTATGCTAAAATAAAGCATAAAAAATTGCTGAGAAGTAAAATTTCTCCTAGGTATTATCCATGCATGCCTCAAGAAATAACCAAACCAGAGAAAACCATTCCATATGTCACCATATTGCTTCACAGCTAGGCACAAAATGATGCAAGAGTTTAAAGAAAGGGGGATCATTTTCCACCAAATAGTGTCAGTATGCACCCATAAAGGGTGCAACACATTGTCTTGTCTGATAGGAACAAACAATCAACTACGTAAGATATCATAGTAGGAAATAGCTTTGAAATTGGATATGATATTAGTTAACTTCTAATGAAACATACAAGTTTTTAGTCTGGAATGGAACAAAAAATAGGAAAAAGAATAAAACTTGGAAATTTTTTAATTCTCTGACATCCACAAATTCTGAACTTAAAATAAAATAAAGCAACTAATGACCTTTTATAGGAACAAGGACCCAAAGAGTTTGAACTTAATCCCATCAAAGAGAATTAGAGAAACAAATCAAAATGCAACACATGGTAGGTGACAATTGGCATCAAAAATTTCTAGGGAAAGTCAAATATATTTTGACTTTTCATCAGTAGTAATATTCAAACTTCGGGCTCCGAGTCGTAGGTACTTTGTATGAAAAATAAGACTATTAAAACCGTTCAAAACCTCCAAGACTAACTATCTTCGTCGAGACCAGGAATAATCCTGCAAAATTCACTGTAAAACTATACCCATGTACAAAACTTCTGGCTTCCAGTACATGACTACCTATTCTTCTTCATTGGAATCTAGGTATGAAGACTCATCTTCACCTCTCCTCTACTAATATTACTAGAAAATAATAAGCACTTGATGCAAGAGTTCTTTTGGAACTCCTTGGATCACTTTCCAGCTATACTTATGCCTAGAATACTCTTCTAATATTTGAATGATGTTTTCATTTCTCTACATTACTTTTCTCTAATATTTGGTCATATCATTCCCGCACTTTATGATATCATCTATAACCTCTTGACTTAATGAATGAACATTATCCTTATTCAGCTTTTTCAATCCACTCCTTGAAAGATTTTACTTCCTTATCATCCTGTCCTAAAGTTAGAATACCATAGATTTTTTGAGCTAGCATTTCAATAAAGCTCTCATCTTTATCTAACAATTTCTTACATATCTCAATGTCCTTTTCCAATCGATTTACACATTGTGATAGTGTCAATTTCCCAATTCAATTGTTTCCTCCATTTCTCAAATACTAGAAATTCTTATTCCATGGCTATCTTCTCATTTACCAACTCTTAGCCATCCGTCTAAAGAAGAAATTTTAGCTTTCGCATCTTTGCACCAGTCTATTCTTAGCAAAATCAGCATTCACCTTCAAGCCTTCTAGACTTTTTGTACCAATGGTATGGTTCCTTACACTTCCAAATTGCACCCTTTATTAAATATTCAACTTGCCCTACTAGGTACTCCATCCATTCTTCAAACATTCTTACCTTATGGTGAAGTGTTGTAATAACATCTACTTGCTCCCTAGACATTAGTACCAGAATATATGGAAATTTAGTCTGTGTTTGACAAGATTGGGCTGGCGACTTAATGAAATTCTCCAAGCAAGCAATTTGTTCCTTTAGCTCTCATTTCTTTTGCTTATTGTTTTGTATTCGAGTGACAGTTTTTCCTAAATTTACTTTCATTGCTTCTAATTCATGTCCCCATGATGAATATCCCACATCAATTGTTGTCACCCTATAATCCCTAGCTGTTGATTTCTCTTTTCTCCTATTAAAGTAGTTATCTAGAGAGTTCTCCCTCCATATGCATTCATTTTTACGTGTCTTTTCATTTCTCTAACTCTAGGTTTATGGGTTTCTATTCCTTGTATTAGACTTCTAAAATATAGAGGCACTAGTTGCACCTCCAATGGTGGAGCCATTTTCCTGACTAACCAGTCACGTGCTTATTCATTTTTTTTGCCTCTTCATTATTACCTTGTTCCTGATGATTGACATGTTCAAGAACTTCCTCTCTCAAAATTTCAACATTACCTGTCACAACCCTTGAAACTTGAATATTCTCTGTCCTCATTGGCATGGATTATGGATTACCTTGATTTGTCACAGTCTCTTCCTCTTCGAGATCTACTTTTTCCTATCTTTCCCTATTCTCAACATTAGTCCTTGGAGCATTATTTTCTTATTGTCCTAAAATATCAAGATTCTCATCGTTTCTTGGTTCAAAATCCAAGGTCTATGAGGACTCTAAACCTTCATTTTTATCCTGGATTTCTCTTCATGGTTGCTAGAAAATTTCTTGATTTCTTCCTTACAGAAGTTGATCACCAACTATATCTTCTTTATCAGCAAAATGAATAGGATTTTGACCTATAGTATCCCCTATTCTTCTTTCATTTGTCTCTTCAGGGTTTCCTACTTCTGGAATGAGTGATCCTCATAAAAAATATTCTTCTTCTCTACTTTTAGGATATTACCCTATATCCAACATTTCTTCCACTACTGGCTACATCATGGATCTCCTTTAGATCACTTTTCTTTAAACTATTTCATCTTGATAGTTAGTTTCTCCAGCTGTTCTCTAACATCTTCTTTAGCTATGTTAGGAACTTCCTCTTGAATTATAGGAGTCCCTCTTAGGGCTTGTCTCATTGCTTCCCTATTGAGAAAGGGTGGAGAAGTAAATATATCTACCATCTTCTATGATATAGACCTTGTCTTAGCACGTGTCTATGTTTTCATTCTCACATTCTCACTAGTCATAGGCTAGTTTCTTGGCTTTGTTATGGAAGAAAATTCCACCTTTGGTGTTTCCATTACATTGGCTAGAGTTTCCATAGTCTCTTTGTGTTCGCTAGCTAGGTATGGCATCATTGAAATCCCGTGGCTTGAGGTATTAGGAGCTTCCTCCTCACCTTGCTCTGCTGCCTCTATTTCTAAAACCTTTCTTTTCTTTTTAGCAGTCCCTCCATACCTCAATTCATCCACCAACTATTGCTCTCTCTTGAAATTGGGTGGGTATGTGGGTTCTATCCCAACTTCTTTTAGTGCCTCAACATAACCATTAATCCAGTACTGAGTATATGTCAATACTTGCTTAGACATCTCTTTGATGGTTACTACCTCCTTCTTTATATAATCTGGGTCTAGGATAGGTTCATCAAAAAACCTTTTCTGTATGATACATTATATTCAATACCTCTCCATTATTAGTATCCAGTTATTCCAGAATATCATGAATTTTGAGAAACTTTTCTGCTCCTAGTGTCAACCTCTGGTATGACCTTTTCCTCACATCATATTCATCATCAAAATTAAGAAAGAAATCCTCTAGATGATAAACATGAGAATACTTCTTGCTTATTTTCTTGGAAAGGTTTTCCTCCAGATCATAGTTTTTCGCTGAAGTGAAAAGAACTGTAACCTATAGAGTTTCAACTCCTCCTTGCACATCTCAACACTTTTGGCCATAACACATTTGTATTCCCAATTGTGATAGGGATTTTGGCAGAATATTTCTTGTGTGCTTGTGAAAAAAATCATGAGATAGTTACACCTGTCTCACAAGTTCTAGTAACAACATTTTTTCCATTGCATACTTGGGTAGCATGAAGGGGTGTCCTATAAATCCTTCCACCCTGATTTAGGTAAAATTAGGAAATTGAATATACCATACCCCAACAAACCAAATAACACTCTTTGCTTCAAGGGATAATTTTTTGGCTTTGTTGACTTCCATTAATCTTACAAGATTCATAGAAAACACATCATCTACCCTCTTGTAATGCTGCCAATATTGGTGGATAGTAATATGGGGCATATCAACATAAATCAAATCATTCCCCTATTCTCTACCTAGGATACCAACTCTGTTCAATCCTTGTATATTTTCCCTCAGGGCATAGGAATAAACAACATATGAAGACATGGAAAACCATTGGGTTTATGGGAATGTTACTATCTATTCACATAGCTTTTCATTGATGAAATTCCCCTAGTGAGTTTGGACAGGGCCTTCCATTATTTTCACTATAAGCCCAAACATCCAAAGTTCAAATTTTCTGACATCTTTGCATCTAGCTATTCTGATCAATAGGGTTATTATGTCTTGAACATCTTGAATAAATTCCAACTTTTGGATTTGCTTCATCTTCTTCGTGAGCTTCTCCTGGAACCATGTCAAACTCATTAAATTCCTATTTTGTTTCTCTACATTCAAGTACGTTGTGGCTAGATCCTGCATATCCAACAAATTCATCTATTTGAATGCAGGGAGCCCAAATGTGTATACAATTCCCTTTGTGGAGAGGTCTATATATACTCTTCCTCCTTTCTCAATGAACCTCTTGATTGGGTCATATCATCTCATACATTCTAGTACTAGTTCAGGGGCATCCATTGCTAGTAGGAACCCTCTCGTCAAATGTAGTCCACTTGCAACGATATTCTTAGTGCATTGAGAGGTACCCATTTGCTAAATCCGTATAGTGATTTCATGATCATTGAACCCTCCTGGGTGAGTATCTATAACTATCCCACCAACTGACACGACTTGTGAAATAGGGAATTCAAACTCCTCATCTATTGGATTCTTTCTAGAAGTGCTCATATTCCTCTTGATTCCCTGGATTATTAGAAAATATGTGCCTTGTGCTCAAGTTAAGGTTAAATTCAATTATCTATTTTCAATTCTTCATAAAATTTCTTTACTTACAAAATTTACAGTTTTCAATTAGGTTAAATTCTTTAAAAATAATCAAAATTTCAATGATCCAACCAGTGGTAATGCCATTTAACCTAATCCATGCACACATAAAAGAATTAATAGAAGTTTAGTTACTAGAAGCATAATTTGTTTTTCTCATGATATGATTGACCAAACACAGGTTCAAAACCCCTGGTAGCTATGTTCTTCAGCGTTCTAATACTTACCTTTCTTTGCACCCCACAATCATGGTTCTAATTCTTTGATGTCATTATAGGTAAGTAATTTTGCACAAGGTAGATTATTATGGAAGCAATTGCATGCTCGAGGTGGTGCCAAGTACGTGTGCTATTTTCTACCTTGATTAATTTCTTTTGCTATGCATTAATTACCATAGATAAAGGTGCAATCATGGAAGATTAGGGTTCAAATTATGAACTCCTTGGTTCCTATGCAAGGTCCCACCATTTGAGAGGGAAGTGGCACAACTGGCTAACATGGCATGCTTATGTGTCACTTCTCATATTGCATTAGTGAAATATTTGTTTAGTTTTCATTTTTGCATTGCATATCATTGAAAAAACTAAAAATATACATTATGCATCCTTAATTACATTCTAAAACACATTAGAATCATTTTAATTTTTTTGAAAAACACAAAAAAATATCATACTGGGACTCATTCGCCACCCTGGGTGATTCAGTCCCTCTGCACTTTTTAAACAACAATTTCAAACATTTTTTGGCATTTTCCTGCATTTCTATTTTCTGTAGTTACTTCTCTATTAGTGTTAGCAAAATTTCTATCATTTGCATTTAGAACTCCTAGATTACTTTGCATTTACATTCACCCTATCTTTTGTGGTACTTGTATGAGTGTTTGGTGCCCCATTGATAATACTTTAGTGAGACAAAGTTCTAGACTCATGGCCTGTTGTGATAACACCTTTGTTGTGGACCTTGAGATCTCAAGAGATCCTACTCCTAGTATGGACAATGGTGCATTATGGATAATACCACTTCTATTCCTTCACCTTTCAATCCAATGAATGTTAACACCAAAAAAAATCCCTCCCATAAGAAAAGGTCATTAATATCCATGAGGATTTTTCACACTTACAATAGGACCGTCCCTTGAAAACATTTCCACCACCGCCATACCCACAATTGAAAACCTTCATCGTTTGATTCAAAGTGATGATGGCTTGCAAGTTATGAAGAGAATTTCTGAGATTTACAATAAACATGCCTCTTCTAATACCCAATCTACAAACATTCCTGTAAGCCAAGGAGGGCCTCAAGTTCCCCCCCTTCAACCATAGCATCCATACCAAATTATTGTTGGATGTTGTGGTTTTCATTGATGTCAACACTATAAACATAAATTTATTTGAAGCTATATATGTTGAGGATATTGAGAAAATTGTAATAAATAAGTTGCAGGTTGTTAGTGGTGAAGTGAAGTTTAGTGTAGCCAAAATATTGGTGGTTATTTCTATACATTGTTGATCAGAGGTTGTGGACTAAAGGGTTTGTTACTGATTGTATCTAGTTTATCCACAAGGAGTTTTAGAGATCCGCATAAAGATTTGATTGAGTTATGAAGATTTTATTTTTGATAGTTTTTCTGTTTCTTTAGTTGGTGTTCCTGATTGAAGATGATTCTATTTAAGTTAGTTCAGTTGTTGCAAATACTTCTCTTGTGGTTCGTGATGCTTTTGGATGTTTCTAGATCATGCTCTATCTTTTTTGCACATTTTCATTGATCGTTGTGCTCGTGATCCGAGATTTTATCTTACATGTTCATTTTTTTCTTGTTCTTGGTTGACATAGTGTTTGTAGCATGTTGTGGATCTTCGAGGAGAAATTAATTGAAGTTTTTTAATGTTGGAGATGTTTATTTGGGTTTGTGGATGTGAAAATATACAAATTGCTAAAACTCTAAACAATACACTAGCATGATTAGTGTTTTAAAACAAAACAAAACTTCAACATCCCTATGAAATAATACATCATGCTTCAAAATGCAAACAAATGACAAAATAACTAAAAGCATATAAAACATGAAGTAAATCCTATCTCATAGTGGATTGGTACTTCTATGGGAAGAAGCCCTTTCCCAATCCTTGATAAGCCAATGATGAAGATGTAATGCTAAGATAATGGACAAAATTAGCTTTCAATGTGAAGAGAGTAACTTTGCATGAAGTTGTAGATGATTGTGGATGATCAAAGTGAAGGACATCCTCTCCATTTATAGAAAAGTTTGATGAGAGAAGAAGCAAATCAGATGAATGTGGGATAAAAACCCAACCAATAAGAAGGAGCCACTTGTAACCATGTGAATGGGCCAAGGATGTGCAAGTTTTGATGAATGTGCCAATAAATAACATTAGGTGGCCTTTTCAAATTTGAAATTTGGCTTGTTGGAGGGAGAAGAAAGGGTCTTAAATGCCAAGTGGGGGACATGTAAGAGGGAAGTTAATGCTATGTTGGAAGGGACAAGTCATTTGAGAGGGAGATTTGAAATGAGGGAATATTCAGTTTTATGCCATGTTGATGGAAAATGAAGATTTAATAAATTAATTAAAATTATTTATTTGTGCAAGTGGGAAAAGCTAGAGGATGGGACTTGCATTAGATTTACCCTTAATCATGATTTAGTTAACTTAAGTGAAGATTAGGTTATTTGACTTTTTGACTTAGATTTATGGATTAAAATAAATCAAAAAGAGATGGAAAATGATTTAGACTTAGTTAAATATTTTGATTTATTTAACTAAAGGGGATGATGTTAGTGTTAAAGATGAATTTATTTAATTTAAATGGAGGACTTTAGAGATTAATCAAATAAACTTGATTTATTTGATGAATGGATGAATATGAATTAATTAAATGCATGATGCTATGTTTGTGTGTCTACATTTTCCCCCTCTTTGAGGCAATGTACTTGTTGCGTTGGTTCAAAGAATAAACTTACCACGTGATCAAAATTCAAAAAATTTCTAATTTTTTTGGATGCCCTAGCAGAAAGTACACTGGTACATTTTCCCCTTGAGAGATCAAGCGAATAGATTCGATTTGAGGGTCAATCTCGCGATAAAGAGGTTCAAGATGGACATATGGATGGTTGTGATGATGATGCAAATGATATGGTTTTAAGATGCTTAGAATAACCAATCTATTTTATCCTAAACAACTTAAATGATGATATGATGTGAAGATGCCTATATGATTATGCAATGGATGTTTTATGCAAATGTATGGTTTATGAGATGCTTAGACTAACAGATCTATATTATGATGATGAACATGCATGTGAGATGATCGATGTTTCTTATATGATATGATATGCAGTATGCTGATGGGTTGTGGATGTAGGATAGATGCATTGGCGAGGATGATTAACTGATCATGACATGATGTTAGCGCAGAAAAGAAGAAAGAAGAAATGACAAGAGGATTCAACAAGCCAAATTTATGAGAGATGATGAGAAATTGATGATTTTCTTATCAGGAATTGGGACTTTAAAAGGGCCACTTACCTTATGTTTGATTACACACATAAGCATGATGAATCAAGGTATAAAGAACCAGGATGGCGTTGTACCTAGTGTGATGGACTTTGACTCGACATTCAAATAGGAGTACTCCTGTTCACACTTGACATACGAAACCTCATTTAAAATGCAGTTTAGATATTTCAAACATCTCAGACCAAAACATAGAAAAGCAAGCCTTTCTATGTGGTCAACAAGACACCTAAAGAACCCTCCCTACACCTAAACAAAGCACACATGACCAAGTTATATTACAAGAATATCCAACAAACACAATGGATAAAAAAATAATGATGGTTGCCCCATTCCTATGTCTCTAAAACCTTTTGTTTAGACATCATCAAGAGGTCCTTGGAATGAGCACAATAAGATAAATCAAAAGACAAAGTAAACAAACAAGCTAATGTTCTTCATACTACTAGCCAAGACTAAACTATAGTGATGCCTAATGTTGATGTCCATTGTAGGAAGGATGCATGCTAGGACATGATGATATCAAATGATTTTGATATGGGACTAATTGGATGATAGGCTATTGACACAAAGAGTTGACCAACTTGTTTACGTACTGACCTAGACTTAAGATTTTGATGTTTCGAGTTTTCATTTTTGAACTGCTAGACTTGTTTCTGACTGTTTCACCAAAGGGTGGGGATGACGATTGATTTATTATGAGCGATGTTTATTGTGGGCAAAAGCGAGATGGGACAGATGGATTTTTTCAAATATTTGGATGTTTTTGAAATGTTTTGAGGTTATTTTTGATATTTTCGAGATTTTACAAATGTTTTGATTTTCAAAATTTCTAATGTTTTTGTGTTTTCTGAGATTTTATGAATGTTTTGGTTTTCCAATTTTCCAATGTTTTTATGTTTTCTAAGATTTTATTAATTTTTTTGGATGTTGTGTCTTGAGGGCTGATCAAAGATTAGCCTTGCCTATGTTTAAGCTTAGAGAAGATGTAGTTCGGATACCGTGTTTTGAATTTTTCTATTTTTGACTTGTTTTTAGATTTTGATATGATTTGGATGTTTTTTGGATTTTCTTGGTTTTTTGAATGTTTTTGGATTTTTCATTTGATTTTTACGGTTTGGATATGGATATGCATGATGCTATTAGTGATCTATTTTGGGATTTTGTTGAAAACCAAGCTAAGGTTGATTGATTAGATCGATGGATTGATGATGATAACATTGTTGAGGATGCACAACAATGCAAGGATAATGTTAAGCAACACAAGGATTAGGATGGATATCCCAAGATGATACAGGATTGATTGAATTTGATTGATCATGATTGATGATGATAACATTGTTGAGGATACACAATAATGCAAGGATAGTGTTAAGCAACACAAGGATCATGATGGATATCCCAAGATGATGTGGGATTGATTGGATTTGATTGATCAAGATTTTGAAGCTCGATTTTGGAAGAAAATTGTTTGAATGATTTGATATGATGTTGATGTGCAAATTAGATGCAACTGATATTGATTGTTTGGATTGATGTTCGATTAAAGATAAAGCTTGATAAGGAACATCTTGTCAAAATATGCCATGGGCTAGTGATTTGGATTTTGGCTCACAAATGCTTTGACCAATTTTATTTTACATTTTCCAATGTTCAAATCACCACATAAGTTGGAAGATATAGATCAAGATTTATTCATGAAGCAAGATGTAAATATCTTCCCCCAGTGTTTAACAATGTATGGAATTCCATGGATGGATGCCTAGATAGGTGTATGGATGGATGGATATGGTAAGCATGCAAAGGATGCCAAGCATTTTCTTGTGATAAGATACGACTCAGATAATGTTGCATAGGATAGGACCAATGAAAATGTCCCATGTCAAGATGTTTACCATAAGCAAGTGTAAAGTGTGCACCAAATCTATCAAGATCAAGATAACTCGGACTATGGATGTAGATATATGTGAATGGGTTGGAAAAATGGTTCATGGATGAATGGATTTATTATGGATAAGATGGGTGGAATGTTGGATTTATTATGGATGGGATGAGATGCTTCCACCTGAATTGATGCACATAGATGCTCGATTCTACACATGATGCCTATTTTCCAAGTTTTCATCATGGTACCTATCCAAAGTGCCACAGTAGTGGTTTTCACTAGAGGACGATTTTTTATTTTTACTGTTTTCAATCCTTCTTCTGATTTATTTGGATTTTCATATTTTTGATTTTTTTTGTATTTTCTTGTGAAAGATTTTAAGCTCATGCTGAACCACTTTGTGGTGTCGATGTAGATGCTTTTTTCATAATGTGCCATCGATATCCTACTTGAAGAAGCTACTTTTCCAAGATACATGCACTTGAATGCAACTTTTGAGATTCCTGATCTACTTTATTGATACTAGAGTTAACTTTGTCTTTGTGCGTATATCACGATAGAGTGCCTTCTGAATCCTTATGATGAAGGGTTGTTGCCAATGCCTGGTCAATGTGATAATTGGATATCATGCATGGAGGTGTGGATGGAGTGCATTTAGGAATAAGAGATGGACTGGTTGATAGTTTGAAACCTTTAACTCTACAAACTTGGGAAGATGAGCAATGATGGATGGAAATAGAAGTGTGCATGAAATTAGGACCAACTGCTTGATATACTTTGTAAATTTCTTGTGAAGCCTTCTTTTTCCTTTGTGGGAATCTTTGATGGATACTTTTCCCTTTTTTATTTTTCCCCATAGTTTCTTTGACTAATAGAGTTTGATAGGGATAATCTTTCTTTGTATTCTTTGGTATCCATGTGTATTTGATTTGTCCATTATTCTTCTCTACTTATTTTTCTTTGATAATGTTCTTTGTGCTTTGATTCAAATCTTTCTTTTGACGTTGGTCCCGACTAATAGAGTTTGATAGGGATAATCTTTCTTTGTATTCTTTGGTATCCATGTGTATTTGATTTGTCCATTATTCTTCTCTACTTATTTTTCTTTGATAATGTTCTTTGTGCTTTGATTCAAATCTTTCTTTTGACGTTGGTCCCAATTCATGGATGGGGTGATGGGTGGATGAAGATTCATGACATGGATGGTTGTAGTATTGGCATCAATTTCATCATAAGGACTCTTTTTGACCCCTATGTTGACATTTTCCTGAGACATAGTTGCCCCCAGTATGGTGGTAGTAGCACCTTTGTTCCTTGATTCTACTTGTTTTAAGATGTCTTGTTCAGTAAGCATGCTTTGATAAATGACCACTGTAGATGACGTTTCAATTTGTTGTTCTGCTGACTCCATAATATCTTGTTTTGTCTGATCTGCTTCCTTGAGTGGATAATGTTGGATATCTTTATTCATGATGTCCTCAGTCTGAGTTTGGGATATATCTAACCTTGATGTTGAAAACTCTGCTTGACTATAGGAATTAGTAACCTGCTCTTTTTGTGTAATAATGTCAGGACTAAAGGAATCCTATTTTGAATGAAGATCATCTACATGTCCATCCACATAAAGCATCTCATGGGTAGATGGAGGAGTATGTGCTATGTGGATATGATCACCATTTGGGACATCTTGTATAGATAGGAGAGTGTCCATTAGATCATTGTAGTATCTTGGAGATTCAAATTCTTGATCTTGAATGATTTAGGAATTGCTTTCGACATGCTTTGGATCAAGTTCTTGACATGGGTTAGTTTCAAAGGATGGATTTATTACAAAGGATTCTTGGACATTGTCATTAGGCATAGGAAGTGGCTCAATATCCTCTTGATCTTTGAGTGAATTTGGATCAAGTGTTGAGTTGAAGATTTCTTCAATATCGGCAATCATGAGGTCGAAGGATGTCAATATGTCTTGGAAAGGACCATTGTTAGAATTTGGTGAGAGATGTTGATCATGCTTTAGAATAAATTCTTGAGATATGTCCTCTAACTCATTAGGTAACGTAGAGACATTTTCAACATGATCATTGGTCAATGGATTTTTGATTACAGGATCCAACAATGTTAACACTCCTTGAAATAGATCATTGTCAGATATTGTTGAGGGATTCTTATCATGATAAAAAATTGACTCTTGATGTATGTTGATTTGATCTTCGGATGAGGTAGAAACATCTTCAAAATTTTGATCATTATTTTCAACAATTGTGGTGGAGAGATTGTCAATTCCATCGTTAGTGGTTGAATCCTGATCATTGTCCCCAATAGTTATTATTTTTTGATCAATTAGGTCTTGGATGAGATTTTTAAGTCGAACAAAATTTGATGTTGTGTGTCCCTTTATTTTGTGATACTCACAAAGGTGCTTCTCGTCATACCAAGGCGGTTTTACCAGGGGTTCTTGATAGTTATCATAGACGAGTATTTTGATGAGATTTTCTTGTACCAATTGTTGTATGACCGATTCAATTGGTCTCCCAAGTGGTGTGTATTTTTGTTTGTTACCTTGTGATATTTATACTTTAAATTGACCTTGTAGTGATTGATCTTTGAGATGTGGTGATTGATCTTCAAGATGTGGGGGTTGGATTTGTTGATGCGATTGATCTTGATATCTAAATTCTTGAAATTGGAGATATTGTTCTTGATGTGGTTGTGGACACACCTCAATGCTTTGATGACATGGTTGAACCAAAGGAAGAGCGTATTGATTTTGGAGTGAAGATGTCTCTTGGCTCAATAAGTCAATTAGTTTGGCAAGTGAAGCAAGTTGATTTAGAAAATTTTGATCTTGATTTTGACTTTGACTCCCTTGATATAGTTGATTTGGCTTTTGTTCAAGTAGATTTGGAATGTACACTTGTGGTGTTTGTATGGGATCATGGAAAAATTGATTTTGGACAATGTTATAACTTGGGGTGATGGTTAGATTTAGCATGATAGGTTGAAATTGAACATTCATGTGTTTGGGAATCACATTGCCTTGATTTAGGTAACTTTGATTTTGCATGGTGTTACCTTGACTTGGATCTATACATGGAGTCGTTATCATCTTGTTTGGACTTTGAACAAAATTTGCATAATTTGTGAACATATCTATCCCAAAGTTTTCCAAGTGTGGATTTGAAATGTTCATGCTTGGTAAACTTGTACTTTTTATATTCAAATTTGACATGTATGGATCTGGTGGGATAATGTTGTTTGTTTGTGGAAGAATCATGCATTGGGTGTTTGGTTGATAGATTTGTAGGTTTGGTCTTGGATTTAAATCTATCTTCGAGAAAGGTGTTCCAAACTCTTGATTGGGCATACTCACATTTGTTGTACCATCAAGGTTTGTAGAATATAATGATCCCATGTACATATTGTATAAATGTGAGTGTTGATAATCAATTGCATTGTAAGGCTTTGATAGTTTGTTTGACTTGGATTACACATGATGTATGGATCCAGTTTATATTCCATGTTATTCTTGTGTTTTGACCTTGTTACAAAAGTGACCTCTAAGGTGTTTAGGACCAATGATGAGATGAAGGATGAAAGGGGTGGATGATATGGGTGTTGAAATTTTTAGGAACTTTGGATCAATGCTAGACTTAGGGTTTTATTTTGATTGGTTTGATTGGATAATGAACTTGTAAACCCTAAGATGTTAGATGTTATCTTAGGATGAGCTTGTTCAAAGAAGTGATAATTTAACTAAATGTGTGAGGAAGGATTCATCCAAACAGACCTAACTAAAAAAATTATTTTGATTTGGTTTAAGGATGTACCCAAGTCTAGAATAGTGATGTTTCCAAAGCTCTTAAAGTTGTCTATGAGATGGATTTTGATAGATGTTTGGGATGGATGATGTGTTTGATTTGATCCTAAATGAACCTAAGGAGAACCTTGTTTTACAAGACCAAGATAGTGAAGAACATGCTTTTCTCTAAGAGTAGTTCAAAACCAAAAGACCAATGTTTTTATGAAAACCATATGACCAAAAGATGCCAAGCACATGTGTGGGGTCCAATTTTTTCTTAACTTTTCTTAATGAGTTATTTTTACCACAAACAATTCTTGATTAGCTTTTGAAACTAGATGTCTATGTCTCAACTCCTTTTCATCCCACAAGGTCCATTATGTGAAAATCAAGGAATCAAAAGCACAATTTTCCTATGTTGACCTTAGTAGGAGAAAATTGAGATGAAATCCAAATGCTTAGAAGGCTCTAATGATGAGAATCCCAAGGGAAAGCAATAACATGTGAATTCGTTCAAGGATATTTACTTCTCCTAAAGGGTTTAAGATTTGATGCTCACATTGAATGTTTGTTTTCCAATTTTTTCAATCAAGCAATGTATTTTGATTTCAAGAACAATCACAACCCTATGGATATTTGAGACAGTATTTGTTGAGTCCCCACTTGGAAAAGTCCAACTAAGCTTATTTTTATTGAATGGTTAGATGCGTGACCCCATTGAATCTCCTGCATGACACTCACTTCTCAGGGCATCCAAGCATCAATACCCATGAAACTCCCATGGCATACTTTCCATTTCTACTAAAAACTGTAAAAGTGTGGGGTGTCTTCAGAACAACCATTCTTGCACCAACAAATAGATAGGGATTTTGGCCTTTCTACAACAAGGGTTTTAATTCAGACTTTCCATTCATAGGGGTTGACCCATCGAGGTGAGAGACCATTGCTACCCTTCTCATTGGAGCCAACCATGTGATAATAGCCTTTGTTCTAGTACCCACTTTTATATCCTAGCTCGAAATACTCTTGGCTTTAGAGTGTTACCAGTTGAGTCATTCCCTTGGGTGAGTACTTTTCACCCAAGGAAGGCCCTCTAAGATAAACAAAAGCGAGAAAACATATCTGTAACTCGATTGATCTTTGTTGAGAAAAAAAGAGAGAATACACGCGATAGGTTTGACTCACACTCACAAGATTTTTTGTTCAATTTTAGTTCCCAAAATTAGGTGTGGAGTCAATTACTTTATCCCAACCTAAGACCATCAAAAAGCCTTTTGATTCTCTAGATCACCATGAGGCACGGGAGAAGCACATACATCTTTTCAATGGTGTTAGTTTGAGTAAACAATCACAAAAAAAAAGTAGCATATGTTCATTTTAAAACCCACAAAGCAATAATGAATTCTTTTTAAGCACCAAAGGAAATGTGAAGATTTCCTTGTTCAATTGTTAAATCCGAAAACCAATTCTAGTAAGTTTGTCCTAAAGTTCTTTTTAAGCTCTTTGTCGTGAAAATTGAAATGTCCTTTTTAGAGCCCCAAAAGATGTGAGTTGATTTAAAACATAAAAATAAAGCGTATAACGAAAGCCTTAAGAATTAAAAAATGCTTTGTTGATTTCAAGTTTTTAATGCCCAATTCCTTAAATCCAATCTTGCTTTTGTTTTCGCTCGTTTCCAATGCTTGATTTTGATGTCACCCTATAAACATTACAAAGTGATCATAAATTAGAAATAGGATATTTTGAGAAATAAATGATAACTTAACATAATAAATGAAATTTTTACATAATGAACGTGTCACAAAAAAAGAAACAATCTTTGGAAACAAGCTTTGGTTTTAGACTTAATGAACAAAGTAGAGACAACTTGTATTCGAATGAAGAAAATGCACACTAATTTTCAATGTGGCATTTTCAATACCATGCATATAGTCTATAGATATAGGTAAATAATCTTCATCAAAGCTTTTTAGAATTTGAATGTAAACAAAGAGACAAAAAACCTCCTCAAGCATACCCAATAGTCTAGTACTCAAACATAAAAGCACATGGCACATTGATTTGTAACATCAAAAGGTTAGAACAAATTTGAGTAAATCATACATAAAGAATCAAATTTTTTTCACAAAATTGACTTACACTTCGCGATTCTGATCATAAAATGCATTCAGACTCATTCGTACATCTAATCCCTAAACATATACAAGAAACAAGTTTCCAAATTTAATGTGTACTTCCATGTGCCAACCAAGAAATAAATATAGGCAAAGCCAAATTTAAGTTTGTGAAACTTGCAAACTTACACAAGCAACATACATGTATGAGATAAATGTGTAGGCCTAACTGTTACTTTCTCAGATAACATTTTGAATACTTCTCATTGAATGAATGATGTGTACCTAATGCTATAACCATGTTCTCATTAAGGCATAGTGATTACACATAAACATGAAGTTGTAGATTATTATGCATATAATCACCCATGTAGATCTCTGAAACAAAGTATCAAAAGAGGCAACGATGTTGATGGCCCCACAAAACAAGATGTATGATTAATGAAGTTTATTGATACTATTGCTATGGCGTGGGTAGGTGTAGAACTGAATTCAACATCCTTTGACCAGCCTCCTCCTGTGTGTTAAGAATGATACCCTATGAAGTGCACAAATGAAAGTGCACAAACTTGTAAGATCATTGATAAATATATAGCGCATGAGTAGCATTGTTCAGAGAGAAAATATGAGAGGCGTTGACCAAGATTCAAGAATTACCGAGAGAAGATGTGAGGGGTGTTGTTCTAGAATTATTGATCTTGAAAATCCACTAGTTGATTATTCAGAGATTAATTACAGACTCAAATGCATATTCTATTAATGTCTAAGCAAAAGCAAAATTGTCAACGAGAGGAGAAAAATGATTTTAGATGCAATCGATGATTATGCAGAGATTAACTGCAAACCCAATTGCATATTTAATTAATGCCTCATCAATATTTCTCATTGCCCAAATTATGTAAATACAAACTTGTGAACTGGGGTAGGTATGGGGTGTTCCCACTTGCTTCTGATCAACGTCTTAAATTGGCCTCTTGGGAACTTAACCTGTGAATTCTACATTAACCAGAAAATCATTTTTTATCATGCATTGAAGCAACTATTTATTATTTCTCTAGTATGAAACATTCTAGATAAGAACTTGTCATTTCAGTGGTGATGGTGAATTTGGATGAGGATTTTGTGGGTGTGGGTGCAAGAGAAACCATTAACTACCTGCATTTTTTAGGTCCAAAATTTGTGCCTACATTTATCAGCTGCTTTAGGAAATAAGCACTGGGCATGGAAGAAAATAATATAAGCAAAGATTGCACTGTCGAAAAAGGATGATTGGCTGCTAAGAGTTACACTCCCTTTAAATATGTGTTTTCAATCAAAGATGATTAAATTATGGGAGGGACAGATGGGAAAGCTGATGGGTGAAGTCTATTTGGTAGAATGTCTGAAACGAATGTTATCCCATGGAATGTAATTAAATATAGGCAGTTAAATACACAAATATTAATTGTTGTTTCTACAGAGACAATCTACCATTCATACTCTCACAACCATATCTTTAGTAAGAAAAATGAGGAAACAACCATGTGGTGGGGCACATGACATGTAGGATAAAGATGCCATTTAGTGGATTTTCCATCAAACACTAGATCAACACAACAAATAATGTACTTGTGGAGATATGAGATACTGATACTTAGAAGGATTTATACCAAGTACTAAACCAAGACTAAAGTCTCTCAAGCTAAATTTCCTGTAATAAATCGTCGTGGAGTAATAACATAGTCATTAATAAATCCAGTTAGAAGCTCCCAAGTGAATGCAATTAGTAGGAGTAAATCCAAATCCCACAACATTAAGCAATGGACATGTATGAAAAAACGTGGGGGAATACAAAAGGTGCACATACAACTTGTTTAGATGGCTCAGAGAAGTAATGTTCTGAAACCAATCCCCACATATAAACACTAAACCAACATTTTCATTAATAAGTAATAATATAACAGTTTAAGAAAGGAATAAGACACGACAAAAGGAAATCGAGCCATGTATAGACCCCCTCTCTCTCTATTTAAAAGAACTAAAATGATGACAACAACTTACCTCTAGATTTTATCTAGATTGTATCAATGACATGATGAGGGGTGAGAGATTCCCTCAAGCCACAAAATTCCTATTTTATTTGACAGAAAGTAGAATGAACAAATTTCAAATACAAGTAAAATAGAAGTAAAATGAATTAGTTGGCCCTCCTTCTAGCGCCATTATGTGGATGTGAAAATTTGCAAATGGCTAAAACTCTAAACAATACATTAGCATGATTAGTGTTTTAAAATAAAACAAAACTTCAACATGCTTATGAAATAATACATCATGCTTCAAAATGCAAACAAATGACAAGATAACTAAAAGCATATAAAATATGAAGTAAATCTTATCTCATAGTGGATTGGTGCTTCTATGGGAAGAAGCCCTTTCCAAATCCTTGATAAGCCAATGATGAAGATGCAATGCTAAGATAATGGACAAATTTAGCTTTCAATGTGAAGAGAGTAACTTTGCATGAAGTTGTAGATGATTGTGGATGATCAAAGTGAAGGATAAGCTCTCCATTTATAGAAGATGTTGATGAGAGAAGAAGAAAATGGGATGAATGTGGGATAAAAACCCAACCAATAAGAAGGAGCCACTTGTCACCATGTGAATGGGCCAAAATGTGCAAGTTTTGATGAATGTGCCAATAAATGACATTAGGTGGCCTTTTCAAATTCGAAATTTGTCTTGTTGGAGGGAGAAGAAAGGGTCTTAAATGCCAAGTGGGGGACATGTAAGAGGGAAGTTAATGCTATGTTGGAAGGGACAAGTCATTTGAGAGGGAGATTTGAAATGAGGGAATATTCCAGTTTTATGCCATATTGATGGAAAATGAAGATTTAATAAATTAATTAAAAACATTTATTTGTGCAAGTGGGAAAATCTAGGGGATGGGACTTGCATTAGATTTACGCTTAATCATGATTTAGTTAACTTAAGTGAAGATTAGGTGATTTGACTTTTTGACTTAGATTTATGGATTAAAATAAATAAAAAAGAGATGGAAAATGATTTAGAATTAGTTAAATATTTTGATTTATTTAACTAAAGGGGATAATGTTAGTGTTATAGATGAATTTATTTAATTTAAATGGAGGACTTTAAAGATTAATCAAATAAACTTGATTTATTTGATGAATGGATGAATATGAATGAATTAAATGCATGATGCTAATTTTGCGTGTCAATAGGGTCCTCACTAAGTTGTGGCCGACCTTGGTTGATTCACATTGATAATATTTAATATTTTGGACTGACAATTTATATTCATTTTATTATTTCTTTGTGGCCGACTTGTAGCAATGAAATTTCTTGTTGCGGATATATAAGAGTGATTGTTTATTCAAATTTAAGCGTGGAAAAAGGATGCCAAATGTGTGTGTGCATTAATAATGTTCTAAATAATTTGAAGGTAGAGCAGGATGTGAAGAAGAGTGAAGAAGAGTGGAGAAGTGTTCATGCGCTTAATTGGAACTATAATCAGGCATTAGCAAATGATGTTTTCTCAGTTCAAAATCTAGATGGATATAATCCAAATCTATTTGTAAGATAGTGTGTCTTCCTTTGTAATTGAGCAGTGAGCTCTAGGCAGTGTGCTTGAATGCATGCACATTCCCCATATTTCATTTTCATTAACTTTTAATCGGGTATAATCTTGTGGACTGACCTCCACTGTGGTTTTTCCCCTAATAGGGTTTCCACGTAATACATCCTGGTGTTATGTGTGTTTCTGATGTGTTAATGATTTATATTTTCATGGTTAATAATTAGATCAGAGAATAAGGTTAATAAGTTGAATAAATTTTGAATTTCTGTGACAAATGATTCACCCCCCATCTCAGTTGTTTTTCCTTGTATTTCCAACACTTATACCACTCCACAAGTCACCACAACTATGCATCAGGTTAGTTATGTGGCTCCTTCTTTCGCAATTCCAACTACCATTCCTAGTTCTCTTATGGTGTTGCAAGTCCCCTCCGCTACCTTCACCCCTCTTAGTGTTCCTTTCACTTCCCCTAACATCACATACACTCCATCACCATTTTCCCTTCGACCCCAAACCACTTACCCCGAACCTATTCTTACACAAATACTTACAACTGTTTGATTCATGCAACAATAACTTTCCACCATTAGCCAAGCTCAAACCACTCCACCCACATATCATGTCTGTAGTAGCCCCTTATCCTTAGAAATATTACGAACCCTGATGCCACAAGGGATAGAAATTCCTCAGTTTGGGAAATATAGAGGTAAAGGAGACCCTATCAACTATGTTAATGCTTATATAGCCTTATGCAGTGATTTTGTCCTTGATGATAAACTCTTAGCCAAAAATTTTCCAAGGACCTTGAAAGATACTGCCTTAGAGTGGTTTTCCAACTTTCCTAATCATTCCATACGATCATTCAATGAGCTTGTAGATTCCTTTGTAAGTCACTTTCAAATTCATATGACCCCTAAAAGGATAATGGATGACCTAATGCGTTGTAGACAAAATGTCGATGAGAAAATCACTAATTTCATTTCACGTTATCAGTCATTGTATGCTCAAGTAGATGTAAAAATTCCTGATTCACATCTGCAAAAGATGTTTATTGAAAACTTACACACAAACCTTCAAGATAAATTAACTATGATGAAATTCCCTTCATTCATTCACTTATGCACAACCCTGTGTGAATATTATAACTTAGTTTCAAGTCGTGATTCAAAATGCACTTCTAACCAAACTGAGAAGCCTGAGCACAACAATCAAAACAACACAAAAAACTTTCACAAACCAACTAGAGGATTTTTATAGTTCAATCTACCTCCACAACCACAACCAACCCAACCAATTCCAAACCAAGTGGCAGCTATTAAATCGGCGGTGTCTTATACCTATGGGGACCCAAAGAGACAATTTACTCCCTTACCCGATACCCTCCACAACACAATGAACCAATTGCTTCAACAACGCATGATCACTTTTCCACCCGTTAAACCGCTTGATCCCACCCAGTCATTACCACCCACCTTAAAACCTAATGCTTATTGTCATTTTCATCACCAAAAAGGACATGAAACCGAGCACTGCAAGAGCCTAAAACATTTAGTTCAAGACCTCATTGATTCGGGCCATTTGTCCATTGCGGGTGTTAATGATCAAGGCAATAAGTCCGTTGCACCCCCTAACCATAATTTACAAATTTTCACCAATCCCATGCCTAAACACAATATCTCATTTGTCAAGGCTAGTGAGCCTTCAAACACTAATGTAATAAATGTTAATACAAAAAATGAACAACATGATATAAATCCAACTATTACCCAAGTTAATCCTATGGATAAACTTGTGGGTGCGATAGACGTTATCCCTTGTAAGGGAAAAAATAATAAATCTCTTGATATCAATTTTTGTGCTAAATATATACTTCAAAAACTTGTTGATGGTCCTCTTTACATAGCTGGTAGAATCTATGATAAACCCACCAATGGGATATTGATAGATCTCGCCTGTGGTGAGAATGTGATCACATAAGAGTTTTTAGTATTACATGATCTTTATCAAGATGATTATAATAAACAACTACATGGATTAAGACATATACTTATTTTCATGCCCTACAATTGGATCGATCATACTCCCCTTACAGATAGGACCCAAAACTTTGGATGTAACATTTTTAATTATTCCACAATTGGATCAATTTTGTTTGTGGCTAGGCCACCCTTGGGTTCGCTCAATGAAATCGGTCCCCTTAGTGATTCAAAAGTGTTTGAAGTTTCCACATGGAAATGAAATATTTACCATACACCATAGTGGCTTTAATCCCTTATCCTCTAAAGGTAATTTTTCCTTAGAAGCCTTTGGGCCTGAATCTATGGAACCCATCACCCCTCGAAAGGACTTCTTTTTCATAACCTATCAAAAGTTCAAAGCCAAACACATAACCAAATTGTCTCTTAGTAACATGTCCCCACCCACTTCTACTCCTCCCATCATAGATGAAACCATGCTTCAACTTGAGTTCAAAATTGAGCAAACCATAGAACCTCATGAACAACCACCCTTAGACACTTCCCCGCCATCATTTAAATGACCAAGGGAAAATGAAACAACTCCCGTCATGCCTCTTTGCATTAAAAAATTGTATAAAGATAAAGAGAAAGTGGTTGACCCATATTCTTTGGTTTCTTTTTTTCTTCCCTCTTTGGAAGAAAAAGAACCTATGATTACTCAATCCGCTCTTACACCTCACCAACTTCAAAAAAAAATTAAATGAAATTGCGGTGCTAGAGAACGTAGGCGTCGTCGTCTCCTCACTCATTAGTCATGAATGGAAGAAAATAAAGAAAACCAACCTCTACTTCTGATAGATGAAATAGATGACCACCCTCCTTCTCCTAACCCTCCACAAGATAGTCCAATCCAAAATTCCCAAAAAAATGAACCAATCCAACAGCCACAACTTTTAATACACCCTTCCTTAGAAATCGCCCTTCATCCTCCTATTTTCATCAATCTTGATGATGATGATGATGCATAGATAGCCAAAATAGGTGAAGAAGTGCATAATTATTTAAACTCTTTATTTTTATCTACCACGAGCTTAAATGATAAATCCTCTTGACAAAGTGAAGAACCTAGTACAACTCCTAGTTCAGTGCTTGCAATTCTTCCTTTGGATAGTCAACCACCCTCACATTATACTGAACATGATTGGGAGGTGGATGACTTGTTAGATGGTTGAATCTTATTCACCTAACTATCCTTTTTTCATTTCTCTTGTCCTTTTTCATTTTTATGTGTGTATAGTGTTCCCTTGTATCATGTGTTCAATGTTTTCTCTCTCATCGTACACTTATTCTATATGTATCTCTCTTCTTCTATATGTTGTGCATTGTATTTTTCCTTTTGGGGATGACGCAAAGTGTAGAGATTCCCTATGTCTCTTCCATGTTGACCCAAAAGGTCCTTTTTCTTTTTGTTTTATGTTTTCCTTTTGGGGATGACACAAAGAGTAGAGACACCCTATGTCTCTTCCATGTTGACCCAAAAGGTCATTTTTCTTTTTGTTTTGTGTTTTCCTTTTGGGGATGAAACAAAGCATAGAGACACCCTATGTCTCTTCCATGTTGACCCAAAAGGTCCTTTTGCTTTTTTTTTGTGTTTTTCTTTTGGGGATGGCACAAGGCATTGAGATCAAAATGTCTCCTTCATGTTGACCCAAAAGCTTTTCCTTTTCTTTCACCTTTTTTTTTTCTTTTCGCTTGTGTTTTCCTTTTGGGGACAATGCAAAGCATTGAGACCACAATTTCTCTTCCATGTTGGCCCAAAATGAACTTTCTTTTTCTTTTGTTTTCACTCTCTTTGTGTCATTCTTCTAGCTCTATGTGCTTTGAGGAATGATGACAGTTCTGAGCTCTTTAATAAAAACATTGCAACAATGAACATGCTGACCCAAAATCCATAGATCCCTTATGTGTTTGGTGTGCTCTTTTATGGGGGGAAACTCCCTTTATTTATTTTTCATTTTCATTGACATGACACAACCTAACTTCAAAACATATGACTTGGCATAGGGCTTTCCAAGTTGGCTCTCATGTCTTGTTTTCCCTTTGCATTTTCTTTCCTTTGCTACTTTAAAGTAATTTTTTACAGGACAATGTGTACCAATTCCTTTAAAGTGGGGGGCATACATTACCATTAATTCATTTGAATCCTTGGTTCCTAGTGTAGCCTTTTCATTTCACACGATGCGTTTGTCACTTTGTGGATGACATCGGGTGTGATGTCCTTCATAAGTGTGATCTATCTTAGCATATTACATTCCTCTTGGTGGCTTGATGCAACACACTGCATCCCCTAAGTTGTGAATATACTATTCTTTGATTGGTCCTCTCGTGGGGAAATTAGACACAATTTTCCCTAAGTGATAGACCTTGCATGAACTTAACAAGACTCATTTAAACATATTTTTGATTTTACATTTTTTCCACCTTGCATAATGCAACTTGCATGTTTGTGGTACCTTGCTTTTTGTTCATGAGTTCTAAGAATACAAAGCTTTTCTTGTCTCATGAAGCATGAACCAAAATTTTTCCTTGTGGTTCCTTGTTAAAATTATCAAGAGGTATAACTTTGACATGGTTGAGCAGGAAGCCCATCTAGCGACATGAATTTTCCCCATAGCCACCTTTGTGTTTGTGAGTGCATACCAACTAGGGTATGTATCTCCCATTTTTGGGCTTTCTCACCCCACATAAATTAGAAGTTCTATGGCCCTAGAGTGAGTAAACTTGGGCCTTCTCACCTAGTGGATCATCATGAGTTCTATCACCCCAGAGTGAGTATACATTCTCAATTAGCCTAGATCTAATCCACAACTAGTTGGACAGACAATTGAAGCTTCATCTGATTCTCAACACTTGTGTGTTCCTTTTCTTATGCTTAGTTTTCCCTGGGATCTTCATCTTGGGGGCTTGATCATACCTCTTGATCATTGGCATTCCATCTTGCCAACGTAAGTGCATTTGAACCCTCCTCTTGATGTTCATGGCTACTTGAGTTTGAAGCAAGTTCATCCTCTCACTAAAGTGGGGGCTAAATGTGCCATAGAAAAATGACCCCTTGTCATTTTCATGGCCTTTTAGGTCTTTTTTCATGATGTTTGGTCTATTTTTCTTTGATTTTATATTGTAATATGGCTTGAACACACATATATATCTACTAAAATTTAATTAATGATGTCTTGTGAAGGTGTTGTGAAGTTTTGTAAAACATTTCTACACTCTTCTAGACTCTGTTCATTACAATTCACCTAAAAATCACCTTTTCATCACTAATCAAGTCCTATTTTGAAGTGTTGTAAAGTCTTGTAACAAGGTTTCAAGCTTTTCTAGGCATAACTTCACTATTTACACCTTTCTTATGCTTTATTTGACCCTTTTATGCCCTTATAAGCTTTAATTAAGTGTATTTTTGAATGTAATCCCAACAAACAACATTAAATACAAGATAATTCCTAACACCCATTTTCAGTTCCTAGGTGGGACCCATTCACTGTTGGTGTAATTAATTATTTAATTACACTTTATTAAGTTTACTTAATTAATAGGTAAGCTTTATTTAGTTGAGCTAATTTTAGGTCAACATTAGGTTTTACATTAGGGTTATGCATACATTGCTTTTATAAAGCAATTTATCCCTTGTAATTTATTAATTCCTGAATATTATTCATTTGCACATCTTCATGCAAATTGCTTTGAATTCTTCTATTTTTCTCTTGTGGAAGGTATTTTCTGGTTTGCATGTGTGATCTTGGATTCTAACATGGTATCAGAGCCTTGATTTGCAACCCCTTCTCAAATTTTAGAGAAATTCATTGCAGAGAACATTCGAGGTTCCTCGAGGGTTTCATGCCTTGAGCTCATTTATGAAGTGTTTTGGATCAGATCGGGCATCTCCATTGGATTCATAGCACTGGAAAAAGTCAAGATTGGCTTTTATTTCATTAATTTTGGTCATCGTTGAAGAAATATGTGAGGGTTTCAAGCTTGGTGATTTTTTGCAAGATATGGGGGTAGCTGATTTTTTGGGGCACTTTAGGCACAAATGGAGGTCACCATCGCATTTGCAATGGCCAAAAACCCTAAGAATGACTATTGTTTCATCAATTTTGGAGCAGTTGGTTTCTAAGGCAATTTTTTTTCTAGGGAGGTCGTACGACCTCCCCAACACGCACTCCAAGGCAGAAAAATAAAAATAATAATTTAAAAAGAATTTTTTTAAAGGGCCACCAACACCTGTAGTTCAAAAGGCAGCTACCACCATTGTCAGCCTACATCGCTAACTCACCATCGGCTCCAAGCTCAGCCCCCGCGGGCCCCTTTGCACCTATGCACGATCATATGGGGGACTGGGCACTATGCGCCCAACCCCTGGCCGTGTTCAGCCTCACCGCCAGTCACATGGGTGACTAGGGGCTCCACCCCCTGCTTGCTCGCCCCTTGTTGCACACAAGACCAGGGCCGAACATTTTTTAGCCCCTTGGGCTGCATGTAGGCCTTATTGGCCAAATTGGAGCACTTTCACTAAATCGGACGTAACTTTTGCATATGGTGTCATTTTTTTGCAAACAAGATACCATTGGAAAGATGATTCTAACGCCAATCTAGTGATCTAGGAATATTTTCTATATTTTTATCCAATTTTATTTTTCAGGTATTTGAACTTAGATGAAGCATTTTTCTTTTTTGAGGGCATATCTTTTGACTTGGTTATCCATTTTCACCATTCTCATGACATCGGAAAGATGATTCAATCCTCTACATAGATCTAAGGTTTTTTTTATCAAGGAGGTAGATGTGAACATTGGTTTGTGCATGCACTCTATTTTTGTTTTCATGCACCTGGTTTTCATTTTCTCTTTAATTTATGCATGTTTTTCATTCTCTCCTTTTACAATCATGGGGTATTGTAATAAATGAACTTATTTAAAGTTCCATCAGGGGGTTTATTTCATAATAATCTAATTAGAGTGTAGTTTCACTTTGATCTTGTTGACGGTGAAAATGGCATAGCAATAGTTAAACAAAATATTGCTATTATGTTTCTCCTGAAAGAGAAAGATAACACATGGATATCTTAGATCCCAAGGTATTTGTAGTTGGTTCTCAACTGTGCTGATGTTGTTCAGTGGTCAATGTAATAGTAATGTTCAAGGGGCCTACTAGTGTGAGCTTCTGGATTATTCTAAGATCAAGCATGAATTTAAACTTACTCTAACTAGGGTTTTTAAAGAAACAAAAAAAGATAGATCAGGGCTTTGGAACAAAAAAAAATGTTTATTCATCTAACTTAACTAGATTTTTTATCCCTCAAGGAACTATAAACTAAAACTGAAGAACAAAATTAACTTGTGATTAACACACAATTGCATTAATTCACAGTGCTGATTTCTACAATAGAGTACTAGTTACCATTTTAAATAAAAAACCAAAATAACATTCTATTCCTTGAAGGCCTCACAAATCAAATGATTAACTTAAGACAAACACCATTTTGAAACACAATCTGAAGTAGATTAAGATCTGGTTGCTTCTACTATTAGCAAAACATATAAGCAACAATTACAAAGCAGGCATAATAATCAGTGTACAAAAAATCTATGACTCCAAATTGTTTCCATTTATATTAAGAAAACTTGAAAGATACCTTATAGGCTTATGCCAAGTCTAATTCCTAATGAGGAAGATGAAAGAAGCTCCTATTACAAAGAATTAGGATGCAGCTATGTCTCCTCTATTTCTCTATGTATTCTAAAACTTCTTTTTATTTTTCTACTCTACTCATTCTATCCCCCACAAAGAGGCAAGAATGCCATATATATACAGAGTGTACCAAAAAGAATGCGCTATCCCCCTACACCAGGGTTTACAAAATATCTGCTTCTAGGAGAGTCGGCTCTCAGATCTTTTGAAAAGAGTTGGTTCTGCATTGAATGCATATGCCTGTTGTCCACATCGGTGGCAGGTTGACCTCAGGAGATGCCTTCAGATCTTTTGTGGCTGCAACATTTACTCCTGGTATTCGTGCCCACCCTTGAACTCCATTGGGGCCACCTTGAATGCTCTAAAATAATTTTTCCATTAATACTGATCTGCCTCTTGCCAGTGGTCACTACAGCTGTCCCCGCAAGTCATAGTTTCTTCATTCTTCTGGCCTCCTTCATGTTCTAGACTTATGTTGCATGTTGACCATCTTCTGGAGCATCATCGGGCCTCCCTTTTAGATCTGAACATTATCACTTGAGCCGATCCATCCCCCTTTGATATTAGAAGGAATCCATCTGGTTTGTGTTCTATCAATCTCCTTCAAGGTGGTAGTCAATCGGTCAATGGCCAATAGGTCATTCCTTTAGCTTCTTTTGATTGGTTAGGCATACACCATGTAGGATTATCAGGCGGTCAAAGGTTGTGCACATTGAATTGCATGTCAGTGAGACACTAATCGTGTCTCCCCGGTGCAATTTTTCCTCTTAACAACTATCGACATAGCAGGTGTTAGTCGATGAGACCCTTGGCGAGTTATAGAAGTCATATTGAGCTCACAAAGACTATCAACAAGATAGTCGCCAATCGGCATGACCTCGTGGTGAAGCCCCTCTTCTCTCGTCGAGCACATTCTGCATCGGCAAGACCCTACTGGGTTGGTGAGACTCCATGGCGAGGCCTTCTTCTCTCTCTGAGCTCAAAATCCTTCTACTTCAGCAGGGTTCCTTGAAGTCGGTGTGATGTCATGGCGAGGCATCAAAATCCTTTGGTGAGCCCATTTACATGTTGGGGAGACTACATTGTTTCGGGGAGATCTTACCCCAAACGTTATGTGCTGTTGTCGAGAGATCCCCGAATCACCAAGACCTTTCATCGAATTTTCTTTATTCTCGCCGGGCTCACTTTGTTTCAGAAAGACTCCTCACTGTTGGCCAGATGTTATGCCAAGCCCCTTAGTCCTTTAGGGAGCTCCTTCCGAGCTCAAATTTATTTTGGTGAGACATTTTAGAGTCGCTCAGACACCATGCCGAATGCATCCAATCTCCCCGAAGGCATATCCTATTGGCAAGACATAAAGATCTCACCGAGACCTGATGGTGATAGAATCCCCTTCTGCTGATACCTTCATTTGATGTCGGTGAGACAATCCCACATTGGGGAGACCTTTCCCCGATCCCTTCATGTCATATCGAAGACTGACCCTTCATGAAAATGGCACAACAATAGTTAAACATAATATTTCTATTCTATTTCTCTTGAAAGAGAAAGATAACACATGGATATATTAGCTCCCAAGGTCTTTGTAGTTGGTTCTCAACTGTGCTAATGTTGTTCAGTGGTCAATGTAATAGTAATGTTCAAGGGGCCTACTGATGTGAGCTTCTAGATTATTCTAAGATCAAGCATGAATTTAAACCTACTCTAACCAGGGTTTTTAAATAAACAACAAAAGATAGATCAGGGCTTTGGAACAAAAAAAAATGTTTATTCATCTAACTTAACCAGATTTGTTATCCCTCAAGGAACTGTAAACTAAAACTAAAGAACACAATTAACTTGTGATTAACACACAGTTGCATTCATTCACAATGCTGATTTCTACAATAGAGTACTAGTTACCATTTTAAATAAAACACCAAAATAACATTCTATTCCTTGAAGGCTTCACAAATCAAATGGTTAACTTAAGACAAACACCATTCTGAAACACAATCTGAAGTAGATTAAGATCTGGTTGCTTCTACTATTAGTGAAACAAATAAGCAACAATTACAAAGCTGGCACAATCACCAGTGTATAGAAAATCTGACTCCAAATTGTTTCCATTTATATTAAGAAAACTTGAAAGATACCTTACAGGCTTCTACTGAATCTAATTCCTAACTAGGAATAAAAAAGAAGCTCCTATTACAAAGACTCAGGATGCAACTCTGTCTCCTCTATTTCTCTATGTATTCTAAAACTTCTTCTTTTTGTTTTTCTACTCTACTCATTCTAACCCCCACAAAGAGGCAAGAATGCCATATATATATAGAGTGTACCAAAAAGAATGTGTTGTCCCCTTGCATTAGGGTTTACAAAATATCTGCTTCCAGGAGAGTCGACTCTTAGATCTTTTGAAAAGAGTTGGTTCTACATTGAATGCGTTTCCCTGTTGTCCATGTCGGTGGTGGGTTGACCTTAGGAGAATCCTTCAGATCTTTTGTGGCTGCAACATTTACTCCTGGTATTCGTGTCCACCCTTGAACTCCATCAGGGCCGCCTTGAATTCTCTAAAAGCATTTTTCCATTAATACTGATCTGCCTCTTGCCATTGGTCACTACAACTGTCCCCGTGAGTCATAGTTTCTTCATTCTTCTGGCCTCCTTAATGTTCTAGACTTCTGTTGCATGTTGACCGTCTTCTAGAGTATCATCGGGCCTCCCTTTTAGATCCAAACATTATCACTTGAGCCGATCCATCCCCCTTTGATATCAAAAGGAATCCATCTAGTTTGCGTTTTGTCGGTCTCCTTCAAGGTGGTAGTCAATCGATCAATGGCCAATAGTTCATTCCTTTAGCTTCTTCTGATTGGTTAGGCATATGCCATGCAGGATTATCAGGTGGTCAAAGGTGGTGCATATTGAATCGCATGTCGGTGAGAAACTAATCGTGTCTCCCTGATGCGATTTTGCCTCTTAACAACTATCGACATACTGGGTGTTAGTTGATGAGACCCTTGGTGAGCTGTAGAAGTCATATCAAGCTCACAAAGACTATCGACAAGACAGTCCCCAGTCGGCATGACCTCGTGGCGAAGCCCCTCTTCTCTCAGCGAGCACATTTTGCATCGGCAAGACCCTACCGGGTTGGTGAGACTCCATGGCAAGGCCTTCTTCTCTCTCCAAGCTCAAACTCCTACTTCGGCAGGGCTCCTTGAAGTCGGTGGGATGTCATGACGAGGCATCAGAATCCTTTGGTGATCCCATTTTCATGTCGGGGAGATCTTACCTCGAACTTTATGTGCTGTCGCTGAGAGATCCCTGGGTCGCTGAGACCTTTCATCAAATTTTTTTTATTCTTGTTGGGCTCACTTTGTTTCGGCAAGACTCCTCACTGTTGGCCAGATGTTATGCCAAGCCCCTTAGTGCTTCGCGGAGCTCCTTCCGAGCTCAAATTTCTTTCGGTGAGACATTTTAGAGTCGCTCAGACACCACGCCGAATGCATCCAGTCTCCCTGAAGGCATATCCTATTGGTGAGACATACGGATCTCACTGAGACCTGATGGTGATGGAATCCCCTTCTGTCGATGCCTTCATTTCATGTCAGTGAGACAATCCCACATCGAGGAGACCTTTCCCTGAGTACTTCATGTCATATCAAAGACTGACCCTTCGGTAAGACTTTTTCATTTTGGCCATACCTCCTGCTGAAGGAAAAATTATTGCCTGGCTCAGAACTTTGGTGGGACCTCCTTCTATGCTTTGTTGGTGAGACCCGATGCACTTGCCAAGACATCTCCCCGCCTCAAGAATTTCTCACTGAGATATATCCTTGTCGGTGATCGACAAGACTTAAGGCACCCGGTAAGACCACACATCAATGACACAACTCTTGCCAAAGGGTCTGCTCCTTATGCGGTAGTTGGTGAGACATGAAGAATTTTCCAAGACTTCTCCTAGAAGAAAAATCTCTTGTCGATATGTGCATCCCTCTGTCACCGGTCGGTGAGACACAAATATCTCACCAAGACCTTTTTCCGAAGGAGACTTTCATGCTGATGGGAAACTCTTAGTCGCTTGGACAATGATTGATGTCTTGTCGATAGGTATCTACATGTGAATTCCAATCACTGTGACATCCCTGAGGTCTTGCCGATAGGCAACATAGACGCCTAGTAACAAAATGCACTATTAGTCGGTGAGACATTTGCAAGGTCTTGCCGACTTTCTCCTTAGAGGAAAATTATGACCAACTGGATTGAGGAATACATTCCAACTGAGCTCCCTTGGTGAATATCATCATGTGTGGGATTTGATCCTGCAAAATAGAGTCCCCATCAGTCCTTAGAAGCACATAAGATATATTATCCTAAGATACACTATTGTCTATGATAATGTCACCCAATTTCCAGCAAGAAGAAAACCAACTCAAGCTGAAACAAAACCAAAATTTAATAGAACCAACAAACAACTGAGGAAGAAAAATAGAAGAACCCCAAGAGCAAAAGAAAATAACAGAGGCAAAGAAACCAAAAAGAAAGGGGGGGACCCATTTTGTTCCAGAATTAAATGAGGTGGTTATGCAAGGCATAATAAATCTCTTCTTCATATTGATGACAATGTGCATGAGTTGTATATGGATTCTGTTGTATCTTTTGGCCTCATCTTGATCATAGCTTGATACATTTTGGTTCCAATCGGTTCACATCTCAGATTGAGAGCCTATGGTTAATGATCCTTAATCACATTAGATTCACATTGGGTCACATCTCAGTTTGAGGGCCATTCATTTTGTGGTTAATGTTCCAAAATCTTCGTGGTACTTGCTCCTATGGATCAGTTTTAGTCACAGTTTGGCATTGACATCGAGATACACGTAGCTTCCATATTCTTTCATCATATCATTCAATTTTATGGGGGGAATCATTTATACATCTACTGTTGCTTCATAGATTCTAGGGTTGTTCTAGTTTGTGAGTTTTCTAGCATTCTGTGGCATCGGGTCTGCTGTTGCATTATCATGAGTCCACTTGAGTCCCTCAGTGACTCTCATATGGTTTCTTGTAAATAGAGGTTTCTTTCCTTGCTTGCCAGATTCAGGATTCTAGTGTAACTTCACTAGTGTTCTTCCAATGCTTCTTTGCAGTAGGTCATCTCATTGAGGGGGGATTTGTCCCACTAGGTTTTCTCTTCTTTCCCATTCATTGCATTTGTACATGGGTACCTAACATGGACTAGTTTCTGGGACCCATTCATGCATTCATCCTAGCATTAGGTGTATGCTTTTTTAGTCTCCCTAAGTTGCACTTAAGGGGGGGTGTTGGTGTAATTAATTATTTAATTACACTTTTTAAGTTTACTTAGGTAATAATTAGTTTACTTAATTAATAAGTAAGATTTATTTAGTTGACCTAATTTTATGTCAACATTAGGTTTTACATTAGGGTTATGCATACATTGCTTTTATAAAGAAATTTATCCCTTGTAATTTCTCAATTCCTGAATATAATTCATTTGCACATGTTCATGCAAATTGCCCTTGCTTTTTCTGTTTTTCTCTTGTGGAACGTATTTTATAATTTTCATGTATGATCTTGGATTCTAACATTCGCCATGAGTGTCGAATGAATCTCCCTTGGCTCCAAATTAAAAATATTTTAAATTTTCTTTCGGGTTTTTATTCAAAATTACTTGATGTTGCCCTATGATGAGGTATTAACGGGTTACTAAGGCACATGAATGTATAAATAAGTGTTCACTCAATCACCTAATCACTTAAGAATTCAAACATCCTACAACATCAAATCAAGCACTATTCAAGCATTGTGGAGCATCCATTGATACTTTAGATTTTCATCAACAAGGGTTTGGTAAGTTGATAGAATTTTTTTATCATTCTCTTATATTTCATTATTTTATTAAGGGTTTTATTACCAAAGTGGGGTTTGACCAAGGCAAACCCCTATTTGCTAACCCTCAACCATTTTCCCCCTCTTGCATGTGTGTTTGCAGATCTAGGTATGCAAATTTAACAAGCATTTAGGTGATTGAAAATTGGTCAAAAATTCAACTAGGTGCTTCAGGTCAAATCAATCATATTTCAAGCTTGGAGAAGGTCTTTTGTTCGTTTCTTGTAGAATTGACTTCGACAACCCGACAAGAAGACATTTCCAGATTTGGTTTTGTAGAGTTGTCTCCTAATTTCTTAGAATTTTGGCAGAGGAATGATTCTCCACTAGCAGAAAATGAGTCCCACCTTAAGACTAAAAATCTAGGTTTTTTCAAATTCCAGATCCCGACAGTTAGAAACTTGCTTTTGATAGTTTTTCACTAGTAGCAGGACTAATTTGCCACCCTGGGCGAATTAGTCCCACTATTGATTTTCAAAAATTTTAGATAGCATCCAGACCATTCCAGATTCATCAAATCTTTCCCAGGTGCACTATGATTCATCCTTTCTCTTTCTGTTTTGCATTTATTCATCTTTTAGTTCATTGTTTGCATATCACAGTGTGTTTTCCAACATAGTTTACATCTTAGTTTTGCATTCATAATCATTCATTTAAATCACTTAATTACATTTAGTTCAATTCATTTATTTTAGATAACATCATACATAACATAATTTGAATGAACCCCTTAGCATTTTTGGCCCTACCTCTCTCCTTTTAGGTGAAAAACCCTAGAAGAGCTAGAGAAGTGCATTGATGCCAAAAATCTATGGTTCAGTGAAATCATGAGGTTGAAGCCATAATTTCTTATGTTTTCTTTGGGAAAATATGGATTTGAGATACAAGTCAAGATATTTATAAATCTCTAAGGATAAAATTCCTTAGGACAAGCATTAATATCAAGACTATCTTCAAAATATATCCTTATTTAAGCCAAAGTGTTTAAAATTTGAGGAAGATAGTGAATACTTGTTTTTGCATCCTTTTGGAACCAAGAAAAGTGTTAAATTGACTCACAATAATTACAACCCTAGGTTCAAAATGGCTATATTTGTTGAGTCCCCACTTGGATTTCTCCAAACACTAAACAATATGAATAGTTAGAGATTTGGCAACACTAGCTCCCCTCCACAACACACACTTCTCGAGACCAACAAATCTTAAAATCCTTAAAATTTGGAGATCAAAAGGATTCTTTCTATTTCTACAATTGAATAGTACAAATGTGTAGTGGCTTCAAGATGATCGTTCTTGCACCAACAAATATTAAGGATTTTTGGCTTCTAAACAAGGGTTCGTAGTAAGGGCTTCTAGTTTAGGGGGTGCAATGATAAAATCCATCAAGAGGTCTCCCAACCCTTAGAACAAGGGATTTACGCATCATAAAGATACTGGGCGAGAGCTATCACGTACTGCTTCCCATTGATCACAATTTTCATTGCAACCACACATTTATATCGTGGTTTGGAAGAGCTTGGGTTTAGCTCATTACCACTTGGGTTGTTCCCTCCTTTCAAAACAAGGAGGCAGGCCCTCTAAAGGTAAACAATAGTGAGGAAGTACATTCATAGTTTGATCATCTTTATTCGTATGAACAAAGAGACAACACACGCTATGCCTTTTCTCACACTTGCAAGGGTGTTTAGTTTTAATCCAAATTGAAAGGTGTAGGTGATTATACAAAGTGTTAAGGAATGTTTATGTTTCTCAATATTGACAAATGGAACGAGAGAATTGCATATGCATCCACTAATAACATTTTCAATCACAAAACATAGCAAATAGTTGTAAAATTTAACCCATCAAAGCAGTAATGAGTTCATTTTAAGCACCAAATGAAATGTTAAGTTGCCTTGTTCAATTTTAAACCGAAAGTAAAATGATGACATGAGGGCTCAGTTTTAACCAACTTCGAAAATGAATTTTAAGCCCAATTGAAAGTTAGTTGGTCCTAAGATTGTAAGTTTTAAAACCCAATGGAAATTTAGTGGTCCTAAAACATAAACCAAAGCAGCATATGATGGGTTATAATTGGCCCACAAGTGTCAAAACACTATTACAATAACTATAACTAAGAGAAACCAAAAATTAAAATTTCCAATTTTCTTTGGTCTTTTCTATGCTATAGTAAATCGTGTTTTTAGAGGCCTTGGGAGTGGAATTTTGGGTTGAAACTTGCGTTAGTCCCTAAAAATGGGCATGCAATAGGCAATCTATTTTAGGGATTGAATAAGTACTCTTGGAGAGCTTTCTGATGGTGCAAATAGATTCAAATTTCGACCACCGAGTAGAAAGTTATGTCCCCAACAAGTTGGGGTAAAATTTTTCCTAGTTTTTCTCCAAATCTGCAAAACCAGTTAGTCTAAAAAATAAAAATGAGAAGTCAGTGACATGTTAGCATTCAGATAAAGTCAAAAAATTAAAGAAAAATGCTGAAAAAAATTGTCATTAAACTTCTTACCAGAGTTGGGTGTCGCTGCACACGATAGCATCGCGATTTGAAATCTGGGCATTGCTCTGGTGAAGTTGGGCATCACTCTATAGAAAAAAAGAGAGAGCACAATAGTGCTGATATTTGGCCGAGCATCGTTGCACACAGTAGTGTTGTGATTTGAAATCCGGGGGCGTCGTAGTTTGAAATTGGGCTATCGCCGTTTGAACTTTTTGATACCTCTATATTAAATTAGCACTGCCGAATTTAATTAGTGTCAATTTTTCAAATTGGAGTGGCATCGCTATATGGTGACACTCTTCAAAGTGCGTTTCTCTTTGTGATTTGGGCATTGTTGTATCTTGCAAAACAAGCATAAAACAAAATTCAAGCTAAAAATGGTTAAATTAACGGTTGGCCCTCCTTCTAGCACTAGAATGTGAGATGAAGAAATGTCGGGGTGGGTCGATTACACTTGATCCATGATGAATCAAAGCATAATTTAGCCATTAAACCTCAATCTACCAAATAAGATCATTCAAATTTGAAAAGTTAAACTAAGCATTTATACAAGCTGAAAGTTATAAACTATGAAAACAATTAAATTCCTACTCTAACCCATTTGAAACTTATCCTATTTTGGAATTGGTGTCGTGTTGATGTGGAACAAAGACTCTTTCCTAATCTCGTGATTAGTGAGCTTGTTTCAATCGATTCTACGGAAGAGAATCGATGAAACCATTGTGATAAATGGATGAAAACCTAGTTTATGCTAAATTAACATGATGCAAGCTAAGTTAACATGATTTTATGCTAAAAATGAACTAATTATGCTATTGATAAGTTAATCTAAGCTAATTATAAGCTAAAAATATGGAAACCCTAATTCATATATAAACTAAGATGGATGCATGGAATCCATTAATGGATTTTCTAAGATATTATGCAATTAGAAATAAACTAAAACAAGCTAAAAGTGAGTAAATTGTGAGTGTGAATGAAAGTGAGTTCAACAAAATAAGTTTGGAATTGAAAGATGGATCCATTTGTCTCCAAATAGTGTTCTATTTATAGGAGAGAAAATGAGAAATGGAGGGTTGAGATCAAAAAGATCAATCAACGGTCAAAGATGAAAGGAAGAAGAGGCATGGATCATGGATTCTCATCAATGAATGAAAATGCATTATGGGATTTAATCAAGGGCTCACACTTTCCTCAAACAAACACACTTTTGACCTGCTCACACAAGTCAAAGGTAACTTGTTCAAAAGGTTAAAGGTTAAAACTTGCATTAGAAGCTAAGTGAAAATATCCCTTTTTCAAATGATGAAGGAATAAAAATATTCCTTGGAATATTCATTTGGGTGAGGATAAAAGGCATTTTACAAATTAAAAGAAATTCTTAATTGTGCAAAAAGGGGACAAGGAATATTCCATGGGAATATTCCCCTTTTAGAGGAAAATTAGTTTAATTTCTAATTAAACAAGGTTTAATCATGCAATTAGGGGATTTGAAGAATTAAAGGTGATATTAAATTAAATTAAACAATTTAATGAATGTGGGGGGGATAGATGAAATGGTATTTAATTAAATAACTTAGGGTTATTTAATTAAATAAGATGACTCAGGGAATTAAATTAAATACTTTGATATTTTTAATTTAATGAGATGAAATGTTAGCATGAAGGGGGATGAATTAACTCAATTAAATTAATTTGGCTAATAGATGAAAATGATGCAATTAATTAAATTAGCTAGGTTAATTTAATTAATGAAGTGAAAAGAGGACGGGTTAAAGAAGAAATGATGTTAGTAAATCTATTTCAAGTGTATGATATCATTTAGGACATTTTTCAGTGTCTACAGTGAGCAAAACATTATCTCTGATATAGTTCAAATCTATATTCTATTGTTGTTCCTGGTTTGGTATACTGTGTGGGAGACTCCACATTCTTCCATGGTGAAAACTCTTATGTTTTAGTTTTGTTAATAGTCTCTATGTTGGTAGTATGACAAGAAATTAATGTATTCTCAGATCTGAAAGGTGTTTTATTTGAGGATTATTTGTTGGTTTGGAAAATTATGTTCTAGTCTTGGCCGAATCAGCATATGCAATACATTATGAAGACTAGTTATGCTTTATGGATGATAGATGACTTGGTGTAATGCACTACATGGATAAAATGTTTAAATCATATATGGTGCCGACAAAGAAAGTTTTGATTATTTTTTTCATCTAATTAAGCCAACCTAATTGATGAATAAGATATACTTGTATATATATATAAGATGTTTTGAGGAATGAGATGAGCATGCGTAGTGGAATTGGATATATGGAGTGAATGTGAAATGCGAAGAGAAGGTGTGTGAATATATGAGCCTAAATGCTTTATTAGTTGTGGGTCAGTGCAGTTTTGTTGAGTGACTACTATATGGAACAATACTTCATATTATGAGCTTCATTAGAACTGAACCCTGCATGTTGAAGGTGTATCTTATTAGTTCAATCTTTTGGCAGTAAGCCACTATCATTGTATCTTGGTGGTTAGCCATCTTTTGTACTCAAGCAGTGAGCCTTTTCAAGGATAGTGAGCCCTGATAGTGAGCCCTATAATATTTTGTATCTAGATATAATATATATATCTTGAGTTAACTCACACTGTGGTTTTTCCCTTTTTGGGTTTTCCACATAAAAATCTTGGTGTTCATGTGTATGGTTGCACTAGTTTTTTTTATGTTCCTTCTTGTTGATCCGTCAAAATTGAGATAATGTTAAGATGGATTTTATTGTGGTTTTATGGAATATTGATTCACTCTCCCCTCTCAGTATTCTGGATGCTCAACACATGTGATTATTGAATATTTTATTCCATGTTTATGGTTTTTCCACTGGGCGTGGGTTTTTCCAAGTGGTTTTTCTTGTTGTTTTAGGATACCATTTGTGGTATTCTCTCCCACAAACTTCTATATATTGGATCCTTGAGATGGTGATTTAGTATGAGTTCTTTGTAGGTTATCAGGACGATGAAGTGTTGCCAAATTACAGAGAGGATTGCTGTATTGATGTACTTCATTGAAGATTAATACAAACTTTGGATCTCTTTGGGTGTGAAGGTTTTTCTCGCAAGGGTTTCTCCGCATATATCTTGTCACTTGTGATGATTACTTATGGTATTGCTGATTTTTCCTTTATTGTTCCAATTGTCAATCACTTAATCATTTTATTTTAATCTTGCAAATATAATTTCAAATTTGCAACCACATATTTAAGTTAATATTGCTACATGTTATACCTTGATTTTCAAAAACATCTAAGCTTTTAAATGATTACATCTTTGATGATTCCTTGATTGTTTGATAATATAGTTTCCCTCCCACCATCCCCTCATCAACCAATGAAAGAAACCTACAAACTTTTGAATCAAGTTCCCCTCCTTGTGACAATGCATATAGTTACACCATTAAAAAATAGAACTTGCATCACAAAATGTAGCACCACCTCTAATCTTTAGTTTTTTTTTACTAGAGCTCTCTTCTTACATGCACCTGCTCCATTGTTCTCCCTTTTTCCGTGCCCATCTTCAAAAAAATACAAATACAAGGTACACCCCTCATTTCATGCATTCTATTCAACCAATAAAATATACAAGCATTCTTAATTTGATTGGTGCAATTATTTGATCAAATGAGATGTTGAACCATTCTAATAGATTTTTCTTGTAAGTGTAGACATTGAAAAATGTCCCAAGCCTACGAAAAACATTTTTACACTAATTTGCGTCTTTCCCACATAATTAATTATTTTTTAATTATTTAATTATTCCTTAATATCACTTTCTTCTATTAATCAAATAATTTTATATTATTTAATTAATTCACTTTATCTTTATTCTTCTCAGATTAATTAAATAAAATTTAATTTATTTAATTACGCCACAATTACCTTTTAGATTTATTTTTATGTGTTAGAGATGATGGTTGCTATAGGAGTGTGGTGCAGTGCAACTACTAAATCTATGTGGTATTTGCAACATGTATTATGAATTTTAAGACACACAATCAAAGGTCTTACAAGATTTAGATGCTCTTTGTGAGATTTTTAAACTTGGGCATGTTTAAGTACATTCTAAGAAGTGTTTAGGATGTGGTGTGTAGTCTTGATGACTAATTCTTAATTTTAAAACATCTTTTACATTAAGTGATACTCTAGAGTTAGAGGGAAAAAATTGTTTAATTTCATCCTTTGCACCATTAGTTAGCTTCTTATCAATGTATGGAATCCTACCACTAAAATCCCAAGTAGCATTTTGAAAAGGACTATCTAGTCTTGATCTTATTGCTAGTGCTTTTGACAATTTTTTTAGATTTAGGTTTAACTAAACACAAGTTTTCTTCAATAACCAAGCCTTTATTAATTGAATTCTTACTAATGAGAATGTTATTAATCTACAAGAAAATGTTTTATCTTTTTATTTACTAGTATTTCCAATATAATTTAGTGCATTAATAATATTTTTAACAATAATATTATTTTAATGAAACATTTTATTTACATGAATATTCAATTTCTTTAGTAAGGACCCAATTTTGTATGTATTTAGTAATTGTATGAAAGGTTGACATTGTTCAGTCAATGTCTTATTGGAAAAGTATTCATAGAATTTTTTTGAAGCACACAATTGAATAGCTCCTGATGACCTCTTCTATTCAAGACTTTCTATTACATTCATGTCAATTTCAACTAACCATTTTGGGATTCTTGAATGTTTTTTAATTTTATTAGAATCATTATAAAAATATGGATTTATGATTTCATTTTTATCTTCACAAAGGTCCTCTCTTCTTATGTGATTTGGAGAAATATTGAGTTTCATTGTTTGATGTGCTCCATCAATTTCATCAATGTTGTGAATGAGTAGATTGTGGAGTATGATTTCACTGTCATATGGTTCATATCCACATTCCTCAAGTAATTATTGACGAATTTATTCTTCTTCTACAATGTTACTATTATCAATAGGTGTTTCATCATATTTTGAAATATTTTTAATTTCATGTTCAATATTTTCATTTTCAGTTTCATGTTGAACATTTTCATTTTCAATTTCATGTTCAACATTTTCATTTTCAATTTCATGTTCAACATTTTCATTCTTAATTTCATGAACTCAACATTTTTATTTTCAATTTCATGTTCAACATTTTCATTTTCACTAGGGTCAGTGTAGGATAATAGGGGTCCAAACTAGGCCCTTAAGTGGCAAAGAAAATTTAAGAGACATTAGATTTCCATAGTCCATGTTCAATGAGAGTTCTTTTTTTTTTGGATTTTACTGTGTAAAATTTATTTGCATCAATGTTTTGGATCACACTCTGTGATCCATTGTCAAGATGAAAAGAGCTATAGGAGAAAAATGGGTGAATGCATTCACCCATTTTTCTCCTATAGCTCTTTTCATCCTGACGATGGATCACAGAGTGTGATCTGAAATGTTGATGCAAATAAATTTTACACAGTAAAATCCAGAAAAAAGAACTCTTAATGAAAATTTAGAAAAACAGAGCTAGGAAACTAGACATAAATATTTGAATAGGTTATTAATATAATTTGAAAAAAATTGTAAGAACAAAATTTGTAGAAAATTGGATGTAGTTTCTAAGATACTAGTCTTCTTTTGGAAAAAAGTAAATCTATTTGGTGAAATTTTAAAATTTCAATACAGGAGTACTAAATTTTCAAGAAAAAAATAAAAAGCAGGCATATGTTTGACCAACCTAAGTACAAGAAAAAAATAATATATTTTTTTGAAACATTCAATATAAGTAGAGGATACATTCCTAGATGTGCCACATTTTTTTCTAGATTTTTTTTGCAAGTAAATAATTAGTTATGATATTTTATTAGATTTTTTTTTAAAATATTAAAACTTGTTTGTTTGACCACCATAACTTGGTCAATTTTTTTATGAAAATCATATTTTTTTTTAATCCTATAGTATGGGAAGCATAAGATGTGCAACATCTTTCAGATTTAAAAAATGTGAAATCATTTAAAAATTACAATTTTCTTTTAATCGACCTATCAATCAAGACTTTAGTTAGTAGGATGTGCTGCATCTTTCAGATTCAAAAAATGTGAAATTATTTAAAAATTACAGATTTTTTGAATCATCCTATCAATCAGAACTTTAGTTAGAATGCATGTAGAAAATCAATAATAATTATCTATTTTATTCCAAAGAAGTCATATATTATATTAGTGGAAAACTAAAAAAAATTATCAATAAACCCTTTTTATTTTATCAAATTCGGATAAAAAAATATCATCAACCACTTTTGGGTCATATCGCCACTTTTTGGACCCCCATGATCCCACACTCACCCACTATCATAGTCAAATTTAATATCATTTAAGGTTAAATAAGAACATTCATCTTGAAGAGTGTTTAACATACCTTTTCTTCTAAAACAAGCCAATTAGAGGGATGGCGAAGCTACATTAGTTGAGTGGGAAAAAGAGTGAGGCTCCAAATTTGAAATATTCAAGTGACGATGATGGAAGAGACTCAAATTATGATGAAGACAATGTAGTTTTCTAGCTTCTTGAGTTTCTTTGGCTTGGGTTTTTGGTGTTGGCTTCCTTCAAGAGGTCGTTGTTTCTCCTCCTGGTGGAGGCTGCAATTGGTGTGTCTTGGGGGATTTCCTTTATTATGTAGCTTGATGCTCCCCTTCTCATGAGCCCTTCTCCTACTTTTGGGTTTATGGTGGTTTCCTCTCTCAAATTTGTGAAGGATTTTTTGGCTTTCCATGTGAAGGCTTTTTTGGGACTTCACATTTCTTGGTGTACCTGATGCTCTTGTTCTCTAAGGGTGTTGACAATTTTTTAGTTTTCCTTAGCTTTGCGGATCTTGTTGCTAGGGTCATTTGGTTTGGTGGGCTCATTTCTTTGTTGTTGGCAAGTAACTGTGTTGGTGTTGATGTTGTTGTTTTGGCTCGTGTTTAGGACTTTAAGGTGCTCAGGCGTTGCTGTGGCAAAGGGGGTGATGATAGAGGAGGTTTTCCTTCACTATCTTTGTCTCTATGTTGTTCTTAATGCATGGTTGGTTGCTTCTTCCTTCTTCTTCATTTTGAAGTTGTCATCCTTGGGTGTGTTGAAGAGCATATTTGTTGTCATGGTTGTCTTTTTTTGCACTCTATTTTTGGGTGGGGGAGTTGGGGCAGTCTCTTTGTCTTGGTCTACCCCTTTTATTTGGTTCATGACATCCCTATTGGATGGGTCTAATCCCTTGGGTCTTGTTGTCCTTGGTGGATGGACTTCGACTATGTGCTGCTGGACTTGGTGGTTTTGGGGGGTGGATGTTCTGCCCCATGGGGGTTTGGATATGTTCATAAATCATCTTGTGTGCTCGTTAGATTGGGGAAGTGGTGCTCTTCAATGGTTGCACATTTTTCTTTGGGTTGTGGAAGTTTCTACGGGTCTCCATAACATTGTTAGCTACAAAAATTGATACTAGAGAGGTGTTTTCTCAGACTCTTTGGAGGTCTAGTTGCTGTTAGAATCACTACTTATGTTTTTGGTTGATGGTTGGCTTCTTTGGCTTGTTTAGTGGCCACCCATGGTGGTAGTATTGTTGGGTTTGAAGGATTGTGAGGCCTTCTCTTGGTTGCTTTTGGGGAGTTGGGGGTGTTTTGCTAGTTCCCTATTGAAGATGGTTTTGTGGGGGGTTGGCCTTTGTGATCCTTTGAAATTTTTGTTCCTTCCCACAACCCAAGTGGGTTTGAGGTTAATGAGAATTGTTGCTAGTTGTTCTATTCTTACTTTCTTCCTGTTTCCTCATTTTGTGACTTTTATTGAGGTGAAGTAATATCCTTTTGAGGTGGAGTTTGTGGATCTGGTTGAAAGTAGTGATCTTCTTTAGATGGCCTCCTTTTTGGCTTCTTCTTCTATTGAGGTGAAGTTAGGTGCTATGGGTCTGGTTGGAAGCTCCATTCTCTGGTTTTCTCAGTTTTTGTCCCTATTGAGGTGGAGTCTGTGGCTTTTGGTGAGCTTTGAGTTCATGGAAAAGGTGTTTATGTGATCCTCTCCAATAGAGGGGAGCTCTTTCTTTCAGTGATGAAGACTAAGTTGGTTTCTTGGTTTTTCAGGTGTTTTAAGGGGAGTTCTTTGTCTTTAGTGCTACCTGGTATTTCTCGTATTGAGGTTGAGATTCTCATTGGGCTATTTGTTTTGATTTGTTGGTTTTCTACTACTTGTGGGGTCTGTAGTGATGGGATCTTGGTTTGCATCCTATGTTTGCTTTGTAAGTTCTTTCTGGCTCTTGGCCTATGATGTTTCTTTGGATTTAACTCAAGATTGTTGTTGGTCCTGAGAGTTCTATCACTCCTGGTTCTCTGGTGACCAAATGTTGGTTGTTAGTCTATTGTGTGACTGTAGTGTTTTCGTTGATGTTGTTTCTCTATTCCGTTGTAAAAGTGTGATACTTTAATGTTTGGAAGTTTGCTTTTCTTAGCTTTATACAAGGTTCTCGGTCCTTTCAAAACCATTCTTACCTTTTCTTCTCACCCTCTTCCTTGATCTATATTTTTCCCTAGCCACTTCAATTTCATCCACTCGAAGTTTCCTCTTTCTTTAGGATTTATGATGACTATTGGTCTTCATTATACAAAAAAGCACCCTAATGATTAGTAGAATACAATTTTGTGTAAAATAGTGTACAAAAGAAAGATTTTGTCTAGATATCAACCAAAAATCCTAAGGTTATCAACAATAGAGTGCTTGTGGGGGCTCTTGCTATGCCCAAAGTGGCTCTTTGCCCCTTTTCTCCCCTAAAACAAAATAGATATCCATTTTTAAAGAAAAAAATGGATATCCATTTCTAGAAATAAAAAAATGAATATATATTATATATTATTATATTGCAATAGAATATAATATTATACTATACTATACTATACTATACTATACTATTATAATATAATATAATATTATAGAATTATATATTATATTGATATTAATATATATTAAATATTATATTTTATTAAAATTATATTAAATTATATGTACACTAGGCAAGTGAGGCATACAAGGAATAGCAATAGAGGAGACATAGAGAGAAGTAGAGAGTGAAGGAGGGAGGGAGGGAGCCGCTCTTAGGTAGAGAGAGGTAAGCTAAAAGGGATACAAAGACGGTTAGGTCTAGAGAGAGAGAGAGAGAGGGTGGGAGGAAAGGAGAGAAGACATAGAGAGTAGTGAGGGAAGGAGGGAATTAGGGAGGAAGACACAAAGGGACAGGGAGATATAGAGTAGAAAATGGAGTGAGGGAGGGAGGGAGAGGTGGAGATAAAGAGGTAGGGTGGTAGGGAAATAGGGAGAGGTAGGTAGAGAGAGAGGTGAAGATGGGAGATAGAGATAAGTAGAGACAAAGAGATAGATAAGGTGGGAGGGAAGGGGGGAGAGAGGTAGAGAGATATGGAGAGAGAGAGAGAGGGAAGGATGGAGGAAGTGACAAGTAGGTACTGAGAGAGAGAGGTAGGGTGGGTGGGATATAGGGAGAGATCTAGGTAGAGAAAGAGGGCGAGTGGAGATAGAGAGAAGTAGAGAGGGAAGGTGAGAGAAGTAGACAAGAGAGATATAAAGGGATAAAGGGGGGATGAGGGAGGGAAAAAGTGAGAGGCAGGTAGAGAGATAAAGAAGTAGAGAAGAAATGAGTGAGAGAGGTAGAGGTAGAGATAGAGAGTTAGGGTGGGAGAGATATGAGATAGGTAGGCAGAGAGAGATGGATATGGGAGGTAGAGAGGGATGGATATGGGAGGTAGAGAGAATTAGATATTGAGAGAGAGGTAAGGTGGGAGGGATAGAGGGAGAGGTAGGAAGGGGGAGGAAAGGTGTGGGGAGATGGAGAGAAGTAGAGAGGGAAAGAGTGAGATAAAGAGAGGTAAGGTGGGAGGGATGTACTGAGAGGTAGGTATAGAGAGGGTGAGGGAAGATAAAGAGTAGAGAGTTTTGCAAGTATGAGTAAGTTTGGTTGTGTTGTCATTAATATCAACATAGTACAAGTTGTTGCAGGTTGTGCATGTTTAGTTGAGATACTGATGAGATATTGTGAGTACATGGAGCTATCTTTATGATATTGCAGGTGTGTTGATATGATGAGTTGCCAAGTTCTTTTGAGAAAATTGTGAAGATAGAGTTGCGTGTGTTTAGAATGTGCTCCGGTTTGTGCTCCGCATTTCTTCTGTGTTGATCCTCTTCTTTTGCGGATTTGAAGTGTTGTTTATGGGCATCTATTGGTGGTATATCCTGGATTGTGGTTTCTGGTTTGATGGAGAGTGAAAGTTGTGTTCACCAGTGTGTGAATTGGTTTGGAAGAGTTGCTTTCATATGGATTGGGAGAAATATTTCTACTCTGCAGTCCTCCGCTGGTTGGTTCTAGGTCTTGCGGATTCGGTGGAAGGCTTGTTAAGGTGTTATCTATGTTTCGATAAACGTGTTCATGGTCTGGTGCTCTAGAAGTTGAGTTTTAGAGTTCTTGTGTGTGTCTATGCAGTCTGGGTGGACTGGTGAGAAGTGTTTTGTGTATGAAGGTTGTTGCATTTGTTGCATGATGGAATTGTGTGCCTCAATCCCACTGGCCTAAACCTCTAAGAGAAAAATTTCGGTGTGACCACTGAGATGTCTAACCAAATTACATAAGTGTTACTTTCATGTTTTTACTGCTATACCATTAGGTGATTGTGAGAGAGGTGTGGTAGTGCGGGGTTACCGCCACCCCATGGTTGTATTGAAGACCTCCTATAGTGGTGCAGTGTAGTCACCGCCACATTGTGAGGGTGTTGTGTCTTGGCTGTGGCTGAGCGGTGGGCATTTGAATTTATTTGGCTAGATGAAGGAGGATGACTTGGTTGACTACCGATGTGTTCGATGTTCATTGGAGGATCACGAATGAGCTGGAGAAGTTTTTTTGATGTCCAAGACCAATTGACAATTGGTTCAATAGAAGGAAAATGAATTGATCTACAGAGGAAGTTGAATTGTTTCCTATTAGTAGAGAAAAAATGGTATAAACATTGAACATTCTACAATAAGATAGAGAGGAAGATCTAAGCAAGGTTATGCTGCCGAAATCTCTCCATATAGAATGTCTTGATTGATATTTCATTGTTAATCTGCAATGTATAGTGTGTGAGAGTATTGTAACAGTGTGAAGTTTGTAACTGACTGAGAGGTTGATTAGAGAAATGTAAAAAAAAGGAGAGAGGGAAATATAATAGGGTTGCTGCTAGTTTGTCTTCAGATGGAACAAGATGTAAACTCTGGCTATGAGCCTAAGATTGTATTGTAACTCTATTTTTGCTAAATAATACAATGGATTGATCTTTTGGAGTGTGGGGTTTTTTACCCAAAAGGGTTTTCCCCACATAGATCTTTGTGTCCATATTTTTTGTCTTTCATGTTGGTTGATTCTGCAATTTCAATTTGTGCATAGTGTTGAATCTGGTTAATTTTGCATGTTCTTTTCTTAGAAGGGTTAATGTGGGAAATCAACTATGCTTGATTCTGCTTTGTGGAATAGTAGTACATTTCTTTGAGGAAATCTAATTGAAATTAAAGTTACCAAAGGCACTACTGATCTTGGATGTTTCTCTGAGATGATCAAGATTTCCCTACAAAGTGGTATCAAAGCCTTCTTTTGGTTGTTGGTTCTGGGTATTTCTCCAGTGAAGATTTCTTAGTTTTTCAAGCTTGAGGAAATCTAGAGGAATCAACTGATGTATTGATCCTTTAGTGAGTGGAAGTCTTGTTGTATTTAGAGATAGCACAAAGCTTGAAGGATGGTGAAGATGGAGACAATAAAGTTGGTCATGTTGAATTGCTGTGATCTGTGACTCCTAGTTGGCAGTGGTATAACCTTAATGTATCAGGTGGAATTTTTTGCTTGATGGATGTGTAGTAGTAATTCTCTCGTATTGGTTGTCTGTGTAAGAGCCCCCCTGATAATATGGAGAGGCGTGGGTTGTTTCTAAGCCATGGAAGAAAGTTCTTATGATGGGTGGTGTTTCTTAGTGTTGGAAGACATTGTTTTCCATTAATCTCAAATGCATGAAAGCTATGGAGTTAATCATTGGATGATTTGAAAGCCTCTAAAATAGCCTATCTTTTTCTTAGATGCATGTGCATATTGGTGGTTTTGGAGTTGGCTTGAAATTGGCCTAGGGTTCATGAAGTGTTTCTTTTTAAGGATGTATTGTACTTGCATGTTTCTTTTATGGTTTTGCAGGTTTTACATGGTCAAGAAAACTTGTTATTTAGTGGATCTACTGAAGAGCTATTTTCTAGACCCCTACTTCCTCGGGGTGCTACTAGATGAGTTAGTTGTATCTCTACTTGCATGATTTGCACATGATGAGAGAAGGTGTGATTATTTATTTGCATAGAAATGTTTGGTAATTGATTAGTCACTCATCATTTCTATGGTAATGCTGGATGGATTCCTAGAATTTGGTGCTTGATGTGGAAATTTTTAGAAAATTGGATCTGTACTTGATCTGGTCTTTTGAGTCTGGGTGTCTACATGTTTGTTCTCTTCTGAGACTTCATATTGTGCAAGACATTGATGTGGTAGTATGTCTTCATGTTTCATTAATTGGATATATGAGTTGTGCAATGATGTGGGTTGTCTTTACCTACTTGGTTGTTAAGAGAACTCAGATGTGGGCTATCTATATCCACATGATTTGATTAAGTGTTCATGAAGACTTGATAGTTGGCCTAGTCTATGGTCACTTGTGCATTGGTGTGGTTGTTTTGAGGTAAGAGGATGGATGATAAGTGAGTTCCTGGATATTCGATTATGGAGTCCTGTAGCATGGTGAATCTTCTTACTTATGAGGTCTTGGTTTCACTTGGGATAATTAGCAGTACAACTATATGTTTATGGACCTGGAAGTTCTTTTATGTTTTGAAGATTGATGGTCATGATGCTTGGAAAGCTTAGTATCACTATTTAGTGGGAGCTTTAGCAGTGACTATTAATAATTAGTCTTCTTTATTGTTGCAGATGTTACTAGGAGGAACTCTTTGACACTGTTGTTGCAGAAGGGTTCTTTCACATTTGCAAGGTCACTATTTGAAGATGGTTATCATTTTGAAACTGTGGAGGACTTGTGTGTTCTTTGGGTTGAGGTATTGAAGGTGCTTGACAGGTGGTGTTGGTTCAGAGCTTGTTTGTTTTATGTCATGGTATACTCTTGCTTATGCATTGGAGTTTTGACATTGTGCATTGCTCTTGAGACATTGGTTCCTTCACTTGGAGCCAAGGATCTCCTAAGGGGGGTTGCAAGATCACGATGTCATGATAAGTTCCTGATTCAGATGATTGGAGCTTTGACAGTGGTCTGGTAATTCTTTGTGTATTAGGCGCTTTGATAATTTTCCTAGTACTTCATGATAGTGCAGTGATGCATTTGTAGTTTAGCATGAGATGATCAGTTGCCAATACTCATGGATACATGGAGAATGAGGTGAGTTTATATTTGATGGTTTCTCTTGATGATATTTCAATAGAAATTATGAGAAGCCTACACCTTGGTTGAATGTGAGTTCAATAGAGACCTATGAGGAGATTTCTCTTGGATTAGTCATGATGAATTGCATGTCTTGGAGGAGCATTCTCATTCCCCACTCTTAGTCTACTTGGTGGTTTATTAATTGAGAGGTATTTCCGATTGTTTCTCTTAGGTATTTTATGCTTTCTTTCTTTGACATGGATCTCGAGCTGTTGCTAGATGGTTCTAGAGGATTCATTGTGAGAGATGGATAATATGTTTATCTCGTTGGGTTTTTATTTTTCATCTATGATGGTCATAGGGGATGGTAGTGGGCTAATTTCCTAAGATGGGAAATGGAGTGGTTTGATCTTCTTTGAGAGGCTTACATCCATATGTTGTGTTTGATATTGGAGATTGAACAGTTGGGTGTTGTTATGCTTTTCTCTTTGGGATGTTTTGAAGAAGGATCATACTTGTCACAGCTAGATTTTAGAGGTGTATGTAGGAGTATTTTCTAAAGGTACTGATGTGCAATGTTTCTCTCTTTGGTCTTGGTTATCTTCTTGAAGGTTTGATTTCATATCACATCAGTTTGAGATTTGGTTAGAGCTAGTGTTTTTCACTCAAGTTCTTGAGTGGTAACTTGGAAGTTATTTATCTCTTTCTTGTGTTGTGTGTGAAGAACTTGGGAAATCTATGAAGATTGATGGTGATATTTGTTCTTGCAGGTTATTAATTTGCATGTTGTACATATCATTGTGGATGTTTCCTGGATACTACATGGCTACATTTTCTATGTGCTATCATTGGTAGACTTGTTATGCTCTCAATCTTACAAATTTGGCATTTCTCATGCGGTGTGAGTTCCTAAAAGTGTTTGTTCTTCATCGAATTGTATACATGTGGAGCTTGCAGTTGTAAGTACATGGGTTGGTTATGTTGGTGGCATAATTTTACTAATGTTTGATACCTTTAAGGTATGGATGATTGGATGATCTAGCACTTACTGTGTGTGCTATTTTTAGTCACGTGGGTTAACTAGTTGGATAGAAGTAGTTAGTCTGATTGTTGTTCTAGCTGATGTTTTTATCTTGTGGTTGATATCACTAGGATAGTTTTGCTTGTGTTTTTTGGATTGGTGCATATTCACCTTGGATTGTACCTTTATTCCATAGGTGGTATGTTGGAAGATGACAGGGACTGTTTCCTGAATGGTAGACATCTTAGATGTTGTTGTAGAAGTCTTGATGGAGCATGAGAGCATGTTTGAGATCTATGTGTTTTCATGGAAGACCGTGATTGGTTGCAATGTTGGACAGTTTGTTGCAGATTGTTCAGTAGACTGTTATCAGTGGAAACTTGTTGATTGGATATCCTAAATGCTGCTGATCAAAGACTTGAATAGAGCAAGGTATGAACTGATAGTGTCAGTGTAATCTCAATTGTTCCTGAGTGCTCTGGAGGTTCCAGTGTGATATACATCAAGTGGGAGATTGTTGGAATTGTGTGCCTCAATCCCACTAGCCTAAACCTCTAAGAGAGCAATGCCAGTGTGACCAATGAGATGTATGGAATAATTGCATAAGTGTTACTTTCATGATTGTACCACTATACCATTAGGTGATTGTGAGAGAGGTGTGGTAGTTTCGGGTTACCGCCACCTGTGGCTATGTTGAAGCCCTCTTACGGTGGTGCAGTGTAGTCACCACAACACTGCAAGGGTGTTGTGTCTTGGTTGCAGCAGAGTGGTGAGTGTTTGAATTTATTTGGGTGGATGGAGGACGTTGACTTGGCTAACCACCGATGTGTTTGATGTTCATTAGAGGATCACGAATGAGCTGGAGAAGTTTGTTCGATGTCCAAGACCAGTTGACAGTTGGTCCAACAGAAGGAAAATGAACTGATCTACAGAGGAAGTTGAACTATTTCTTTTCAGTAGATAATGAATGGTATAAACATTGAACGCTCTACAATAAGATAGAGAGGAAGATCTAAGCAAGCTTATGCTACTGAAATCTCTCCATATAGAATGTCTTGATTGATCTTTTGTTGTTAATTTTCAATGTATATTGTGTGAGAGTATTGTAACAGTGCAAAGTTTGTAATGGACTGAGAGGTTGATCAAAGAAATGTAAAAAAAGGAGAGAGGGAAATAGAACAGGGTTGCTGCCAGTTTGTCTTCAGATGGAACAAGATGTAAAATCTAGCTATGAGCCTAAGATTGTATTATAACTCTATCTATTGCTAAATAATACAATGGATCGATCTTTCGGAGTGTGGGGTTTTTTAACCCGAAAGGGTTTTCCCCACATAGATCTATGTGTCCATATTTTTTGTCTTTCGTGTTGGTTGATTCTACAATTTGAATCTATGCATAGTGTTGAATTTGGTTAATTTTGCATGTGCTTTTCTCAGAAGGGTTAATGTGGGAAATCAACTATGTTTGATTTTGCTTTTTGGAATAGTAGTACATGTCTTTGAGGAAATCTAATTGAAATTAAAGTTATCAAAGGAACTATTGATCTTGGATGTTTCTCTGAGATGAACAAGATTTCTCTACACTGCAAATGTATCTGAAGGCATCTGAGATGTGTTCTAGTGTATGGTGAAGAATGTTATGCGGTCCACATGTTATCCTCTTGTTGTAGAAGTGTGTACTTGAAAGTTCATTTGTGTTTTCATTAGGTTTTTCAAACCTAGTGTTTACACATCATGTGAAGGATAAGAGTTAGTTAAGGAAGCATGTGATTGATCTGAGACATTGTTTTTGGTCTTGGTTAAGTGTTGGTTTGGTCCGCTCTCATTCTCTTCCACTGCGAGAATGTTGAGTTGCCGACCTAATTTGAATTTGTAATTGAGGAGTGTGTAGCCGACCTTGGAGAAATTTTCTAAGGTTGAAGATGGTATAAATATATGGCAAGTTGAGTTGTTTTGTATCAATCAACCAAGTATGCCAAAAGTTTAAGAAGTAGAGTGTGCAAAAGTGAATTGAGGCAACAATACTTTAATGTGTTAGATTCCTGAAAGCAGTGAGTTGACGGTGTCTGCAATTCTTCTGATCAAAGCTGTGGATGTGTGCAATATTTTGTGGTGGATTTTTCTATCTTTTGTTTCTGTAGGTAGTGAGCCTCCTTTTGGACAATGAGTCCTATCTGTAGGCAGTGATCCTTGTATTCAGAAAGTGAGTCCTTTCTGGGTAGTGAGCCCTCTAGCAGTGAGCCTCTTTGTAATTTATTTTAGAATTACGTTATATTGTGAGCTAATCCTCACCGTGGTTTTTCCCTTATTGGGTTTTCCACATAAATTTGGTGTTTTCTGTGTTGATATTGCTTTATGTTATTTGCATTTCATGTTCATACTTAATAATATAATTAAGTGGATTTGAAGTTGATAAGTGTTTGAGATTTGTGATTGAATTTGGTGACAACTGATTCACCCCCCTCTTAGTTGTCTTGCACCTTTCAACATTGGTATCAAAGCATTGGTTCCTTGGTGAAGAGCTTAACCACTCAAGGTAGATCTGATGGTACACAAATTGGCGATCTTACTGTTTGATGGATTTGACTACAGTGATTGTAAAGTGCAGATGAGAGGTTACATAATCTCTCTTGGTTATAAGACCTGGAAGGCTATTGAGACAAAGTATGTTGCGCCGACAAGTGGTCCTACTTCTGCAAATGAGATTTCTACCTATGAGGAAAATGAAAGAGTGAGGTATGCAATCTATAGTGCCTTATCTAAGATTGAAAGAACAAAAGTTATTTCTTAGGGAACTACTTAATTACAAGTATGGAAAAAGTTAGAAGATATCTATGAAGGAAATGATAGAGTGAAATTTTCAAAGAAGCTAACAACTAAGCGCAAATATGAGAACTTGAAGATGGAAGAAGGTGAAGATATTGCAAGCTATTTTCAGAGGGTCGATATTGTAGTGAATGAAGTGAAAATTCAAGGTGGTACTCTGATTGATGAAGATGTAATGGATAATATTTTGATGACTCTACTTGAGAGTTACAATGATAAGGTTTCATCTATTGAAGAAGTGTATGATGCTAAGAAGTTTACTAAAGAACAACTATTTGGCACCTTGACAACAATTGAGATGAGGAAGTTTGGAAAGAAAGAGAAGACAAAATCAACCTTTAAAGCTACTAAGATAGAAGATGATCCAAATAGTGATGATTTAGATGAGTTGGAAGAAAATTTTACAAAGAATTTGAAGAAAGGTATCAGTAAGTACAAAGGTATGTTGTCTTTTAAATGTTTCAGTTACATGGAAATATTGGTCACTATGCTTCGAGATGTCAAAATAGAACTGTACATAAGAAGAACATGGATAATAAAGACAAGAAGGATAAGAAGTTCAAGAAGTTGTACTATGTCAGAGAAGATGCTAAATTTTTTGATGATGAGTATGATTTTGAGGGTGATAATGAATGCTTGTTTTTAGCCTTAGAGAATAAATTTGTATTTGCTAACTCTAGAAGATGTGCAAGGGAAAGTAGTTCAGAGAACAACAAGGAAGAGATGGAAGGTACTCTAGTTACTGCCTTTCATGCTAGACAGGATGGAGACTATTGGGTGATTGACAGTGGCTGCTCTAATCACTTGACCAGAGACAAAAGTAAGTTTAGCAAGGGCTCCGCAGATAGTAATCTCTATTTTAAAGTTGAAGGAAATAGAATGTTGATAGTGGTTGTGTATGTTGATGATATCATTTTTGGAGGAAATGAAGGTATGTGCAAGAGGTTTGCAGAGGAGATGCAAAAAGAGTTTGAAATGTCCATGATTGGTGAGTTGAATTTATTTCTTGGTCTTCAAGTGAATCAAACTAATAAGGGGATATTCATTTCACAATCTAAATATGTTAAAGAGTTGTTGAAGAAGTTTGGAATGGATGACTCCAAACTGGTTAGTACCCCTATGGTGACTGGATGCAAGCTGAGTAAAAATGACGAACTTGCTAAAGTTGATCAGAGCATGTATAGATCTATGATTGGCGAACTTTTGTATCTTATTGCTACAAGACCAGATATCATGCATGTAGTATGTATGGTTTCCAAATTTCAAGAAGAACCTAAAGAAGCACATATTACAACTATGAAGAGGATATTCAAATATCTTAAGGGAACTTTGCATTATGGCCTATGGTATCCTAAGGATACTAATTTTACCTCGAGTTCTTACAATGATGCATATTGGGCTGGTTGTGTGGATGACCAAAAGAGTACAAGTGGTGGTGCATTCTTTCTTGGTGGAAGATTGGTTTCATGGTTAAGCAAGAAATGTGATTCAATTTCTTTATCCACTACATAAGTAGAGTATATTGTTGCAACATCTTGTTGTACATAGGTTTTGTGGATGAAGCAAACATTGAAGGAAATAGGAGTGATATGCGATGAACCTATACCTATCTATGATAATACAAGTGCTATAAAAAATTCCAAGAATCTAGTAATTCATTCAAGAACAAAGCATATATCTATCAGATACCATTTCTTGAGAGAGAAGGTGTTGAAGAATGAAGTCAGACTGGAGTATGTGACTACAAAGGATTGGATTGCAGATATATTTACTAAGGCTCTTCCAAAGGATACTTTTGAGTATCTCAGGGAGAAGTTGGAGGCCATTGGACCTCCTTTGAACTAGGTGCACATGAAGGTGCATCAGTCTAGTGGATCTACAAATTCTTCATTTGTCTGGACTGATGAGTGGGTCTACTCCATAGGGGGAGTAGAAATTTTCATTGTTGTAGTATGAGTTGTGTGGGTGCACTCCTAAGGGGGAGTGATAAGAATTTTTGTTCCTTGCCATTGATGTCAAAGGGGAGAGAGAGTCTTGTGAAAATTAGTAAAAGGGGGAGAGAAAAAGAAGAAGCTAAAAGGGAGATAGAGTATTGAGAGTGCAGGAATGTTGTGTAGGTTGTCTAATCTAGAAAATAAAGGAGAGTTGTCTTTGGTGGTTTTTCACATCATGTGTTTCCATCAATAACAAAGGGGGAGATTGTTGCAAGTATGAGTAAGTTTGGTTGTGTTTTCATTGATGTTGTCATTGATGTCAACACAATATAGGTTATTGTAGGTTGTGCATGTTTAGTTGAGATGTTGATGAGATGTTGTGAGTACATGGAGCTATCTTTATGATATTGCAGGTGTGCTGATATGATGAGTTGCCAAGTGCTTTTGAGAAAACTGTGAAGACAAAGTTATGTGTGTTCAAAATGTGCTCTGGTTTGTGCTCCACATTTCTTCTATGTTGATCCTATGCTTGTGCAGAGCTGAAGTGTTGTTTATGGGAATCTATTGGTGGTATATCTTAGATTGTGGTTTTCGGTTTGATGGAGAGTAAAATTTGTGTTCACCGGTATGTGAACTGGTTTGGAAGAGTTGTTTTCCTATGGACTGGGAGAAATATTTCTTCTCCGCGGTCCTCCACTAGTTGGTTCTAGGTCTTACAGGTCTGGTAGAAGGCTTGTTAAGGAGTTATCTTTGTTCTAACAAAGGTGTTCATGGTCTGGTGATCTGGAAGTTGAGTTTCATAGTTCTTGTGTGTGTCTGTGTAGTCCAGGTGGACTGGTGAGAAGTGTTTTATGTATGAAGGTTTTTGCATTTGGTATGGATGTATCTAAAGGCATCCAAGATGTGTTCCAGAGTATGGTGAAGTGTGTTATGTGGTCTACATGTTATCCTCTTGTTGTAGAAGTGTGTACTTCAAAGTTCATTTGTGTTTTCATTAGGTTTGGACAACCTGGTGTTTACATGTCATGCGAAGGATAAGTGTTAATTAAGGATGTGTGTGATTGATCTGATACATTGTTTTGGGTCTTGGTTAAGTGTTGGTTTGGTACACTCTCATTCTCTTCCACTACGAGAATGTTGAGTTTCTAACCTAATTTGAATTTGTAATTGAGGTCTATGTAGTCGACCTTGGAGAAAGTTTCTAAGGTTGAAGATGATATAAATATATGACAAGTTGAGTTGTTTTGTATCAATCGATCAAGTATGCCAAAAGTGTAAGAAGTAGAGTGTGCAAAGGTGAATTGAGGAAAAAATACTTTAATGTATTAGATTCCTAAAAGCAGTGAGCTAACAGTGTTTGCAATTCTTCTGATCAAAGTTGTGGATGTGTGTAATTTGTTGTGGTGGATTTTTCTATCATCTTTTGTTTCTATAGGGAGTGAGTCTCCTTCTAGATAGTGAGTCCTATTTGTAGGAAGTGAGCCTTGTATTCAGACAGTGAGTCCTTTCTAGGTAGTGAGCCCTCTAGCAATGAGCCTCTTTGTAATTGGTTTTGGAATTACTTTATATTGTGAGCTAATCCTCACCTTCGTTTTTCCCTTATTGGGTTTTCCATGTAAATATGGTGTTTTCTATGTTGATATTGTTTTCTGTTACTTTCATTTCATGTTCATACTTAATAGCATAATTAAGTGGATTTGAAGTTGATAAGTGTTTGATATTTGTGATTGAATTTGATGACAACTGATTCACCCCCCTCTCAATTGTCTTGCGCCTTTCAATAGAGAGAAGGGGAGAGAGAGGTAGAGATAGAGGGAGATGGAGAGCTAGAACATTAGCAAGAGAGAGAGGGAGAGGGGGGAGAGAGAACATCAGGGAGAGAGGGAAAGAGGGATGAAGGGAGGGAGAGGTAGGTAATGAGAGAGAGTTAGGGTGGGAGGGATAGAGGGAGAGGTAGGTAGAGAGAGATGGAGAGTGGAGATAGAGAGAAATAGACAAAGAGGTAGAGAGGAGAGAGGGGAGAGATATGGAGAGATATATAAATGGAGAGAGGGGGAATGAGGGATGTATGGAGTAAGAGGTAGGTAGAGAGATATGGAGAGGGGAGATAGAGATAAGTAGAGAGGAAGGGAGGGGTGGAGTGAGAGGTAGGTACAAAGATAGAGAGAAGAGAGAGAGAGGGTGGGAGGTAGGGAGAGGGAGAGTGAGTAAGGTAGAGAGAGATAGGGTAGGAGGGATGAAGAGAGATGGGAGATAGAGAGAATTAGAGAAGGATGGGGGGAGGGAGGGAGGGAGAGGTAGAGAGAGACGTATGGTGGGAGAAATAGGGAGAGAGAGGGAAGGAGGGAGGAAGAGGTAAGTAGAGAAAAAGAGGGAGAGGGGTGATAAAGAGTAATGAGGGAAAGATAGAGGGAGAGAGGGAGATATAGAAGGGTAGGTAGAGAGAGGTAATGTGGGAGTGATAGAGGAATATGAGAGATAGGAGAAGTAGAAAGTGGAGGGAGGAAGGAAGAATCAAAGAGAGAGGTAGGTAAAGAGTGAGAGAGGTAGGGTGGGATGGAGTGGTAGGTCTAGAGAGAGATGTAAGGTGGGAGGGATAGATGTAGATATAGGTAGAGAGAGAGGGTGAGGGGAGATAGAAAGAATTAGAGAGGGAGGGGGAGAGAGAAGTAGAGAGAGGGGGAGGAAGGACATAGTTAGGGAGGGAGGGAGAGGTAGGTAGAGAGAGGTAGGTAAAGAGGGAGAGGGTTAATAGAGATATAGAGAAGTAGAGATAGAAGGTGAGAGAGAGATGAGGGAGAGAGGGATAGGTAGAGAGGGACAGAGAGATAGAGGGAGATAATGAGTGAGCGAGAGGTAGGTAGAGAGATGTATATGTTGCTCCTACTCCTTGTAGCTTCATTTGTACTTTGATTATAATAATTATGATAGAATACTCTCTTGCAAAAATCTATTAAATACATTTTAATAATATATTATATTATTATATACAATATTATATTCATATAATATAAATTATAGTACTACTTTTCTATAATACATATTTCCACAATGACACATTTTTTATTTATTTTCAAAAATTATAGTACTTCACTAAAATTTCAAAATTTTACCTAATATATTTATTTTTTTCATAAAAAAGCTAGTAGCATACAAACTACATTCAAATCACTACAAATTCTATTCCTACATATTTTCTAAATTATGTTAATAACCTAGATATTTTATATCAAGTTCCTTAACTTTGTTTTTATGTATTTTTGTTGCCACTTAGAAGCATAGTTTGGCCCATCATGATATTATACTTACCCATTTTATTTTCCATTCTTCTTTCTTTTATTTGTTTATAATATTTTAATTTTTGTTTTCTTTTGATTTCTTTATTTATATTATTTTATTTTTCATTTATATAGTTTTACTTTTTATAAAGTAATTTCCATGCAAGCATTTATGGGGAGGAAGTAAATCAACTATCCAATTAGAGTAAGGTGATTGACCATTGATTAAGGTCATTGCTAACAATGATAAAAACAATATGAATTAGGTTGTCTAACTAGCATGACTCAACCTTCTAATTTCCAGACTACATTACAAGGTTTAAGATCAATTTCCAAAATAGGTTGTTAGATTAACCTTTTTTGCACCCCAAACACCTCCAAAACCATTTAATACTCACACACACATCATCACAACTTTTAGTATAGGTAGCTAGTCTAAAAAAAATATAATATAGGGGTAAGAACAACAATGTCATTATTAAGAAAAAAAACCATTAAATTCACCACTTTCAATTACTTGAAAATTACACTAATTAACAATTAAAGTGTTAAGTTTACAACATAACTATTAAATCCATCCAAATATTGAAATAAAATACAATCATATCTTGACATTAGGCTTTCACCTTCTTCCAAATTACATAGGCATGATAGGTGACTAAATAAAATAAAATTATAGAGTATGTGAGCATGTGATAGTTGTTACATGAAATGCTATCATAAAATAATTATAGGTTCTCAGAGTATACATTAAAGTTACAAGACATAGGAGAATGAATAAATGTACATGCATAACAAGAAGTATCAGCTATAGACCATGTTATAGAAGCAAGTTCATTACTAGACAAAACTTGTGACATGCTAAGTGAGACTACAAATGCTTCCTCTCTATGTAAGCTTACCAAGGGGTTTCTAATACCACACATGTTTTTTATCTTGAGAATGCATTAATGATATAGGAGAAACCACATCTAATGGGAGTGCTCATCAATATCCAAAATGTGTTAAATGTTTGACATATGCTATTACAAATATAACACATCAAATCCTAAGTGAGACTCAATATTTTATTATAAACTTAGTTAACTAATTTTCAAAGTCATTTTATTTAAATGATATAATTATGTATACTCATTACAAGATATGTTAATATTATTTCAAATATTTTATAATATTTTAAAAATGAGTTGCTAGTTAGTTATTTGGGTAGAGTCTATAAATGCAATCATTTTCAATGTAAAAGGGGGCCCATTTTGGAGACCTAGATTCCCTCACATTGTATAGGAGTAGAAAATGAGTCTTTGATATCTTCATTTCCAAATTAATTAATGAACGATATGAAGAGCATATGAGTCAAAGTAATGTCTCTTTATTCTATGAGATCTTCTAATATTGAATTTGTAGTTATTCCTTCAAAGTTTTGTTTTTAATGTAAAGAAAGATAATATTTTCATTTATTATTCGTTCTTAAATTGGACAATTGGGATAAGATAATAGGTTTTTTACTAATTCACGAGTCAGAAAATCCTATATGCAATATTTCATACATAAGACAACATTTAATTGTTAAAACCTTATTGGCATTTTTTTCTCTTTAAACCATTTTTTTGGGAATGAATCTTTTTATTTTTTCTTCTCCTTTTCTATTTTTCGTTATTATTTTTATCTTTATACAATATATAGAGTCTTGGTCTCATAGAAACCACACCTAGGGTTTTTTCTCATTTATTTAGGTTTTGATTTGTGCACATTTCCTATTTCTAGTTAAAAACATACCTATATAAACCCTAAAATTATATCTTACAAGTTAACTACCCCTTTCAAATGTAGAGGAAAGTTGCTAATCCAATAATGTTTTCCCCAACTATGGTGAACTTTTTCACTACCCACTAGGCAAGTCAAGGTTATTTACAGTGAAATATCATAGTGACAAATCTATATAGCAATAGTAGTCTTAATAATGTATTGATCACCTTTACGTATAAGTAGAATGTGACTAGCATTTTAGTTCTTTTGGTAGGACCCTCTAAAAAATTGTGCACCACTAGTAATGTGTGAACTAAAATATTATGAATTAGGTTAGTTGTAAAAATTATTATAAATTTCTAAACATCACATTTTGTAGTGTCTAACTATTGATCAAGAATCTTTGCATCAATTAGGGAAATAATTATATACAAGATAATATAATTTAATAAGTGATGATGTTGACCAAATAATGTGCTAAATTATCTACCATAGAGTAGTTAATTCATACACAAATGTATGTGTAGTGGAAGGAGGGGTAAAGATTATAGAACGCAACTTAAAAGAAATATCAAATAAATGATAAAGTTTGATCTTGAGGATCTATAGTGGTAGATACATGGAGAATATATATGCATACATATTGAAATAACTAAATATTGAAATAGTCGTAACACATGATTATCAAATACATGCAGTCTATGAAATAAATATTGAAATAGTCATCTAGTCTATGAATAGAAAACACATAGTCCATGTCAATAAATATTGAAGTAATTGTAGTCCATGGATAACAAATAAATACACAGTCAATGAATAACAAATACTATTTAACAATCTATGACTAGAAAATATTGAAATATTCCATGAAATAAATATTTTGTTACACTCTAAGTTATATCATAATGAAACTCAAAGGCCCCCTTAGTTCTTCTTCAACTATATCTCACCCTATAATAGAAAAATAATTGAAATCTCTTATATATTATTTATATAAAATATTTAAAACCAAACCATGAGATTAAATATTTAAATAGACTTATATAAGCATACCACATGTAGTGCTCATCATCTTCCATATCAGTATCAAATGTGTGGTAAAAGGATAACTTGCTAATTCTTTTATTTAAATAAAATTCATGAGTGGTATTTACACAGAACAAGCATAAAATACTTATAAATTGCATAGGATTTACTAAAGTGTATATTACACATCTACTTGAATTGATGTGGATGGATTAAGAACTTGCTTAGGCTTATCACTAATAGGACCTATTGTTCCACCAAGTGTGCTATTACCTTGCATACATGTACGTACACATTTTCAATATTAAATTAAAAATTAAAAATTAAAAATTATATTTTAATTTTAAATCAAGATATACACATATAATACATATATTGTTAGGATTTACCCACAGGAATGATGAATTAAGTTATCAATTAAATGTAAAATTTAAAACATAAAATAGAAAAATGAAAATTACATAGAGACAAAACAACAAAAATTTAACGCGGTTCACCCTTTTCTCAGATACATCCACAAACAATAGTAGTCCAATTTTATTCAAATTCCAACGAAATACAATTTACAAACAACCTACAACAAACAGTTAGCAATGTGCAACTTCAAGTCTCACAATTCTCATTGCTAAAATTCCATGCACTGCTATGTGCACCACTCACAAAGTTGCAACAAGTTCCCACATGAATTTCTATCTCTCCCATGTGTGCCTTGCTACTGGCTCCAAACATTTATGCCACTATTTTTCATCTCCAGTTCATGCGGCCATTGACATTTCAATCTACAACAAATAAAACTCATTTTTTAGGCAGTTACAAATTAGTTTTTCAACTGGATTACATTGGGGATTGATAATAAATTTTCTTTAATAAAAATGGGGGAAGCTACACATGGGAAAGTGTGATGCAGGAGCATCCAGTGGTGTAAGGGCAATCTTGCATCACCCAAAAATAGTTAAATTTCAAGTTTATCATTTTTTAGATGCTTTTATATTTTTGGATACCCTTTTCGTCATAATGAAATTCCCAATTTATGGTTTTTCATTTCGGTTCCTGGGTTTAAAGATATTGCAGTTTTAGTTTCCTATATTTGCACTTGAAAATCTTCCAAGTGGGATTTGAGGCACTTAGAGCTTCTGGAATGGCCCTAAAACTTTCCAAAATTGGCATCACAAATTTTGAACGTGTTCTTGACTTCGAGACCTTTCCAACGGTTCGAACGGTTCGCGACTCGAAGTCCTGGATCAAAAGTTATGACCCCGCAAAGTTGGCGCACTTTCTAGAAGATGCCATTGCAAATGCTCTTTTGAAATTTGAACTTCATGTTGTAAATTTTTGATGCCAAACTGCCTAAACTCAAATTCAAAGTTTTTTTGGCTCCAAACAAATGAGAAGCTCTATTTATGGGCGGATTTTCTAATTTTTGGGTAACTTTTTGGGGACAAGCTCGCATATTGCGAAAGGGTTATTCTGTAGCTTTCTGTAGCTTGCATGTGTTGTAGAACTTGGGGATTTTGAGACCCTCTGCATGTAAGAAGTACCATTTTCTGAATAATAAAATTATTCTCTAGTTTGTGGGTTATTTTCTATGTCTTGGGTTTGCGCCCTCATCAAGTGGTATCAGAGCAGGTTTTCTTGAGCATGTGGACAGATCGCCGATCGTGAGGCAGTTCACACCAGGACCGTGGTTGTGGGTCAAGGTCAAGAAAGATTCCTCCAAGAGTGGTTCCTGGTAGGCGTGGTGGTGTTAGAGGTGGTCGAGGTGGCAGAAATGCTGGTGGAAGAGATGCACTGGCAGCCCTTTAGAGATAGGTTGATGCATTACAAGAGCAGTTGATAAGAGGGTTAAACCCGAGGGAGGAAAGTGAGGATGAAGGAGAGGAAGAAGGTTCAGATGTAGAAGAGGAAGAAGAAGCAATTGATCAAGACCAAATGCTAATAAGGGCCATTTCAAAGATCGAGAAAAGACCCAGAGAAGTCCCCAGTTATTCCTAAGTCCGAACCCGAAGAGTTGATCGACTAGATCAACGAGTTAGAAGAATATTTTGAGTATGAGGAAATAGAGGACCCAAATCAAATTAAGTTTGTGAAAATGAAGCTGAAGGGACATGCAGTATTTGGTGGAAAGAGGTCCAGATGGAAAGAAATCAAAGAGGAAAACTCAAGATCACCAGATGGGATCACATGGTAGAGAAGCTGAAGAAGCAGTTCATACCAGTGGACTACGAGTTAGATCTATTGAAGAAATTTCAAGGGTTGAAGCAAGGAAGCAAATCTGTGAAAGAATATATTGAATATTTTCATAGGATAATCATCAGAATAGGTCACACAAAGGCCAATAAGGAGAAGGTAGCTCGATATCTTAATTGGTTACGACCAAGCATTCAGGAGGAGTTAAGCCTAGTCAGAATGACCACCATTGAGGACGTGTATCAATTTGCTCTGAAGGTGGAAGAGAAGCTGAACAAAAGGTTTGATGGCAAGCAAAAAGGACGAGGAGGTCAAAGCAGAAGGGGCAGTGGAAGACCTTCAGGAAGCCAAAATGATGATGAAAAGAAAAGTGAGAATGTGGGTACCAGACAAAGCCAAATGAATGACAACTTCTACCACCCTCATGATCAAAACAGTGGTGATCAAAGAGGTAGAGGATGAGGGAGATATGGACAAGGATCTGGAAGAGGTGGTTTCAAAAGAACGTGTTTCCAGTGTGGTGAAGAAGGGCATCAAGCCTATGAATGTCCACAACACCAAGGAAGGGCAGACAAAAGGCCAGAAGGTCGTGGAACGGTTGCGCATGCAGATGAGGAGGCCCAATCTGAACATTCAGATGATGCTGAAAGGGAAGAAGCCCTAGTGATTAGGAGAGCCCTGGTGACTGAGGAAAAGGAACCAGAACAGAGGAAGAATTTGTTTCGCACAAGGTGCAAGTGTGAAGGAAAATGTTGTGAGGTCATTATTGATGGTGGGATCACCGATAATCTGGTGTCAGAGGAGATGGTCACAAAGTTGAAGCTGAAGAGGGAAAATCACCCGCATCCGTATCGGATTGCCTGGTTACAGAAAGACCACAAAGTTTTGGTCAATGAATAGTGCCTAGTAAAGTTCAAGATAGGGAGCTACCAAGATGAGGTACTCTGTGATATCATTCCCATGGATGCCTATCACATGTTGTTGGGGAGGCCGTGGCAGTTTGATAGGCGAGCTATATATGATGGCCATGCAAACACTTATTCCTTGACAAAGGATGGGGTTCGTCACAAGTTGAAAACCCTGAAGGAGACCAAAGAAAAGGTATGCAGTAGTGCTAGAATTTGTTATGTAGATGGAAGAAAACTTTTAGAAGGTATGAAGCATGAGCATGTGTGTTATGCATTGATTCCTAGAGTGAGTAAGGAGGATAGTGAGAAAGTTCCAGAAGAAGTTTCTGGGATGTTGGATGAGTTTCAGGATATTGTTTCTGATAATGTACCCGAGGGTTTACCACCAATAAGGCAAATCAGTGATCAAATTGACTTGATTCCTGGAGCTAGTTTGCCAAATAAGGTAGCTCATAGAATGAATCTAACAGAAAATGAGGAGTTGAACAAAAAAGTTCAAGAGTTGTTGAGAAAGGGTTTGATATGTGGGAGAGTTTGAGCCCATGTGCAGTACTTGCAGTACTAGCACCAAAGAAGGATGGGGAGTGGAGGATGTGTACAGATTCCCGAGCCATAAACAAGATAACAATCAAGTACAGATTTCCCCTACCAAGGATGGATGACCTGATGGGTACTGTTTGAGTGGAGCTCAGTACTTCAAAAGATTGATCCGAAGAGTGGATATCACGGTCTGGATTGAGAGGGAGATGAATGGAAGACTACCTTCAAGAACAAAAGATATATGAGTGGTTAGTCATGCCTTTTGGGCTAACCAATGCACCGAGCACATTCATGCGGCTCATGAACGAGGTACTAAAAGAATTTCTAGGAAGTTTTGTTATTGTGTATTTAGATGATATTTTGATTTTCAGTAAGACGTTGGATGAGCATCTTATGCATATTCAGAGAACCTTTGAGAAGTTAAGAGAAAAGAAATTGTTGATTAATCTGAAGAAGTGCAGTTTTGTGAAGAGGGAGTTAGTGTACTTGGGGTTTGTTGTCTCAGCAGAAGGTCTCAAGATGGACCCAGAGAAGGTGAAGGCTATTCTGGAATGGCCTACCCCCCAAGAATTGCTACCGAGGTGATATCTTTCCATGGTTTGGCTAGCTTTTATAGAAAGTTCATTAGAAACTTCAGTAGTATTTGTGGACCCCTGACTGAAACAATGAGAGGGGATAGAAAAGAATTCAAGTCGAGCAGTGGAGCGGCAAAAAGTTTTGAACTGTTGAAGCGTATAAGATGAGCAAACTCCGTTCTAGCCTCCCGCATTTCAACAAGGTGTTTCAGTGGATTGTGATGCTAGTGGTTGTGCCATTGAAGCAGTGTTGAGCCAAGAAGGTAAGCCCATTGCCTATTTCAGTGAAAATTTAAATGATGCTAAGAGAAAGTATTCTGTATATGATAAGGAA